>OU026148.1:8642820-9056887 GCA_907269125.1 Eristalis pertinax
AACATTGAACGGAGACTAACGCAGTTCCAAGTCATCAGGTCGGCGATGCTCTATGCCGCCGGTGAGCAGAAGGAATAGGCGGTCTTTGGGGACGGGGACAGACGTCTTACGAGGTTGTAGAGACTCATGTGTCAGCCCCAATGAGGTTAGATTCTGATTTTGAGTCCGAGTCGGGGACTGGAAGCGAGAGTGAAAGACCCCTCGGAGTCAGAACTCAGATCGCCGAAAGGGAAGTCTTGGTTGAGGCCCAATGGCTGGTGCCTGGACTGAAAGGAATACGCCCAAAATCTGGTACACGACTGTTCTGTAATTGCCTGACCCAAGCGGCAGGCAACAGTTGGTAGACAAGAGCGCGTTCAATTCCACTTTTCGCGAAGGTTCGACGTTAAGAACGTGACTTGGTGAGCTTCACAAAGGATACCCAGACAATCCAACAGACAGCCAAACAGTCGTCTATGGCACGCTTCGAATGCTTCCCCTATTCCAACCCAACTGCACTCCACGATTCTACGAGGTTTAGACGCTTCGTGCCTTTGTTACTTCACCCAGACAGGGGCTTCCATTCAAAGTGGAGGCCATTAGAGCTTCCTCTTCTTCTTCTGATGGCGCTACGACTCGACGAGTCACTCAGGAAGGAGGTGTGGGGCCAGTATTTTTTCCGAATTACACCCTGTCCCAGATTTCAATGAACATTGACGTCTACGATGAAGTCTACCAGAGCCAGAGGCTGGAACCAGGACTCAGAGACCATAGGCAGAGCCAGAGCTAGTGCCAGAGACTAAGCTGGCATTCGGCCACAAAAAAAGTCAGAGACTGGATCTGCCTGATCCTGCACCTAAACCTGAACCTGAACCTGAACCTGAACCTGAACCTGAACCTGAACCTGAACCTGAACCTAAACCTGAACCTGAACCTGAACCTGAACCTGAAACTGAACCTGAACCTAAACCTGAACCTGAACCTGAACCTGAACCTGAACCTGAACCTGAACCGGAACCTGAACCTGAACCTGAACTTGAACCTGAACCTGAACCTGAACCTGAACCTGAACCTGAACCTGAACCTGAACCTGAACCTGAACCTGAACCTGAACCTGAACCTGAACCTGAACCTGAACCTGAAACTGAACCTGAACCTGAACCTGAACCTGAACCTGAACCTGAACCTGAACCTGAACCTGAACCTGAACCTGAGCCGATTTACCTTTCTTCGCCTTCTTCTTCTGATGGCGCTACAGGGCCTTAACCAGTAAGCCTCTCCATGTAGCACGTTCAGAGCCGACGACAAGCTTCTAAGGCTGCCTCAACCACTGGCAGTACTGACTTTCGTCCTCTTTTGCATTCAATGCGAAATAAGGCCGCCTCCGAACGTATCTCGGCACCTCTCTGACTTCCTTAAAAACCCTACAGAAGGCAACCATGACTAAATGTCGAAACAAATGACATCCCCCCTTCAACCACATGCTCCAGCAGTCCACATTCTAATTACATCACCATCCCCACTTCAGCCACAAGACGCCCCTAATCGAAGGACACATGATGAATCGAAACCACTTCAGAATAAGGGGCGGGGGTGGGCAAATAATCCTTCGCATTTCCTTCTCAAGAATTAGCAAAAACCATTTCACATTCAATCCTAAGTTCGATTCCACAACAAACCCCCCTCTTCAGCAGCTTATCCCCTTCCCCCCAACCACACCCACATCTCGAGGACATCACAATAAAATCCAGTCAAACACAAATCCTAATTCGCATATAATTGAGGATATTTCATCCTGGCAGCACATCCTGCAAATGAAGACCAATCTACAGATCGACCAAGTGAGCCAGAGAATCGGTATGACAGAGGGGGGGAGAGCAAGAGGGAATAATGGGGAAGCATTCTAAATCAATTTCCGCTCCAATTCGTGTCCGCCTTTGAGCTGGATTCACGCAAAATTCGCATTTTTCCAATCAACTGACCAGAAAAAAGGAGGAATCCTTCCGCAAATCCCTCCTAACACACATCAATCACTCTCAATAGGCTCATTCTCTCCGTCCGTGCCGTGCCGTGCGGTGCCTTGCCGTGCACCCCGATACACAGACTGTGTGCTGGGCGATGTAAATCCTTCCTCCTCAGGACTCTTTGATGGGACACACGAGGGAAATACTTTCACACACACACACACACACACACCCGTTTACAATGGACTCTCTCCCGCTCTGTGTAGAGAGGGGGGCAAGTTGATGCTGCCAAAGGACATCCGGTTAATGTCCCTCAACTGAGGTCTAATTCGAAAATGAAATTACAAATGTTTGTGGATTTGAGGCGAACCAAATCGACGTGCGTGTCACGGTTGACGGCAGACGAACGTTAATTCATTTTGCGTCAAAGGATGGCGACGAATCGGATGTCGACTTGGCAGAGGAAATGAATGTCCTCGCTATCGCGCTGAGTTCTGCCTTTGCCACGCATTTAAACGAAAGAGGCGAGTACGAGTTGCGAGTGAGCTCATGTTTGACGGGGGGTGCCCATCGATGATTGAAGGCTTCCGGTGGGGATCCTTCTTGGAAAACAGGAGAAAATGTCCTCAACAATCGGCGGACCCTTGATCAAGGCTGGACGACAGGAGGCGGAGCCCCGAGAAAAGGTCTGCGGTCTGCTCAAAGCACGCCGATCTCTCATCAAAATCGCATGTCGATTGCCAGGCCAATGGGCGGGTTGGGGATTTGGAACCTTTACAAATTACCTCGACGACAGCAGAGCCCCCAGCCCGCTCCCGGAGGACACACACGACTGTCAGTGCAATAACGAAATGTATCTACAAATCTAAATTCATTGTGCATGCCGCAATGGATGCCAGCACGAACATCTTTCATTAGTTCGAGCACACGACTCGCTCGCGGAGGGCGGGGACAGCGATTATCCCGTGGCATGCCATCGGCAGCAGGCCGTCCGGCATTTATACAAATTTCCACTCACTCTCCGATCCTCATGCAAATGCGATACAATGTTCAAAATTATGCACCTCATCCGGGCCGGCCGTCTGCTAGGAGGGGGGGGAGGGGGGGGGGCACTCATAAAATGCTTATAATCAACCGGCAGACTTGCAGTCTCAGGACGAAGGACTATTCCCATTTTTGGATTTTATTTTCTCGTTCCCCTTTGCTTCTCATTTTTTCTTTATGACTCCACGAGCACGGTTGTGGCAGCGACGGCATTCGTTGCATGACAGGACGCTTGAGTGTAATTTCATTTATTTCGCTACTGCCTGCCGTAGCCCCAAGAGGGGATGTCGAGGCACCAGGGGAGGCAGGGAGTTGAGGCCCAGAAGGCAGCGTGTCCTTTCTGGCTGTCAGTCAGCAGCCACTTGATGGCAAATTTGAAAACAACACGAACGGTTATTTGCTCCGATTTCATGACATGCCCGTTGAAGCCTTTCATAACCTTTGAGTGATGCCCCATTCGATAGTCGACCACCGCCGCCACCGGCACTGCCGCCGCCTCTGACTCCCACGTTGCGCGTGCCAAGGAGTCGAGCGCGAGATTCCTTTGACACTCCGGCGAGGGTCACGCAAACGAATTGCCGAACATCAGGTGGCTGCGGCACGTCGTGGGGTGGATAATTAAAGCGTCTTGTTTGTCAGACAGAGGGGTGCCGGGGAGCGGGGCGACGGCATTGTAATTGAATGTAAATTGGATTTGGCAGCGAAGTGGCTCAGCGATGTCATAAAAATTTCAATTCAAACGACTCCTTTAAGAGGTGGCTGTCAACCCGTCGCCGGATGACTCATGCAGACTGCGGGCGTGGGCACAGGCACTTTTGATCTTTCAAACTTGACGCTGAGTGATTGAGTGATGCGACGCTATGGGGTGGCGTGTGGCGTGCGACTGGTTGAGTTGTGATTTATCGGGTCTTTAAGGAGGTAAAGGGGTATCCAATTGGGACTTGACAACGTTGCGCCAACGTTGAACTTTCAGTGTGAACGTACCCTTGATGCAATGACCCAACAGTCAACTGTCAAAAAAAATCAGGAAAAACGCCATTTTCATCACGATGATGCTCAGGAACGAAGAACGCTTGCAAGTAATTCGCATTTATTGCCAAAATTCGGCACCTTTAAGAGGATTAACGCCACCGTTTGGACGTGATTCTCGTCCCAATAGTGAACGAATTTGAGTCTAAATTGAGATGTTCCCGTGCCAGGTGGTCGAGAATATTGCTGCCGTCCCGTGGCAAATTAACCAAATCAGTCGTTCCCCAGAAATGGACACAGATGCGACCACACTGTGAAGGATTTTGTGGAAGGATCGTTCCCTGCTCCCCCAAAAGATGGAGTTAACTGAAGAACTAAATCGACTCGATCGTATGAAGCGACGTATGTACGTTCTCGGACGGTGCCACAAGTCACACAATGGGTGCAACAATGGCACCATTGAGTCATCGACGAGCATGGGATGCAGGCTATCAAGACCTCTGCTTACACCCCACGGGGCGAATGGACAAGTAGAGCGGTGTAATCGGATCATATTGGCGGCTCTGAAGTGCGCACATTCGACAGAACGGGGGGAGTTACGGACAAACCGCTGGATCAGACTAAATACCGCCAGATATTCGACAACAAGGACAAATCCGCACGAATTGTGTACAATCCCAGAGACATTGCTTCCAACCCAGAGGATGACCGACGCCTAAAGTCCGGAACAGATGCGACAGAGGAAGTAAATTGCGTCAGAAGTGCGATTACGAGACACCAACAGCGGATGAAGAGCCGTGAGAGCGCGGTGTATGCGATGACCACAAATGAGTTGCAGGAGGTGCTCAAGGGACGCCGGTTGAACTCAAAGAACGAGCAGTTGCTGAAGTTAGGGTCGCGAAAGCGGATTAGTCCACCAACGGCTGAGTTGGGCAAGTCTGATCGGCGGAATGACATGGTTTTGGGAGTGTGACGACGAAGTTAAGCGGAAGGGGCGCCCAGTCAATGGTATAGAAGGACATGGAAGAACACAGAATGGAGCTGAGGGACTCCGTGCAGTGCTTCAAAGGTTGCAAGGAAAACTCAACAACACTCTCGCATGGACGACAAATGCAGTTATCACCTCATATCGTCACAAAATAGCGTTAAGCGAGGGAATTGTCGTGGCAGCTATAGTGTGCGTGACGTGGCCGACAGAATTGCAGAGTTTAACTCGAGGAATGCTGCAGGCTTGCCATGCAATGCTTGAAGACTCTCTACAGAGCAGCTCGGCCCTTTTATAGCTTCTGCTTGCGGACGACGCCTAAAGCACACAGGCCTTTTTTAGCATTTTAAGTAGAACTCAGAAAAAACGGTCCTTCGAGCCGCATTAGGAGATGATTGCCTTCTCTAACGCTCATTCCGTGACTTTATTCGTCGATTTCACCTGTCGTCTGTCCTGATAAGGCGTTTCTTCGATCCAAGATGTCCATAAGCGTCTAGTTATGATGGCGACCATAGCGGTGCGGCCAGCTTGTGGAACCTCTATCCTGACTTAGTAGTCAATAGACAAGCCCTTGTTTGAACATTTCCCGCACTGAGAGCGACGCACTGAGCCTAAAACGACAGCCAGGTGGCTAGGACTTCGAGGCACTCATACGAAAACTCGTTCAGGGAATGTCAGACGCTCGATTCGAGGCGGCATTCAAGGCTGTAAGCCCCGCGTCTACCGATGAGATGGTGGAACGAGCAATGGTGGTCGGCTGTGGCCAGGTTGTCTCCGAAGCCGTCAACCAGCCCACCTCATGAGCAACAGTCCGCAAACGTAAACAAGTGCCACTAACGCGACAGCAGCTGTTTATAAAAGCCGAAGAATCGGTTTATCTGAAAGAAGTCCCAATCATTGGACACCGCATCATGGCGTTCATTGATCTCGGCACCAATTGCGTGACTCTGAGGGAATCTTTTTGGGGAGAAGGAAGGTCTTAAATATGATTCGTTCAAGACTTAAAGGATTTGGAGGCAGACGTTGTACGATGGTTGGTCAGTTGCGTGGGAAGTGGACACGTCACCATATCCATCGAGGATTGGGTTCATCGAATCGACTGCAGCAAAGGCACCCGTGGAGGACATAGGAACGACGTCCAAAAATTTCTTGAATGTGCTTCAAACTTGTAATAAAATGTTCAAGACGCCTCAAATGGTTTGCGTTTTTTTTTTTTAAAAAGTGTTGTCACGTCATTGTTGCAAGAGCCGGTAATTCTAAGTCCCCTTTGGTGGATGAGGGAAAAGGCATTTTGAAAAGTTTAGAAGCAGGCTACATTGCGACACCCCCCAGGGAAGTATCCCTATCACACACGTATGGCTTCTGATTGTCAGTGAGAGTGCTCGTTGGTCCTCTCCGCCATGATGCCGATGCGACAACAGCGGACATCCACTTTTAAAGTTGGCGGCAGAAGGCCTGGACCAACTTGCTGTTGACTCCTAGTCAAACCCAGCTTCGTTTGTTGAGACCAGTAGAAGCTCCATCCAAAGAAGGAGTTAGTCATGCAAAAATGTGTGGTCGAAAATGAGACTTGACAAGGCGATAGTCAAGCTTTGGATTGAAGGAGGGACTTATCAGGACAGACCACTCATGAAATCGACGCATAAAGTCACGGAATGAGTGATAGAGCAGACAAACATCACCGAATGCGGCTCGAAGGACCAATTTTTTGACTGGAAAGCAGCTTCTGAGTTCTGCTCAAGTCGATGGCTGGAGGCAGAGGCTAGAAAATGGACAAGTTGGACTCTGGAAGACAATCATCTGCGAATACGGCTTGAAGAACTATATTTTTCTGAGTTCTGCTCAAGATGGCGGCCGGAAGGTGATGCTAGAAAAGGGCTGAGTGTGACAGATGACGGCCTGAAGCAGAAGCTAAAAGAAGGCTGAGTGCTTTAGGCGTCATCCGCAAGCAGAAGCTAGAAAAATGATGAACTGCGTTCTAGAGAGTAGGCAATCATCTCCGACTGCGGCTCGAAGGACCATATTTCTGATTGACATCTCCTGAGTTCTGCTCAAGGTGGTGGTGGTAAACGCAAGTAATCTTTGGTCCTGTCTGCGATTTCACTTCTAGCCCTTGAGACAGTACAACAAGCGACATGCACCAGGCCACAAAAGGGAGACTCCTACAAAAACCCGGAATTAGGACCCCGTTTGTTGAGGAAGTGACCCGGTAGCCCCATCCAAAGGAGTGAATCATGCCCCCCAGACCCGGAAAACTCATAAAATTAGCAAGGAAAATATTTTCCCTCAATTCCTTCCACGAATTCCACCCACCTTTGCCGAGCAATGCAAATCCTTGCGGACTAAACATTAATCAGTAATAATTTGCCGAAATTCGACTCGACTGAAACATGGCGGTGTGTCCTCTCTCCAAGGACATGAGCATCTCGCAAAGTGACTCACTCCCCAAGCATACAATATAACCCAAAGCAGATGCTGCAGAAGCGGCAATAAATAAGGATAAAGGGAAACAATAAGTCAATTACACGCACAAATAACAATAATCCTTGTCCTCCAATCCACGGCAATAAATTCCCCCCAACGCCTTCGCCGCCGAAACCACCCACGCACCGCCCAAAGATCAGAGAACATATTCAACAGCTCTCGCCCGTCACGATAAAGATCTCTGTATCCAGTTGGCAATGGAACAAAGAATCAGAAAAAAGGAGAATACAATTCCAGAACCTGAGGGGTCCTTAAATTCCATTTAAATTGTTCCAAACGCTAATAACAATGTCCTTGCCATCGGCGGGTGGAGGGGGGAGGGCGTAGGGCGGCCCTCTTTATCTGCATCAGCAGTGCCAAAGCAGCCGAGCAAACAAACAAACAAACAGAAGCAGAAATAAAAAGAGAGGTTCTCATCGAAAAAAGGGCGCCACATGAATGGGAGAGTGGATACCGAGTTGAGTCCTTTTTTGCTGCTGCTGCCGCTGCCGCTGTTGTTGCTGAGCGCTGAAACAAAGGATGACTAAAGAATAGAACGGAAAGGTGCAAAGGCAATAAATCTTCCAGCGCTGATGGGGTGAACGGCGGCGAGGGCGAGGATGCAGAATTATTCATTGCTGATGCCATTGTGTACACACACTTATGGCCTCGCCCCCCTCCCTGCCTCACTTGGATGCGGATTATTGAGGCGACACGAGAGTCATTGATAAATGATTCATGACGTTTCATTTGTCCGTGGCTTGTTGGGGCGATCTGATTGGGAATTGGCGGGGGAGCTGAGTCGTCGCTCATTCGAGGCCAGATGGAGAAGTGAAGTGATTCAATTGTGGTGAGAAAAGACTGTGGTCCTTGATGAGACTTGACTTGACTGAATTGAAGGAGCATTTAGTTGCGACTACTCGGGATAGTTGACAGACGAAATCGACGCAGAAAGTCGCAGAATGAGCGATAGAGCAGGCAATCAACTCCGAATGCGGCTCGAAGGACCAATTTTTGATTCAAATGCATCTTCTGAGTTCTGCTCAAGACGGCGGCCAAAAGTAGAATCTAAAACATGTATGAGCAGCATTCTGGAAGACAATCATCTCAGACTGTGCCTTGAATTACCATTTTTTCTGTGCTCTGCTTAAGATGGCGCCTGGAAGGAGGTGCTAGGAAAGGCCTGAGTGCTCATGATGTTGGGCTGAAGCAGAGCTAGACGAAGGCTGAGTGCTCTAGACATCGTCCGCAAGCAGAAGCTAGAAGAAGGATGAACTGCGCTCTAGATAGAAGAAACTCATCTCTGAATGCGGCTCGATGGACCAATTTTCTGATTGGAAGGTAACTCTACTTCTGATCAAGAGCAGCAGAAGCTAGAAAAAGGCTGAGTGCTCTAGAGGTCGTCTGCAAGCAGAAGCTAGGAAAGGGATGAGCTACACTCTAGAGAGAAGTCAATATCCTATGAATGCGGCTCAAAGGACCATTTTTAGTAAGTTCTGCGCAAGATGACAGCCGGAAGGTGGTTCTATAAAAAGGCTAAGTGCTCAAGATGTCAACCGGAAGCAGATAAAAAAGGCTGAGCTGCGCTCTAGAGAGAAGACAATCATGTCCGATTGCGGCTCGAAGGACCATTTTTTTCTGATTGGAAGGCATCCCGTGAGTTCTGCTCAATATGGCCAATTCCCACAATCCACTTATTCCTAAGCCCTCTCACGACAGAGACTGACCCAAGTCACCCATCAGTCGAAAGTCCTTCAACACCTGCGAGCAGGACTAAGGTCTGCCCAAACCATCAACAGACCGAAACGACCTGTTCTTCAGTCGATTTTAGACCCCCATCCATGTCCCGGATTGATATATCGACTTGCAGACACTCCGCATCATCAGGAGCATTTATCGAACTCAAATTGCAAGCGAGATCTTGTGTTACACCCCCAAGACAAATCATCCAGCTGCCATCCGCACAGCGCGCGCACAATCAATGTGCAAGCCATCACTCCCTTCTCATCAGGGCCGCGCCGCTGCTGCTGCTCCTGCTACCGAGGAGCACACAGTTTACAGGTAAAACTGAAAGGAAGGAAACACTATTTACCATCAACGACAGGTCTCGCAATGAACATGTCAGATTACTGGGTCAGATACAAGCGCACAGCCGAAGGGAACACTCGCACACACAAGTTTCGGTTAAACGTTCGCGTACCTCAATGTTGACCCACTTGGCACAGTGAGACGACAAGGAATGAAGGCAGGGGGGGGCACACATTTGAAGAAGCTCAGCGAATACCATTGTGCCCCGTTGAAGGCGATGAAACGCTCTGATGGATATCGTGCCTTACCCATCGACTCAGATTTTCACTTTTCAACTCGACAAGCCCAATCCACCGCGACGGAGTCAGCACACGGCAGGTGTTGCTCGACGCTGACATCGGATCGCATCCCAGAGAGATCGCTGGCGTTAGCCATAATTCGGCATTTCAACGTTTACTCAGACGGTCCACCGATGGGATTGGCCGGCCTAGACGGTGGCCGTCCACGGCGAGCACGGACTTCCCAGGCGTGCACGTGCACAGAGGAAAGTCGAACAAATGTGTACATCGCTTGAATTCAGCAAATACGAGTATTTGCCCAAGGAATTCATCGATCCTGGTATGCGGTGGAGGAGGCCGGCCTGCCTCCCCCAACTGGAAAGTGAAGAATTGTTCGCAAACATTTCAATTTGTGTTGCAATTTGCAAACGGCATCGAGACTCACAAACACACGCACACACACACAAACGGAGATACACGCAAACTTGAAGTGCATCGGTGGGAAGGTATGTGAACCACGTCGGGCACGTTCTGCATTTGCCCAGAACTCAGAACTCCGAAGAGGAGCCCAGAGACAGAGGACGGTGGGACTTGTTGTAGCTAACGATAGGCACCTGGCACTGATTTACGTGCTTCCGGTGGAGGGTGGGAAGTGGGAGGCCGAGCGCACGATAAATGCGAGCAAATACGAAACGAGTCCTTTTCTTCGAAACGAAAGCCTTGAAGAAACCATTCCAAAAACATCGACTTGAAGTCGATGGGAAAACTGAGTAACGTGTCCTACAGCTGTACACTCATTTGTCCTTTTTGCCATCGGACGGGATTAAATCGAGGAAATTTTCTCAAGTGTCTTGGCATTTGAATGAGGGTGAGTTTGCGAGCGAGAGTCACTCACCTGCGAGGTGGGCAGATGTAATGTGAAGTAGAACAGGACGCTGAAGGAGGCTTATGATTTGCTGAATGGGAATAGAGGGGCAAAAAATGTTCTCCCTTTTTCAATTGGCTGTTGGTTGGAAGGATGTCCGAGGATTGTAGGGAGGAGGAACGATCCTGGGGAGATGCGGCCATCTTTACATCGTTAGCTGGTGCATTGCTCGCCGATGGAAGCCATGTGAGGGAGGTCTTAATGGAGTCGGGATTTTTTACTGAATTTCTCAGCAAATGCTACAGTCGCTGGGCATTTCAAGAGTGAAGCAATGAGTCTATTTGATTAAGGCCCCCTAGATGTCTCCACTGTAGCAGGAGTAGTAACAGTCCAACCAACAGGACCTCTGTCATTCCTCACGGCAAAGATCATCCATCAAGTGTGCACGCTGCTTTCCGAAGATTAACTAAAACATTTTCTTCAATTTTCACGTCCAACCCTAGCTTGCCGACCAAAACGAGCCCTCCCCTCCAATCTAAGTCGCTCGCTTGGTGGGGGGGGGGGGGGGAGACCCTCCTGCACACCTTAACTCGCAACAACCACCAGCCGAGTCCCACATCTCATTTCGCATTCATTCAGCGACACCTTCCATTCCCCCCTCCGTTCTTTTTTCGGATAATCTGTGGTCCCCCATTATTCATGTCCTTTGCACCTTTTTCGTCGCACACCTCGCCGCGCCGCCGGCCAAACCGAAAACCCAGCTCCGCATGTCGGTTACCTTGTTGCACGAAACTCAAAAATGCATATCAACGTGCCACAATCTGTAGCGAGACCCGCGCAAAACACACCCTGCCATCAAAACATTAAATAGTAACGCTGACGGTATGTGAAAGTTTACAGCATCCACGGGGTGCCATACCGTCGGGTGGGGGTCGGGCATGGCAACCCCAACTGAACACCGTTTTATAGTTTTATCCCTCTCCTCGTGGGGCAAGGGGGATGTATCCAAACAAAACAAAACGCTGCTCCCCCAACCGCCAAAAATCCGAATATGGAAATCTATGGAAAAATCCTGTGTGTCCCTGGGTGTATCCCTTCAGTTACCAAAACTTTGACTGGTGTCGCCGTGTAACGATGGAACAACGCGTAGCTCGGGACCATGTTTGGGATTTCTTTGGTCTTGGCTTTTGGGACGCTGGAGGGGCTTAAATAAAAAAAAAAAAAAAAAGCACCGAGACGGGTGTACTAACACGGGATTTCTATGCAAATAGACAAATATTTGGTTGCGGTAAATATCTAGTAGGAGGGGGAGTGGTAGATTTTGTGGGGATACACGTCAACATTTGGGTTTGCCAGTCGGTGGGTGTCACTGGCGCGGCATGCACGAGTGCAAAAATGTTGCCTTATGAGTTATCTACTTTGTACTGAAGGCAAGGGGGGTTTGTATTCGTAAGCGGGGGGAGGACGACACTCTGACGTTGGAGCCGAAACATTCTGCAGAGGATGATAGAATGGGGTACCTCAGGGTGGAAGTGTGACAACTATGCTTTTAAACGAATTAAACGCCAGCTAGTGGTGTGGCCAGACACCGGATATTGATCAAGTTCGTCTTGATAAACTCTGCTGAATGGCCACATGATGGAGTGCCTCAAGGTGGAGGTGTTGTGGCTCTACTTTTAAATGAATCAAACTCCACCTACGGACCTGGCGAGAGACTACAAATTCGTCAACTTCATGCAGAGACCCAATTTTAAGTGACCACATGATGGAGTACCGCAGGGTGGAGCTAGGGACGTGGCCAGAGACTGTAAATTCGTCAAGTTTATGCTGAGACCCTATTTTAAGCGACCACATGATGGAGTACCGCAGGGTGGAGCTAGGGACGTGGCCAGAGACTATAAATTCGTCAAGTTTATGCTGAGACCCTATTTTAAGCGACCACATGATGGAGTACCGCAGGGTGGAGCTAGGGACGTGGCCAGAGACTGTAAATTCTTCAAGTTCATGCTGAGACCCTCCTTTTGTGACGGAGTGCCGCAAGGTAACACATCCACATCCACCATCTACTTTTAACTGAACTGAGTGTCATATAGAAAAGTGGTGAAATCAGAAGAAATGTGGCCAGGCTTGGAACCGTGTCTAAGCTCTTCAGGTTCATCCTGAAACCCTCATTTAAGCGACCAGAGTATGGAGTGCCCCAAGGTGGCAAGGTGGCAAGGTGGCAACTGTACCTTTAAGCGAATTAAATACCGTCAAGGAGTGTGGACAAATTTGGGACCGAGTGGAAATTTTTCAACTTCATCCTGAGACCCTCTTTAAAGTGACGACGTGATGGAGTGCCCCAAGGCGGAATTGTGGCACCAGCGCTTTTAGTCAATTGCATGATTTGGCCAAACTTTAGATCGAATCTACACTCTTCATCCTCAAACACCTCAAAAAACGTTGCCTTGATTGAGTGCCCCAAGGTGGAAGTGTGACAACTGTGCTTTTAAATTCATAAATCGTCCATCAGCATCAGCAGGAGTAAGAGGTTTTTTTTTCAAATCCGAATAAGCATATACAGCCCGGCGCAAAAAAGAACCAACCCTACCACGCGACACAGCAGCCGAACGACAACTTTTTCACCCCATTCCACAAACAAAAAGGGAAACCTCCATCCCACACCACACCCGCAGCCCATTTTCCCATAATCTAATTCAACTTCTGACATAATTCAACCTCTCATGGACAATAAAACAGAAAACGAGGTTTAAGATGAGGTCAGACATGATGATGATATACCACCACCACCGCCGCCGCCGCACTGTGGCACCATTTCCACACCCCGCTTGGAGGGAGGCTCAGCTCTAATGGAAAGTGAATTAAGCACGGAACGGCCCTTTCCACCCCCCAGCATCAACATGGGCGCATGGACATTCGCCGCATAGAAGCGGAGAGAAAAACGCAGTCAAATGCAATTATCCTGCTGTTGCCATACAATTAAGCAGCTTCTCCCGCAGCTTGGCTCAGCTGGAGTTCCAGCTGCTCTACCGCATGCTGCTGCTGCTGGCGCTGCACAAAAGGACTGAACCGAAGGACTGGGCGGCTTTACCTCCTCTCGCCAAGCACCCACAACAGTTTCGCTAATTTCTGTGCTTTTTTTCTCATTCTTCTCCTTTTTTTGCTCGCGCTGGGTTTTTGTTTTGTCAGGGCACAGTAATGCGGGTGTCCTGCTGCCACTAATGCAGGAATGGATTCACAAATTCATCACGACCCGGTGGTGGTCTTTTGACGCGGACACGAGTTGTCGCTGACCAGTGCTTGTGGGTCAACAAATTGGGAGAGAGAAGTGGTTTGATTGTGTTTGCTTGCGTCGTTTAACCGACCACTCTGAGGGCACTCGAGCTCTTTGCATAGCCCTTCAATCGTGAGAACTCCTTCAGTGTCCTTAAATCCGTCAATTACCAATTATTTCCCATGATCAGGCGGACTTATGTCCTCTCGTCCATCAAAAGATCACCGTTAATACGTCTTCAGGGAACAATTAAGTTCAACAGACGAAGAAGAGGAAAGAAAAATAAAACAAATTCATGGCATCCTGCTGTCGGCGGCAATTTCTAATGCTCCCTTTTCCCGTCCAGTTGTGCCACTTGTGCCAGTTGCTGTCACTTCTCATGTTCATGTCGTTATTGTTTCGGTGGCGATGGCGGTGGCAGGACGGCTGGTAGCGGCTTATTTTATTTATTATCCTGTTCTCTCAAAGAGCCCGGAAACCGTTTGTTGTTGCTCCTTTGTGTCGTTTTGTTTTCGGCGTTTCTTTTTGTTATTGTTTCCTTTTGCGCAAGCATTATCCAGAATTTATTTGTTAAATGCGGCCCTTTGTTGCGTGCTGTGAATCCCGCTTATATCCTGCCAAACGGTTGGACTTGGATTCATGCCATGGACACATGCGTGTGGACGAGCCTGTGTTTGTGTGTGTCAGGCCGTTTAATGAATGCGTGAAGGACAACGGATTGGGTTAATGGATTTTGTGCGGGTGGACGAGCGCGTGCTACGTTGAGTGCTCGCATGACCACAAATTGTTGACTTGTCTCTCTCGCTCTCTCTCTCTCTCTCTGCCTCTGTCTGGCTGCTGTTTCTGGTTTAATTGTGCCGCTTTGCAAAGACGAGTGATGGCACACAGAGTCAGAGAGAGGGAGAGCGTGAGACCGGGTCTATGGGTAAATGGTAAATAAATTGACTGCTGACTGGGCTGGCGCATTTATGGAACTCATTATGATGTCTCATTACCTTTTGACAGCTCTGACGGGGCTGGATAATGAAGATGAAAACAGATAAAGGCATGATTGTCGGTTGCTGTGGTGTAGGATGTGCGTTGGTGGCGTCAAAGTGGTGGAATTTATTGCTACGCAATGGGGTAACCTTAAGGAGGCGGTTTAGGGCCTGTACTTGTTTGAAATTAGACTCTAATTGAAATGGACCGCGATTGGTTCATGGTGAGCGTCAGCTGACGGGAGAGAGAAGTGAGGTACATCAAGGTGGCAGTGAAGGACCAGTACTTGTTCAAAATAAAAAAAAAAAAACTGACTTTCTAGGCAACGAGGAACGCGCTGTGGGGTCTCTCAAAGTGGTGGTAGTAAACTTGTTTGTCAAACGCATCCAACTAGGTGTCTGCTAAGCTTTTAAGTCAACTAGAGGAGGATATAAATGAAGTCCCAGAAGGTGGCAGTGGTGGACCAACAAATTCCCGCTTAAGGTGGTGGCAGTAAACTTGTTTGTTAAACGCATCCAAACGGGATTCATGGAAAACAGTGAGCATCCGCTGGCGGCAGAAATAAGTGAGGTCCC
Organism: Eristalis pertinax; assembly: GCA_907269125.1. Taxonomy (NCBI): domain Eukaryota; kingdom Metazoa; phylum Arthropoda; class Insecta; order Diptera; family Syrphidae; genus Eristalis; species Eristalis pertinax. The sequence continues at coordinate 8,658,223 of OU026148.1, forward strand.
TCAAGGTGGTAGTGAAGGGCCAACACTTGTTCAAAATATAGAAAAAAAAACCCAATATTTTAGGCGACGGTGAACGTGCTTTGGAGTACCTCAAGTTGGTGGATATAAAGGTTTACCAACTGTTTCTCAAATTCATGCACGCTGACGGCGGAAATAAGTGAGGTCCCTCAAGGTGCCAGTGAAGGAGCAACACTTGTTCGCCAAATCTATTCAACCGCGTGTCAGCTCAGTTTCAACCACATTTGCCATCCCCCTAGGCGGTCGTTTCAAATGAATTACAAACGAAGATCAAATGGTTTCCCTTGTGAGCGAAAAATAGTTAAAATTCAAAGCAAAATTTTGTTGGCTTCCCATGAGATTCCCCAGACAGCCACTTCAGGCATACATCCCGCCCAGATCCAGATTCAGATTCAGTTACAACAAAAAGCAGACCCCTCCCCCCTCACATGACAATGACAATGATTTTGATTTGTTTGAATGACAAAGCCATTTTTGCCTGGGGCCCCACAGGAATCAACTTAGGGACCGCTTCTGTTCGGATAAGTCCGAAACATATTCAAATGACCAAAAGTCGGTCCCTTAAGTGAAATTAATTTCAACCAAGCGTACATTTCCCATTCTGTTTACGACTTAATGAAAATGGAAAATACCATTAAATTTTCAAAAAAGGACATCCCTGTGTTCCCATCGCCCGCACTTATGACCAAGCACACACGGACACACAATGACCCTCCACCTTCTCCCCCCCCCCCCCCCGCCACCGCCTACAATGTGAGAGGAGTCTTAAACAAAAGCCAGTCGCCCATTTCACTGGCAATTACTTTTGTTGGTTTCTTGTTTTTGGAAACATTTATTTAGCGCCAATTAGTGTCGCACGCAGGACATTTCCCATTTGAGGACAGCCAACAGATGCACGTATCTGAGAGTCGGTGTGTGTGTGTGTGTCATTCTCCGCCATTAAGCACAAGGGTTGCCCAAACATGTTACTTCGTTTCGTCCTAATTCTCTGTAAACAATGCCAACCCTTTTCTCATTTTCATCTCCCAGTCGGAGGGGTGGGTGGGTTGTAGTCAACATCCCTCTTACCTACTCATCGGCCAAACAAAGGATGACCGAGTTAATGTGAGCCTTCTTTGCAGCGCCAAACCGTATAATGGGATGCATTATCCTGGCAAGGATATACACACGCACACACCTAGGCATGTGTGTGGTGTTAGTTTTTGCACTTCGGCGCGTGCTAAAACAATGAGGAACTGAGTTCCAAATGAATGTGAATCCCATTTTTTTTCCCAAGGATGCCATCACCCCTCTCTCTCTCTCTCTCTCTCTCTATCTTGGTCTCTCTTGGGTGTGCGTACATTCACAATTGAAATGAGGTGGGGGTTGGATATTCTAGAGCCACATTAACACACCTACTCACAGCAGATTCAGTGAATTCTTCACGTACTCCCGTATGCAACAGCCTTTCAATATCCTTTTGTGTGTGTTCTTAAGGATAATCAGGATAATCAGAATAACAGCTTCTCCATTGTGAATTGTGTGTTGTTCTCCCCATTGTGAAGTGATTTGTACACAAGCGAAGTTCCTCACGGGAAGGCGTCATCTCATCTTCGTTGTCGACGAATCTATTTCCACGATGCAGCTTGCGATGCTTTGTTTGGGTGGCTTTTAATTTTTATTCTTCTTCTCCTGTCTGCACGTGTGTGTGTGTGTGTGTGTTGTTTTCTCTAGAGAGACACATTGTCCTCATGGATGGCAGTAGTCGCATCTCTGACGAATCGATTTGCTTTTTTGCGCATTGTTCTGCTTAAGTGGAGCAAAGTCGGGGTAGTCATCACGGCAAGGGAAGGCTGGCTGCCGAGGTGAATGCGAAACAAAGTGCCCTACTTCTCTGGTTTGGTTTTGCGATACTGAAAGCCTGTGTATGCCATCGAATGGAGCGGCTTTTGTCGTCGCGCTGATGGCGTGGGGAGACTCTCTGTCTTTATTTTGAGGTCACGCATACAGCTGGTGTCTAGAGGAATTCTTTGGTACATTGTTCCAAAGATTGAGCGCTGAGAAGAAATGGATGAAAGGCGTTCGAGAGGCGAAAGGCTTCGAACGCGTGAATGGGACACGGGAATTGAGTCCACACGGAGACAAAGGTTTGTCTAGTGAACTGGCTGATCAGAGGTCCCGTGGGACACTTATTTGGTTGTCACAGACGCTCGCCCACATCTCGCCCGATCCGGGAATCAAAGCAAGTTCCACAAATGGGCTATACGCTGGTGTAATTAATTCATCAGAAACTACCTCACAACTTCCGGGGAATTCCACATCAATTGCCAGCCAGCAAGGAGACCATACCCTCAGCGAGATGGCACACCAACTGTGATGCGGGGGGTGGGGGGTGGGGGGGGAAAACAGAATCCTTCAATCAAACTTCGTTATGGAAGAAAAGTTTGCTCCTCCTTGATGTCGATGAGATGGAATGTGCAAGGAAAAACTTTATTGTTTGCACTGTCATCGTGGTGTGACACAGCAAAAGAAGACGCCGAGAGAAATGACGAACTCGAAAGTGAAACAACAACAAATGCAAATATCCTACGAAATTCTGCTGGATGTCGCCTTCTTGGAAGCCCGCTCTCCGGAGAGACTGTGGCCTTAGCAACCAAGAAATGCAAACATTTGAATTTCCTAATTAATTCTCTGTCTCTCCCTTGGTGACTTCGCCCTTCCTCGGTTCGGATGGGGGCGGACGATTTCCAGGGGGTACCCATGTACCCACGTACCCACGCACCCCCATCAGCTTTAATGCGACGCTTTTGTTGCGAAAATCTGCGCGCGATAATCCCCACTTAATGGCGTACGATCCCATGCGTGGCACGGCACAATTGTGCCGCGCGCGTGTGTGTGTGTGTCTATTTTTTCATTCGAATCGGATCAGTATCGCTCACCCGCATCATGTTGGGGCGTTCATTGTTTTCATTGACAAGGATGATACCCTTTTGTTTGCCTACCCGACTTGGGGTGTGGGTGGGCGGAGCGGGTTGCTGATGGAATTATTGACACAATTGTAATCTCTAATCGGTGGGCTTTAATTCACCGAAAACATAACTGATAGCGTGTGAGAGATGGCCGATTGTGTGAATGGCCGGGGCCAGCCATGCGGGGCAATGGATGTCTCATGGAATTGTCACTGGCGGTGATGTCGTGACAGCTTTTGAGGACCACTGAGGTAGGGAATGTGTATTGTTTTGTAATGTGTTTGTGTTGCTAATTGAAGGGTCAGCGGCGGTATGGTAGAGTGCACAACTGAATCACGAATCGGCTTATCTCGCAATGTACATTTGAAATGGAATTCATATCTAGAATGTGTATATGCAGGAATTAGGTGAAGATAATCGTAGCCAAGGCCGGGCGGGGGACTGCGGCGGAGCCTACGAGAGCAGAAGAGTGGTGAAATCACGGAAATGAGGTCAGAAACGGCAAGAATGTGTCTTGTAACGTCTGAAACGGGAGATATTTCTAACAAAAAACGATACGAAATGATCCGAATGGAGCGGCGTTGAAGAACACTTGAATATTTCGAAAAACTAATTTTCAAAAAATTGAAAAAAAAAATGTTGAAGTATTAATTTTTGAAAAACATTTTTATTATAATATTTTTATTTTAAGGTGGACCTGAGGCAGACGGAAACAACAAAGAAAATGAAAGAAAATTGACAAAAATTGATTAAAAAACACGTTTTTGATAAATTTTTCTCAGTTGTGCTCAAATTTTGGGTTCAAAAAATTGTAAAAAAAAAAACCTCCAATTGCGCTATGGATGATGATCTTCAGGTTTTGAGTCGAGTAGGAATTAAAAAACTACACCCTGGGACGATTTTTTAAAAAAATTAATTCGAAAAATGTTACATGTTTTCAAAACACGAGTTTTTGGGATTTCAAAAACGAGTTTATAATAAAAAATGACCCATTTTAGGACCGTAAATGGGTCTGAAGTCAAGAACTAGCGCGAATATGGGCGTTTTCAACGATTTTTTTAAAGATGTGGGGACCATAATGGGGTCTAAGGTTAAGCCCTATTCCAAAAATGCCCGTTTTTAATGATTTTTGAGAGCCGCAGAAGGAAATACACGATATTTGTGACATATTTTAGGTCCACTCTTAAATGTCGATGTCGTAAAACAAGCTAAAACCTGGTTGAACGGGGGGGGGGGGGGGTCAAGTTCAAAAATCTCTAAAAAGTGGCAAAGCATGAACCCTTTTCCCGAGCACGCTAGCGCAATCTTAAACTGTCTCGAAAGCATTTTCCATGCCCCCTTTTCCAAGCCAATTTCCATACTCTGTCTCTGCGTTAAAGACACTCCACGCTAATGGAGTGCACATACATCCAAGAACTGTTGATCGCGAGAGTGCCCTCCTTGCAGTGATTCAATTTTCATTGTCGCCCTCCTTCATTCAGACTAAGACGATTAATTATCAACCACTCCGCTCTTATTACCTCACGATAAGGACCTCCTTGGCAAGAACCTCTACTGTGCTCGCACACCCACCCACCCACACAGCCTCTAAGCTAATGCATCACGGACGATGCACTTGCACGGATTAACGATGAAAGGGTGCATAATTAAATCCATAAAAACCCAGCACAAGTAGCAGTATTAGCAGGAAAAAAAAAGACGAACAACAACTATTAGCCCACCACCCCATCGTCAGCCGTCGCCGAAGGAACTCAACCCGTTTTAATTGCTCGCAAAAAAGGGCCACTCGTAGCTTCAGAATCAAGGACATGCATATACAAGATCCCTTTAGGAGACGAATGCATTTCTCCACCATGTACCTGTCGTGATTTTTCCTTGACGCAGCAGTGGGAGTGCTGACTAAGAGCAACATCCATCTGGAAGGGATACCGAGGCGCAGCGAATGCACATGTATACGTGAGGGAGTGGAACTTGATGAAAGGAAACTGCAATACTTAAGTCGCGGCAACTATAAGACGTCTCGTTCCAATAAAAGCGCACAACGTTGACGATGAGTATGTGCATGCTGGCAATGGCGACGACGGACTGGGAGCCGCGTTCAGAATGTTGAAGAGAACGACGAGGACGATGACGACGACGACGACGAGGACGACATCGTCTCCGGATGTAAGACGTACTTTACATTCATGAGCGAACTGAGGAACATTCGAGGACCAAGATGGAGGAAACTAAGTCTACGTGGACGTGTATCGATTTTGGTTCGTGTTTCCAAGGATACTCGACGTCAGGGAATACAGGATTCATAGACAAACTAGACTTAATGGTTTCGCCATGGAAGGGTAAAGTAATGAGGAACTTTGACAGGCCCCTTGGGGGTCACAGACCTTGTGGAATTACTTTTAAGACGCTCATCGGCTTGAAAATTCAACCAGAGGAATGTCTATCGAATCGTAGTTCCATGTGGTGTCATTTTATCTCGGTCGAATGGAGTACCTCAGGACTTAAACCTCAGTCCACTATTTGTTCTGTTTTTTGATAGTTTCACAAGTAATAAGATGTGTCAGCTAAGCCATAAAGATTTTTTTTAATGAAATTGAAGTTCCTTGGCGTCATTTCATCTCGTGCAAATGGTGCACCACAGGAGTTTAATCTCAGTCCACTACTTGTTTCACTTTTTAATGGGTACCCAAGCAACTTTGTGAACCGAGCGATTCCGTGGTTTCACCGTGATTAGGCAACAAATACCCACAACACTTAAAATCCTCTGACAAATTGTGGCAGCAAACATCTAGACAATTTGCTCCAGCGATAGTCCTTATCCCCGTTTGCCAACTTTCCCAATGACGACAATGCCTCATTGCATTTGCAAACTTACAAAACGAACCTGCCCGAAGGCAACCAGAAAACCGTGCCTCTGCTCTATCCCCCGTCATCGGCTAACAAGAGTAACGTCATCTGCTCATTGCACCTGGAGAACGCCAGCCAAAACAAACAACGACCGACCCAAGACCAACTATTTAACATCGGCAATAAAAGAAAAGCGGAAGTATAAAAATAAAATGAAAACAACGAGCTGCTCCGGGAACTTTTTCCGTCGTCGTCGTCGTCGTCGTCCAAAAACTCTATCCTTGGCGATTCAATGCGAGTGAAATTCATTCCATTCGACAGCCGAAGCCCACCCGTGCTCTGTATTGACAATCGTAAGCAAAACACCACCCAATCAACCCATCGCCGCAGGGAGGTTAGGTTTCCGTAATTACACTGAAACAAGCGCAATTTCAAAGGACATGAAATTTAATTTTCCATATTAGAAAAGTTCCTCCGGGACGTCGACGGGCGATACCGGTAGCGACGGCGCCGGTAGATTGAGTGGGGAACGGGCGAGAAAGAGAACAGCAACCACCACTGAAAGAACGTACAGAGTTAAGGTGTACCACATAGAGAAACTGTGCGGTAGTCGTCCTGCCTGCTCCGTGAAGTAATTAAAATAAGAGCCTCAACTTCAGCCTCATTGGAAGGGAACAGAAAAACAGAACTACTGCTACCAATACTCGCTCTCTCCGTCTTTCCCTGTGTGTCGCCTGCACTCCCTCTTCATTACTTTTAATTACAATAGTCAATGTTTGTGGACTCTGCGTTCTCAGTAACGGAAGTTTAAATATTGACTTCGATGGGGGAGGGAGGGGGAGTGATTGTGTGTCTCTAGGTAGGGAGAGGATAATTGGAGGTGGCGATGAGGAGACGATTGAAATCGGAGAAACAAATGCATTTGAATGGCGTATCACCGACTTGCCGTGGAGGGCATGTTTATCGGAGACTGCTGCGATGTGGAAGTGGAAGCACTCTGAAGCAAATAACCGATGCGAAGGAGGGTGTAGCAATGCGGCTGGAGGAATGCGCACGTTGCAGTGACGGCATGCAAGTGTAAGGGGATTGAAACTATCGAAAAGGAGAGACAAAATAGTGGACCAAGATTGCATTCCTGAGGTACTCCATCGGAATGGAATGAAATTACATAAAAAGAGAGTCAAAATTTATTGACAAATCTTCGTCTGAATGACATAAGTAAGTACTAAATTTCAGACTGTTGTACTAAATTTTAGACTCAAGTACTAAATTATATACTGAAGTACTAAATTGTAGACTTATGTAAAAAAATTTAGGCTCAAGTACTGAATTTTTGACTCAAGTACTAAAGTTTTGACTCATGTACTAAACTTTTGACTCAAGTACTAAATTTTTGACTCAAGTTATAAAAGTTTTGACTGAAGTATTGTACCAAATTTTAGACTCAAGTACTAAATTATATCCTCGAGTACTGAATTTAAGACTTATGTACAAAATGTTAGGCTCAAATACTAAACTGTAGACTCAATTACTAAATTCTGGACGCAAGTACTAAATTTTTTACTCAAGTACTAAATTTTTCACTCGAGTACTAAATTTTGGACTCAAGTACTAAAGTTTACACTCAAGTACTAAATCTTAGACTAAAGTATTAAATTGTAGACACAAGTACTTAATTTTAGACTCAAATATTAAATAGAATCAAATTTTGATGACGACTCGCTTCAGAATATAATCCAATCTGAAGGTGGCGGGAGACAATAGCACACCACCCAGGCACCATGCGGAATCACGGGAAGTGTCCTCTTGAACGAAAAAGGTGCAGCAGATCCGCTTACTCGTGCACTTGACAATGGCTGCCAACTGACAGGAGGTTCCCTCCCAAGCACACCTTTATCACTTCATGCCATTTTTTTCTTCTTCCTACAACCGCACCAGAAGCCGTCACACTGCGAAACGATTTCACAAGTGCCCCATCTCCATCGCCAGATCAACAACTGCCGCCATGAAAGATAACACAACACCACCAATCCACACAACATCTCAGACAATGGTGTCAACAACCGCCAGCAACCACCCGGAAGGCATCCTTTTCAACATTTATGATTCACGAGAGCCTTCTTCTGTGTTTAAGGATAATTACACTTCCCACTTAAGATGCCGCTCTTACGTGTCGACACAGCATGATGACAAAAGCACTACGCGGCATCCCATCGGGTACGTTTCTGAGTCACATGTGAAGTGGAGTGGAACACAAGGAGAAATCGCACTCAACCACACAAGGATGACATCGCTTGGAACTGACCAAGTCAAGGATGCAATCCAACTTTCAAATCCATTCTTAACCTTCCGCTGCGAGTACAAGTGGCTCGAGTGCCCATTTTATTACCGTCATCCACCGAAAAGATATCCCACCAATCAATTCCGTCTAGCAAACATCAACAATGATGTCATAATTGGATGACTCCGAGTCCCTTGAGAGTGCAAATACACACACGCATGGTCGGTACGTGTGCGTGTGTGTGTGTCGGTGAAGTGTCCTTAAATCGCACAAGTTATTGAAGGTGACAACAGTAAAGTGGTGGACATAGAAAACATACCCACGACAGGGAGAGAGTGAGTGAGATGATGGAATCGCGATTCGTCGGACACACCCAGCCGCAAGTTGGCTGCTTCACATGGCAGCCATTCAACGGTAGAGCACCCGCTGAGAGAGGGTGTGCCATTGATATCCTTGTACTCGTTGCGATTGTTGCCGCACTATTTGGCTTGTGGGTCAATATTTGTTGAACAATCAATTTACTTTATCGTTGTTGTGCAGTGTTGACTTCTGTGATCCACTTGCGACGACGACGATGGGCTGGGTGGAGTTCTGCGAAATTCAATTTGTTGCACACTCAATTGAACGGTGTTGTCGTGGAAGGGTGTGTGGAAGAAATTTTTGTTTGAAAGTGTTGCCATCTAGCGGTCAATGAGGGGAAGGGGGAATATCAGGGATATGAACCGGCGGAAGGGAAATTGGAACAGAGATGACTTTATGGTAACTAAAGAGGCGTCTCGATTGAATAACAAACAAAAAGGGAAGAGCCGCCAAAAAACAAGAAGAAACTCGAACTTTTAAGCACATTGATTGATGCCCAAGGAGTCGAACTTTCATGACCCAGCTCGACTTTTACCAAAAATTGTTCAAAATAAGTGCGTATACGACGTAGCAAACTATTCCGAGAAATGTTGTCTGAAAAAAAATTCCACATACGCCACAGTACCAATGGCAAGACAAAAAAAAATATTCCACATACGCCTCCGAATTAGACAAAATATTTTCTTTGGAAAAAAATGTTCCACATACGCCCTACAACTTGGCTAACGCATATTCCGGATGGACGGCTTTTGTTACAACATGCCTGGTCTTGTGGTAGTTGCTTCAAAATATGCACGTTCAGCTGATTCAGGTCCCTTTTTAGATGTGTAGGCCAGCGGAGCCATGGTCTTCCTTTACCGCGATGTAACTCGGAGTTGAACTCGAAGTCTTTGCGGACCTGAGCGTTCGCTGTACATGACGCTGACATATGAGGCAAGAGACTCGATCTCGTTTGACCAGATGAAGGTGCCTGAAGGCATTAGCCCGTACGTCGAACCTAAAGAAAGGAGACCCTGTAAGCTGTGCCAAAGTACATAATTCTAGGCAACGACTCTGGAGAGAAGAAACAAGGCACTCCCGTGCAAATCGTTGCGACTTTCGGCTTGGAAGAGAATTGAGGAATAAAGCCCTCTCTCGAAGCACCAAGGTAGTCACAGTCCTGCTGTTTGAGGCTGTTTAAGGCAGGAGCATGCACACTAACCACAGCGGACAAGGAGATTCCTGGCCGTGTCGAGAGGACAGTCTTTCGCATTATCTTTGGTCCCGTATGTACTGAAGATGTTTGGAGGACGAGAAATACAGTGTCTAGGCATACAAAATGCATACGCACAGCAGCACAATTTTTGCTAAGATTGAAATTTGGCGATGGAGCCCTGGGCAGAGTCAATGGCTGCTCCTAGACATCGGATCAATGTGGCCGAAGCTGGACAAAAATTAAAGAGAAAATCCAAAGCTGCAAGGACGAACGAGAAACAGAATCTAATTGCCACCTGCTCTGGAATGGTCCAACTTTACCATTTAAGACCACCATTTAAGTCTACAAGGAGGAGCTCTGAGAAAAGGATCAACAGACATCCGTTATAATCTAAGTTGCCACCATTAAGTGATAATCCATAATTCACAATCGAATCAATTGCAGGGAAACCCTCATAAATCAACGCCACAATCTAATGCCCAATTCCACGACAACACAACAACCGTGCATAGGTCACGTATTCGGCCCGGAACACATTACGAAACCTACACCATATCCAGCCACACCGAAACGTGTCAAATTAAGATGATCCCCTCCTCATTTCCACTCACGATGACGATGACGATGATGATGATGATGATGAAGATGTACCGCTCCACTCCCAGTTTTTGAGCAAACAATTATTCATAGCCCGCCGAGAGCACAAGCTCCTCCAACGCACGGCATTATGCACAAGAACTGCATAAGGCCATGGCACGGCAAAAATTGAAGAACAGCTAAAAATGTAAATGCCCCCGTGGGAGTGTCCTCAGCCTCGTAAGCGCATACCTCCATCTGCTCGGCGATGGTATGCAAATATTTATAAGCAAAGCTAGCTCCGCTGCGAATGTCTACATTCGCGCATACGGCATTCAATAATTCACTGTCAGGTGGAACGTGCACTCGCGGATGACTGTACATGTAGCGGGTGTTTCGAGGATGAACGGGAGCTCGTGGGTGACTGTTGCTGTTTGCAAGGATGGAGGTGTTTTTGACAAATCTCTCGGTTAAGAACTCAGTTCGGGCGAAGCCCTAAATCAGAAGACACACGAAACAACCCCCGGTCCCCATCAGCACCAGAATCTAAGCCAAAATTCAGTCAAATCCCCAGCCTCAGAGGTGACGAGCACGCAAATCCTCGAGACAATCGAGTGTAATTGCCTCGTTTAGTCTCGGCCAGTTTATCAGCACCATCTGTCAGGCAAGCAGCCCCCGTCTGTGGCTCGAATTTCAGTCCAAACTGACAGCACGGCATGAGTTCCCGGCGGTCTGGGGATGACATCATTTGCGGGGAGCTGGGACCACCTTTGAATTCCCTCGTTCGAGTGGATTTTTTTTGCACACGTCAGGCAAATGTTTAAAATATGAGCTCACTTTGTCAAAGGAAACGTCTGTCAACAGCAACTGCTGCTCCTTCAGCTCGATTGCAATTCAATGGCTTTACAAGTACAGCCGCCGCTGCCTTAGTTGTCAGCCTCCCCCTCTCACCATCGTCGCCGTGTCATAAATCATTTCCCGTCAAGAATACTTTTGGCAATTTATCAAGCCGACGACGCCCATATGTGCCCACCCCCTCTGCTCAACTTTACAGAAGCACCCTGCCTCGGTTCAATTAGACGAGCTTCACTTTTCTCAAAGTTCACTCGCAGCAGCCAAGACATGAATTCAAGGATTTGCCAGGATGTCCATCGCACCGTGAATGAAAAGAAGTCCGTCTGCCTCCGTCGGCTGACCCGAATTGAGGCACAAATATTTATGCGCACGTTTTGTGTGTGTTTTGTTGATTTTGCCAAAAGCATAACTCTCCTCCACATGCTGCACTCCAAGGAGACAACGACCGTGACGACGACGACGACGACGACGACTCAGTTTGAGATGAAGGATCCGACAATTGAGAGACAAGCACTTCAAGTTAACACACAGCCCCTCAATCTCTCACCGCCGCCTCCTGGCTTCATGAGTAATCAATTATTCTGTCCAACGCATAGACAGAGTCAGGCCCAACCCCCGACCCTTCAGCCCCCAAATTCGTTTCGTTCGTTTGATGCAAAGATATGCAAGAAATGATTGTATCTGTATCTTATGGCCTCAGGGCTACGAAATTGCAGACGGTATCGTATCGTTGCCGAGGATTGGGACACTTCTGACTTAGTTATGCTGTGTTGAGACGGGCACTGGCTGGGCGATTGATGGCAGTGACCTGAGACTGGCCTGGCCGACCATATGCGTGACACGCTCCTCGGGCTGAATTTATGGAATGTTAACAGAACCGAAGATGGAAAGCTGAATGAAATATGCATACGTGAAGGGGGGCGACTAATTGAAGACGACAGGACATGGAGAGCAAGTGCTTACTGAATTAAGGATCACCGGTGAAGTGAGCAACAATCAGGAGAGCAATGAGGAGTGGCTATGGGGTCGGTGTTTAAATTCAGACAGGCATCCACAGTCTCTTCAAAGAGCATCGAACGAGAGCGCCTGAATGTCACTCATACGCCACAGAAACCCACACAGGACCACCAGGTGGATGTAGAGTCCGCATTGAAAGAGGATTCGATCGCCGAACAGACTCCAAGGCACTTCACGACTCCTTCCAGAGAGACTACCGCCACCCTTCTTGTGGTTGGCTAAGACAAAAGAAAGGGCCCTTCGTACTTGTCACATAATCCATTCGAACGCACACCCATTTAATCGCTCGATGGGTGGCTGTGTATCAGATTAGGACGAAGGCAGGACCAAATCAATGAGCATCCGAAGAGCTTCAGGTCATGTTGCTTGACTCAATCACGATTCGATGGAGATTCGAAAGGATTAGGAACTCGAACGGAGGTCTCCTTTGCCACTTGTCTTGGGAGCATTATCCCATGCAGATTTCGGAGATTTAGCCGAAGAATGGTTTTCCATTTGATTCAGATCCACGAAGTGGCCATAAGGGGTTGACTTTTGGAGATCTTAGGAGGTTCAGAAATGTCTTAAATGTACCCGATTTGGAGAGGATCTGGGGAGAAACGGAACCGTGGACTGATGTCGAAATAATCCATCGTGGACACAGGCGCCGGTCGTACATTTTTTGGCGTTAGCAGAGTGACACCACAACTCGATGCCATGAAGTGACGAACGGATAGCTGACACCATCAGAGACGCAAACGAAGCCTACACAGGACGATACTGGGCTTGGCATCTTCCCACCTAGTTAGGAATTTCGACGTCCCTTGGACTATCAAATGACTGAAGTGTACTCCAAGCTAAAAGAGTCCACACGGACCTAAGTGCGACGTGCTCCTACCCGTCTACCCATGACCCTAAGCCGAAGTAAAGCTATTCATGAAGCAGCTCGCTTTCTGTTCATGAGTCCGATCGTTGGAAACACTGTCAACCTTCTCATTGACAAGCAAGAGCACGTAAAGGCTCTGGCGGAACCATTCACAAACTCAAGGACGGCAAGAAATGTGCCAAATTTTCCTAAAGGAGATACCGGTCAGAACCGAGAATCAAGCTAGACAAGGGGGCGTGCCTGTCAATGGCAGACAGTCAGGAAATACCACACCAAGCTCTTAAGACAGACAGACGGAATCTACAACAAAACGACAAGACTTATGTGGCCCTCGCTCAATCTGAAGGAGGAACGTAACCTCTTCCTTCAGGAAACAGAAGAGGCATAAGCAAAGCAAAGAGCCGTATGGGTACCCGTTGCAATGACTTCTGCAGAAGCTGTACGAACGAGGAGGAAGAAGAAACAGTCGCCCACGACCTAGACACATGCATTCACGCAGATTGGGAATTACAGACAGCTCCATATGCTCCATCAACAAGAAAGGCAATCCTACCTCTTGCAACAGCTACAGACGTATGTATAACTTCTCAACGTCGCCTTTAAGGTCATGTCCAGCGTATTGTGTGAACGTCTAAAACCGCACTTACCGGCACGCACCAGGGCTGCTTCTTAAGGCAAATCCTTGAGAAGACCAGGAAGTTTCAAATCGATACGCACCACCTTTTCATCGATCTTAAAGTCACGTACGACAGCATGCAAAGTAAGGACCTATTCGAATCGATGGTCGAATAAGTGATCCCGGGCTATTTGATCTGATTGTGTAGCACCAAGCTAGCACATGTAGTTCGGCTCGAGGACTTTCGAGTCGTTTGAAACCTGCTCCAGATTTCGGCAAGGACATGCGCTGTCCTGTGATTTCTTCAATCTGGTACTGGAGAATATAGTGCGGCGGGCTGCTGTAATCAGAGAAGGCCCTCTCTTCTACAAGCCAGTCCAACTGTTGGGCTACATAGATGACATTGGCATTGTCGCGGGCTTCCAACGTCACGGCAATTGAAGAACAGGCAAAATGAGCGGGTCTGCTATCGTGAAAGAATCGCTTTGTCGCACACCACTTGGGGCAAAACCATATTGACGGTTTAGGTAGGTAGGAAGTGGCATTAATGCACTTAGGCCAAAGTAGGCCCATTGTACCGCCACGTGGGCGTTCCAAAGAGAAAATAAAGAGGGTTTATGACAGCCAGTTGGCATTCTCAACAAACTTGACTGGCGCTTTGACTGGTATTTTGCTGATGTCGTTTAGACTGTCGAAGAAGTAGGAGCCTATGGTGGCTATTTTGATTGAGGCAAGAGCAGGAGGTATTGCGTGTTTTGCTCCTCTTCTTCGTCTAAGCAGTTTTCCTGCAGAAGTCGTTGGAGAATAGGCCTAGTCGTTTTGCGTAAAGGCGCCTAGTAGGCAGTGTCCGGCAACTATACCCACTGCAGCGCTAATTTTGGGACATAAACATCGCTTGATCTTTTAGAATCAAGATTAAGGCGTTGATTTTCTTTGTGTCGAGATTGTTGAGCTGTAACTTGAAGAAAGTAATAGGGGTAACATATGGGTTACTAGAGAAACTATCAATTGGCAGTCTAGTGGCTCGTTTAGCATAGATGGCTTAAGATTGAACGCGATAGTTTTTAGGTAGTGAAGGAGTTTGTCTACCTCAGGGCAAAGGAGAGCCTAGTGGAGATACGACGTAGAACGTGGAACTGGAACAATTGTCCTCGACACTTCGGACTCGAGGGACAAAAATCTTGCTCCGCAAAGCACCTATTTTGGCAGCCCTGCCACATGGAGCCGAAAGTCGGACGATGAGCAAAACAGCAGAGTCGGATATATGGCCCCATCTGATAGTAAGGAGGAAAGGTGGAGAATACGCAGATGCCCACTCTGTATCGAGATCTGGGTGTAGTCAATCGATGCTCGGCCCCAACAAGCGCATGAACATCAATGCTCCACCAAAGAACGACTTCGAATCAGAGCCGCCTGGTTTGAGTATGAAGACCGCCCAGGACCGTCAGCGTCAGCGTCAGGCTCAGGCTCAGGCTCAGGCTCAGGCTCAGGCTCAGGCTCAGGCTCAGGCTTAGGCTCAGGCTCAGGCTCAGGCTCAGGCTCAGGCTCAGGCTCAGGCTCAGGCTCAGGCTCAGGCTCAGGCTCAGGCTCAGGCTCAGGCTCAGGCTCAGGCTCAGGCTCAGGCTCAGGCTCAGGCTCAGGCTCAGGCTCAGGCTCAGGCTCAGGCTCAGGCTCAGGCTCAGGCTCAGGCTCAGGCTCAGGCTCAGGCTCAGGCTCAGGCTCAGGCTCAGGCTCAGGCTCAGGCTCAGGCTCAGGCTCAGGCTCAGGCTCAGGCTCAGGCTCAGGCTCAGGCTCAGGCTCAGGCTCAGGCTCAGGCTCAGGCTCAGGCTCAGGCTCAGGCTCAGGCTCAGGCTCAGGCTCAGGCTCAGGCTCAGGCTCAGGCTCAGGCTCAGGCTCAGGCTCAGGCTCAGGCTCAGGCTCAGGCTCAGGCTCAGGCTCAGGCTCAGGCTCAGGCTCAGGCTCAGGCTCAGGCTCAGGCTCAGGCTCTCCATGGGTCGTAGACCTAATAAGTAAGTAAGGGCTATACACAGAAAAGGACTTATAAACCATAAGACTCCAGTTTTAGCGACATTACAAAGGTCTAAGTGAGCATAGTACCAAATTGGGACCACATCTAGCTAACTAAGCCTAATCCGGCAGAGTGATGAAATTGAGGCATCATCCACGAAAGTCGGCATTTAAATACAAAAACGTCAAAAGCGCACCTGCTTCCCGAAGTCGGACAGGGAAGCGTTCTCCTATGTTGCCCAGGCACTCTGAAGTGAAGTGACGACGTCAGATGAACGCCCAAAAATACTCTGGAACGTCGAATTGGAATGCTGAAAGCGTTCAAAGAACATCCGTGGACCCTCCTTAGACATAGGTCTCGTTCTACATAGTCTTTCGAGTCATCTTTAGTGGAGCGAGAGAGTCGTATGAACTACTCTGCGAAGTCGACTTGAAAAGGCATATTTGAGCAAAACGGCTCCATTTTTGCTTTACCTCAAAAATCCCTCTCCCCCTTGGTCAATCAAAATTCGCTTCAAATTCAAACTCAAGCCCGTGGCTCTATTGACCATCCTTTCGCCTCAGCTTCTAGTCCACACGGACGCCGACAAGCGACTCCTTTCAATTTGCGCGTAAACCAAAACCCCCACCAATAGCCGATCAGAAAGTGGTTTCAGCAAATTTCCCGCACCGGCACCTCTAGCAACACTTCGACAGCAATCACAGCGCTGAATAGCCCCGGAAAAGGTACAAAAGACGACACCTTCCCGCAACAAAGCAATTCCTGAGACGCTTAATTGCCGAACGCAAACGGCTGCGGCCAACTGAACGGCTTACTGACAAGGGGCGGTGGGGAGGGGGGTGGTTATCTGGGTGCACAATGGATCCGATTCCCGACGGACTCAACCGGGGAGACACCACAATGAGGAATTAATTCAAATTGTCTTCGTTCGTTGCCATGGGAGCCCTGGAAGGCGCTCAATTGTGCTCCGTGAACGTGACTGTGTGGAAGGCACACTTTGAAGGATGATAGATTGTGATGGAATGTGCCGGGGAGGAGGGGAAGGATGAAAGGTGTCAGTTTGAAAGGGAAAAGCAGCAATCTAAGAGGAGGAGAGGGGCGGTTGTTTCAGGGAGTTAAGTGATGAATTTATAGAAAGTCTCTTTTGACAGCTGTCCCTCCTCCATTTAGACGGATGAATTTAAAAGGAATCCGTCCTGTGACGGGGGCCTACAGACCGAGGGGCGAAGAAAAGAAGGGATATAGTCACTCTTGGGAGATAGGCTTGGCTTCAATCAATGACTCGAGGGGAGAGCAAGACAAGGAGCCGCACCGCGATGGGCAGTCGGTTCAGGGCAGAGGATACAGCCGCGTAGGAGACGGAGCTCTTTGGGAAGTCGGTTAGAAGAGGAACGTGCAGCGGCCTGGTACCCTTAGCCCCGAAGTTAGGAGCAAGAGATGCTTCTGATTGAAGCCGCAGCTCCAGGAAATGTCGAGTATACGCCCGAGAAGCCTTGACAAAATAATATGGCACGTCGCACTAAAGAAGCAAGAATCTCCACAAAGCAAAAAAATGACACTTTGACACACAAATGCACGCAATGACCACTCAATCCACTCAATCCCACCCACCGCCAGCCTCTGGCATCACTCTCCCCATCCATCGATCAGAGAGTACCATCGAAACGCAATCACTTTTGTAAACACATCAATTTTCTGCAACAACAACGAAAATAATGAAAGAAAAACGTTTCGAAAGTAATTCAACGAAGCCAACAAAAATGAAAAAAATTTCCAAATTGAAGTGCAATCTGCAGGACGAGAGTGGACCAACCACTGGGAGGAAAAAATCGTGCGATTCCCTCAGTCAATCGGGAATAAATATGAAAAATTCAATGCAAATTGAGCCCGGCCCCGCGTCCCTTTCGGCGGGCGAGGGACACACTGCCGGCACATTTGAAGTGGCCACGGCACGCAAATTAATTTATAAACTTCGTCGCTCAGAGCGGCGCTGCACGGCGGAACGGATTCATTTGGACGCCACTCAAATGTTACGACTTCATTAACAGACGTACGTTGCAATTGAATCGATTGGCCTCTTTTGATGTAATTTGTTGCAAGGATTGGCATTTTTGTGCTCTTTCGATACAACAAGAGCTGCGCTTGAGTTGAGGGCCAGTTTTTTTTTTCTGTGGAGACGAGTGGTTTGCGCGGTGGAGTGGGTGTTAGACTGGCGATTTTATGAATTAGACTTGACTGGTTGGAGGGGATGATTGAATTGAGGCGTGTTCTTGGTGAAGGGTGGTCAAGGGGACTGTGGGTCCTTGCCGGGCAGCAGTAAAGGTTGGCTGAACGACGATTCAAAGAAGACGTATTCCTGCCGTTCTTTGAATCACCGTTCTGACAACCTTTGCTGTGGCAATACAGCCGTCAGTTGAGAGTGGAAAAATTAAAGGAAATGAGACGAATTCGAAACCGCGATTGAGTGCAGAAAGAAACGACGTGGGAGAAAATGTTACACATACGCCCCAGTAGCGTCATGGGGGGTCAGTGTGCACACGGTATGGACAAAGTGTGTCGGCATCTACGACAACTGGAAACAGCGTGCCCGCCGACGATCGAAGACAGCCATAGTTCAGATTTTGGCCTCCCAAGGGTCGATAGCCTGATAGGTGCGTGAGTAGATGCTTACCTCCGTCCTACAACGTCTCACTTAGGTCCTGTTGAACCCATTGTGATGACTTGATACGTCAGTATGTTACTAGCGCCGTAGAAGCCTGATGTAGGTAGGCACTTTGCCGCGTCGTTTATGCCTCTGTTTGTCACTCTATTCAGGAACAAAATGCATGCAGCCTAGTGCTGATGACTTGGAACAACTGATGTTTGGGAAACGTTGAGTGATTGGCCATCATTTCAGACGCTATTGTAGGGGTAACAACGTACACATTGGACCGAGTCATCAACAAATATTGCGGACCGTTTGAAGCGCTGCCAGTCCTTAGTATACGCTAACCAACGAGCCAACATTTGATACGCTATTGTGACAATAATGGCGGCACATATTGGCCCAAGTTATCAAAAAAGCCGAGGTTGCCACTCGAATGACGCGCCATGCACTTTAAATTGGCATGAATGTGGCTTCAAACTAAAGCCAGAAACAAGTTTATATCTCACGTCGTTGTTGTTTTGTTTAAATTTCTTTTCCTATCGTTCTTATCTGGTCATCCTTGCTACAACAAGAATTGTTGCCAATGAGCATAGGCACCCTAGGAAATGCTGCGACAACAGTCATCCCATTACCAACAAATAAAAGTTCTCCACACATCGTCCCCTCCACATGCCAACGACATGACGTATGAGTCTTGAGTGTCTTGAGGCCTATCCTGGACAAGAGGCTCTACCCCTTCGGCGTGCTCCGAGACACATCTTCTCCGTGACGCCCCGAGCTCTAGTGTCCTTCCATCGCCGGCAAATGGCAGTCTACACCTTGAATGATTTAAGTGACTACATGCATTGGAAATCTAGTACATTATCACAACATTTGGAAATGTCTCAAGTCGTTGATCACATCTCATCTATTGCCCGACTTTTTGTGGCTCAATTGCTTTCAAATCAGACCTGAGACGGGACTTACAGGCTCTTCGAAGAATGGGCTTAAATTTGAGATCATTAACCCTTGTGTTTCAGCTCCGATATTGAGACCAAATCACCGCGGACGAAAGGCAGCTTGGCCTTGGTTACTGGAAGCCCAGGTACCCAGAGGCAGCAGGGCTTATAAGTAAGTGGATAAGATTAGGTTTAGGAAGGGGAGTGTGAGTTGAACATCAATTCCACTCGGAGGCCTTAGGGCCCATTGTGAGTCCCTTCATTCGTGGGCTACACATTCTATCAACCTATACCGTCGCGTGATGCCTTAAACCACCCCTTGCTCTGTACGAATCTTAAGAGATCCGATATGTCTGTATTCGCCAAGCAGTCTCTGTGAAGAATCTTTGATCCAGCGAAGATAGGCGCCGATTCTGGAGAGCTGGGCAGTGGCACAGCAGATGTTGGATCGTCTCCGCCTCTTCCTCGTCCCCGCAGCCGCATTTCCGGTGGCACCGTAGAGTCTACATATCGTCCAGCAGTAATCGCTCGCGTTGTAGGTCCATCTTCCATCCACAGGTGGCTAGAATCCACAGACTTTTGCCAACACTCAACGGCTAGCTATGAGAAGCTGTTCATAACACGCATGCTCTCTAAGGCGAGAGAACTGGTGCGTAAGACTGAACGTTTGTGCCCTGATTTGTTGCATAAGGCTAAGCCGTTCTTCCAAAAGCATTCTACAAGGGAGATGGCAAATGTGATGTTGGTTGACACGAGGGTTGAGTTGGCGGACATGTCGCCTCGCACCCTCGCCAAACGACTTGGATCGCTTAAGAGCTGAGCTAGGTCGATTTAATTCAGTTTAGACTTATGTTAGGACGATGTACATAAAAGTAAGGATACATAGGGCAGCTTAGTTGTAAGTTAGTAAGCTTTGTTTCGCGAGCCCTCATCCGGCCTCTTTTGCTGGCAAGGGCACAGACAGACGTTGAATACCTTTCTTTTTTCTTCCTCGTCTCCTGTTGTCTGTCGGTGGTCTGTGAACGTATTAGACCCATACTCTCTTCAGCTCTTTCTTTGCTAGTTATAGCCTTAAAGGCAGTTTTTCTGCCATTAGATGGCGTACGAGGGAACAGCCAAAAATCGGCCCCGTTCGACGAAACATGGAACAATACTCATGGCATGAAACAGGCCAAACAACATTTGGGCCAATACAACCGGCAGAGGGTTGAGACATGTATCTAAGGAAACCGGAGATTTCAGAGGAAGGTTTTTCCAGGTTCTGTGGGGAATCTAGTGAAATCCCAGAGCCTGTACTTGGTTTCTGCGTGGCATTGGCACATGAAAGAAGAGGATATTTTGGCAAGCACCTGTTATCAGAGGAAGAGATGGGATCACTAGAACCATCTCTCATTCTCAGATTCCTGAAGGAAACTACGTTAGAGAGTGTACTCTAGAACAAATCTCTATTTTTTCACAACATGAGTCCAAAGCCGTCAGTATAAATCTGGAAAGAAGTATATATGAGGGAGCTCGAGTGAGGGCAAGGTTGTAAGGGGGCACAATAGATCGTAAGGTCGCGGTGCAACATAACCTCAACAATGACAATTTATGACTTATACTGTCTCAGCCGATATTGCAGCGAACACAATCGACAAGTGCTCAAACAAGCATCAATGCAAAATACTGTTTTGCGTGGTTTATGGCATGGCGGCATCATCGACCTATGGTCTCTAGTATGTAGCAATATTAACCGACCTTATGTGGCCAGAGCTAGAGGACATTAGTGTACCCGAGCAGTGGTTTAAACAAGACGGCTCTACATGCCATACAAGCGATGCCACAGTGGGAGTTGTGAAGGAGGCATATGGCGACGGTCGCCGCGGCCTCTCGATTATCTTCTCTGGTGCTGTGGCAAGTGCGTGGTATACTCTAAGAAGTCAACGACCTTAAGGCCCACATTCGAGACGCTGTTGCCTGAATAACGCGGCGAGCTTGAAGGACTATCACCGAAGCCAAGGCGCCCATTTTCTCTCGTCCCTTGAGAGCGGAAAAAAAGGAAATGAGACGACTTCGAAACAACGAATCTGTGAAGAAAGAAACGACGACTGAGAAAATGGTACGCATACGCCCCAGTAGCGCCATGGGTCAGTGTGCACTCGGTGTGCAGAGGAAAGTGTGAATCGTAGATGGCGGTGTTGGCGACTGGAAGCCAGCGTGTCCGTCAACGATGGAAGACAGGCTGGAACCGGCTCCATGGGCCTGATTGATGCGTGGGTACAAGGGGATAAGCCACGTCTGACCTGATAAGTAAGTCAGTAGATGTCTAGCGTCGTAGAGCCCTGGTGTCGTAGGTAGGTGCTTTGGCTTTGGAAGCTGCATGGATGAAGTGGTGGTAGACACCACAGATCACCTACTCTGCTCGAGCAGCGCTCTGGCTAGTCATACGTACCTACACCTTGGGGCAGTGAGCCACTCTAATCTAGCACCTATGGCGCGTCGTAGATACCTCTGTTGTCACACTGTCCTGGAAGGGAATGCGTGCAGACTCGCAGTGATGACTTGGGATAACTGATGCTTGGCAAACTTTAAGTCGTTGGCCAATATTTGAGACGCTATTGCAGGGGTAACACCGCACACATTTGACCGAGTCAGGGGAAAATTGAATCGACTGCTTGAAGCACAAACCAGTGAAGCCGAAGCGGACATTCGAACGACGCGCGATATTCCATAGAAAATGGCATGAATCTTCTTCTTTCTTTGGCTGGCGCTACAGTCCGGGGTGGACCTGGACCACAGCCAACATGCCTCTCCATCTAAAGGGTGATTTTTTAGCTATTTTGGCAACACTGGTTTAAACAGCTGACGCACGTTTCGTGTTTTGTTTCACTGTCAAACATCTTCAGTTTGGTCTATAATTTAACCATGAATCGTCTTACAAACGAACAACGTTTGCAAATTATTGAATTTTATTATCAAAATGCGTGCTCTGTTAAGAAAGTTCATCGCGCGCTTAATCGCGTTCAGCGACGAAGCTCATTTTTGGCTCAATTGGTACGTAAATATGTAGAATTGTCGATTTTGGAGTGAATATCAGCCAGAAGCATTGCAAGAGCTACCAATGCATCCAGAAAAAGTCACAGTTTGGTGCGGTTTATGGGCTGGTGGCATCATTGGACCGTACTTCTTCAAAGATGATGCGAATCGTAACGTAACTGTGAATGGTGAGCGCTACCGTGAGATGCCCAAAATGCAAGAGATTGACTTGCATGACATGTGGTTTCAACTAGACGGTGCCACATGCCACACAGCTCACGCAACAATGGACTTATTGAGGGGCGAGTTCGGTGAACATTTTATTTCACGTTCGGGACCGGTCAATTGGCCGCCTAGACCGTGCGATTTAACGCCTTTAGACTATTTTTTGTGGGGCTATGTTAAAGCTCATGTCTATACAGACAAGCCCGCTTCAATTGACGCATTGGAAGACAACATTGAAGCATTTATTCGTGAGTTACCGGCCGAAATGTTGGAAAGAGTATGCCAAAATTGGACTAAGCGGATGGACCATTTGCAACAAATCATTTGCATGAAATAATCTTCAAACAATAAATTATATGGACCGTGCTATCGATTCAAATAAAGATTTCATGCATTTTTCTGGATTTTATGTGTTTTTTTTTTTTTTGAAAAACTTTCCTATAGCTTTTAAAAAATCACCCTTTAGTACGGTCTTGTGTTAGTTGCTTCCAGCTCCTAGGTCCGTCCCATCGGTTGCGGTCATATGCCACAAATCATATTTAAATTATAATACCAGGCGATTATCTTTCGACTAAAGTAAATTTCATGTCTCATCTTTGTTTTATTCAATTTCAAAGTATACCCCTTTACAACAGAATGTAGCCCCAAGCTGACTTCATTAAATCTAGCAACGATTGCGAATTTGTTGGCCAATTTCACGAATTCGGAGTATGCGTCACCTCTCTTCGCCACCACCTCAACTATTTGTTTTCCTCGACTCAAAATTAAATAAATACAAAAAAATAAACACATTTATTTAATTAAATGATTAATTATGAATTTAATAAACATTCAAGTTTATGCAAACAAGACCCCGCCCCCCTCCTGCCCCCGCGGTACACATATGCGACCAGATCAAATTTCCCTTGAACAGAGCTGCAATTAATTGAAGCGGAAAATTAAATAGCCCGAGATGATAATTAGGCAGAAACATTAACAAAAAAAAAAGCAAATAAATAAATAAATGTGATTCGGGGAAAATAAAAAAAAAAGACACCCCCGCCAGTGTGCTTGTTTGCTGTTTAATTTGCTTTGTGCAGCACTCGGCTTATGCGAATTTGATTCAGTTGATGATGCAGAGCAACGTGCACACAAACTTAAGCGATCCGCGCGGATCCCGATTCTCGCATTAAATTTGCTTTCATTATTTATCAGCGATGGCAATCAATACGCAATTGGAGATAACTTTTTAATTAGTCCGCGACTAGGCGCGGATTCGAGCGAATAAATCATTCGATGCTGGTGGCTGTGTGACATTCAATAGAATGCAGAATTTATTAGGAAAAAAATGTGGAACATGTGCTCCTGGGGAAGGGAGGGGATTATTTCACTTAATTACACGATCATTTCGAAGAAGTTCGTGTGTTCTGGAGCCACTGTGTACAGAGGGGGGACGTGTAACCGACGACATCAAGCAATTATGCTTCACGTTGCATAATTTACATGCTCTCGCAGTTCCTCATATTTATGCTAATTGGTTGCGAAATTGCAATGTAAATGTGGCGCGGGGAATTAAGAGTCGCTGCTTGCAGCCCGGTGGCTTAAAAAGGACAGGAGAGCGATGCTCGACGAGATGGCCGGAGCGTGAAAAAAAAAACAGCCGGCTGTGGACATATGGTGGCCGTGCTGGGCTGGGGGGAAATTACAGCGGGCTAGGCATATGGTCAGTGGATAAGGATTTCGCAGAACTCATTTAAGTGGAACGCGGGCATACACGGACGAGCACTTAAAGGCTTTCGGGGCGGAGAACGTGCGTCGTTCGTCTGAAAAGTTGCCCATCATCGACTGTGGAGTTGCTGCCCGTCTCGACAGATGAACAATTAATTTTCCTGAAATCCACTCCTTATTCCAGAGCCCTCCCCTCAAGATCCAGAGCGCCACAAATGTGCTCCGCCATCGCCACTTCATGCATCTTCCAGAAACAGTTCAGCAAACACCTCAGAATTCTTCACCTCTTCAACTCCATTCATCTCGTACGCCTCAACTTCAGTGCCCACTCAACCTTATCCTCAATCCCCTCCCCTCCACGTCACCATCCCGCCCCCACCATCCAACCAACACAGGAACAAAAAAAAAAAACCAAACTGTTCACATTTTCTGCGCCAATTGTCTTATTCCAGCTCAGAGCGCTGTAAATCACTCGCAACTCTGTGGGAGTGAACTCCTTGAAAGTAATTACGATTGTCCTCTGCGAAGGAGGTCAGTAATTTTCTGGCTCAACGAAAACTTAAGAGCTAGCGGAGAGAGCTGAGCTCGTGCGCGTGCATAGCCCCAGCCGCCATCATCCACCTCCGAGTGAGAGAGAGACCAACAACAACAACAACAATTAAAATCGCCACCCACACTACGGCCAAACGACCAGAAGGTAGTACGCATTCAAACCTCTCAGCCGTGGCTCCCTTCTTGAGGGCGAAGTTGTTTAAATTTATTTGTCAACCACTTAAACTGGGCAGAAATTAAAAAAAAAAATAGAGAGGAGAAACAGAAAATGCGAGAAATAAATAAATCCCGAGCATCCAACCTAGAAGCCGATGGGTGGGTGGACAAAAAGCATGCGGTGCTGCGTTCACGGACGGTAAGGGGACATTCCAAGGAGACGACGGTGTATGTGAGTTGGGCTGCCGAGGGCGGGTGAGCAATTAATGGGGGAATTCCCGCTTCGGTAGTAAGGAAACTCATTCAAATGACTGCCACTTTTGTGGCTAAGGTCACGGGGGAGAGAATGTGCAGTCTCATTTGAGGCGGAAGAGGAACAAGTAATAATCGACTAGGACCACGTTTTTTTTTTTAATGAAATGGATGCGAAATCAGGCAATTGAGGGATGGTCGGTTGAGTGGATGGATGGTGGGGATTAATGGGTAACCACAAGGTTGACAACTTTGTCCCTCATTCTTTCTTAAGGACAAAAACTGAACCAGTCATAAGATCCTTGTCAGTTTCGAACTCGGCCGGATTTCACCGCTCAACGGAACTCTAAAGATGTTGGGATGCCACAAGGAAGGCAGTTTTGTCCTTCATTCTTTCTTACCGGCGGGAAACTGAATCTAGAAGGCCTTGCAGTTCTCAATTTAGTGGGATACCACAAGGCAGGCAACTTTGTCACACATTCTTTCTAAAATGCGAGAAACTGAGTCTGGGAGGCCTTCGATCTCTATTTTGGTCACGGCCACCTTGCACTTCTCAATTTAGTGGGATACCACAAGGCAGTCAACTTTGTTCCACATTCTTTCTAAAATGCGAGAAACTAAGTCTGGGAGGCCTTCGATCCCTATCGTGGTGACGGCCACCAAGCACTTCTCAATTTAGTGCGGGTACCACAAGGCGGACAACTTTGTCCCCCATTCTTTCTAAAATGCGGGAAACTGAGTCCTGGAGGCCTTCGATCTCTATTTCGGTCACGGCCACCTAGCACTTCTCAATTTAGTGGGGGTACCACAAGGTAGGCAACTTTGTCCCTCATTCTTTCTAAAATGCGGAAAACTGAGTCCACCAAGAACCCCTTATCGGCTCTGGTCACGACCACTTTGGACGCATCTTGATCTCACAATCTGCTGGGCTACCACAAGGCAGTCAACTTTATCTCCCATTCTTTTGTAAAAGCCGAAAAACTGAATCAATCAGGAAGTGCCTGCCTGGTCACGGCCTCCATTCACGCCTCAACTGATATTTCAACCAGCCCCAATCGCCTACATAATTATAATTCCATTTTTCATCAAGGACAACCAACACAAATTATCACACTCAACCACGCCTCTCGTGGCCGCACATAAGCGCCGGCACTATTAATCA
The DNA here is from genome assembly GCA_907269125.1 of Eristalis pertinax. NCBI lineage: Eukaryota > Metazoa > Arthropoda > Insecta > Diptera > Syrphidae > Eristalis > Eristalis pertinax. The sequence goes on from OU026148.1 coordinate 8,684,463, forward strand.
AACTCAGCTCACTAATTGACAAACTACAACACACCATCGTCGTTCCGCTACCGTGAAGTGTCGTATCGTCGCCTCATACGCTCTGACAGGCGAAGTCTTAATGACTCCATTCGAACGAACACGGGTCGTTGGTTTCAAAGAAATCAGTGAGCACAATTGCCAGAGCAACATCAAAACTCGAGTATCCCATCAGAGCTGTCCACCTTTGAGACAATTCATTCGACACTGACATGCGAGCGTTTCATTAGGGTTCACGGGGTTCACGGGGTTCGACGGGATTCAGGGAATGTCATGCGATGTTGTGTGGGTGACGCTCTCGGGATTGCCTGTCACCGTGACATCCGAGAGTGACGTCTCTGTTTGACAGTTTCAAGGAATTTGTTTTGCATTCGACAGCTGTCTCACTTGTGATAAGGCAAACAACAGAGAAAACTATCAAATCTTGAACATATCATACCCCCCGCACCCCGTCGCCGTGCGAATAATCCATCATCATCCGCCGCCCTGTCACTGTCGGGAGATGCGTTTAACACGCAGCGAATTACACGGCACAGATGACATTCACTAAGCCGCCTGCATACACGGCGACAAAGTAAAATATCGGGTAATGATGACGATGATGCAATTCAATCTTTAAAAGCCGATTAAAGTGCCAGCATTAATCAGCCTCCGCACATCACCTGTCAGACGATCTGTCACAGTCAATGATGGCGGAACTGTCACCAACATCACCGCATTACACGCTGTTGGCTAATGGAAGGTTTTAAACGCTTTAAACTTGCATGAATTTTCAATTTTCCGCCATCAGCGATGTCGCTTGCAACACATCGCCCATCGCCCCCCAGTCCCCCCCCCCCCCCACTCACCAACGCATGCAGACACACAAGGGCATGCGGAGGCAAAGTACCTTTAAGTGCCTCGAAGTACCTTTAATGGATGCGGTTGGGGCTAATTCGCTTCTCTTTTTTTTCGGCGAATCATAAATTTGTAATTACCGCGGTCTCTTGGCCCTGTCTGGCGGTGCACTCTCTACAGGCGGTGCAGCTGGAGGCGATGATGGGGGTTTTTTTTTTGGTGAAAAAGCCGCAATTAAGAAGCGACGTGAAGACGGTGGATTCCCGAGGAGGAGTGCCTCAAGGAGTGGTGAGGGTGGTTTGAAGGTGGTTCTTTTGCGGTTCTCGACTTGAGACTGCCTTGGATACGACACGGGGGTGGGTCTAAGGAGTGTGTAGGCGATACGATAACCCTCTGGGCATGATTTAGATCCAGAACCTAGCCCTCCTCGATTGAATGTTTTGAAGTCGTCTTGCTTTTTTCGATGGGTCTCAGGGCGAGCGGGCCTGGGAACCCTTGGTCTCCCATGCCACCGGACTAAGTGGGTTCCTAGGCCCGTCCACCCTGACACTCCTTGCAAAACCACCCCTCACTTCAAATCAATCTCCCCCCTCCACCAACCAGCAGACAGACTCCAGTGCGACGAGTTAATTAAAAGGACTCACGGCCAAGAGCACGGTTGTCTCACACTGGCGCCGCACTTAAAAGCAAATCAAGGCGACCACTGAACAAAGAAACTTCAGTCTGCCCCCACCGCAGGCGATACGTCAACAGCATGTTCACGCAAAAATGAATTTGTTTCTCACGACATTCGACGATTCAGTGGTTCAGTGGTCCAATGCGTCGTCGTTGTCGCCATCGCCGCCCACCCACTTCAACCTCAGTTCGAGACAATTAACGTCAATTGATTCGCAATTCGAGGTGCACGGCTCCCCTCCTCGATCCAAGCCCACCCACAGGAACCTACCCTCGTCCCCGGCTAATCATAATTTCTCACGACAAACGAGCCAAAAGGATACGAAGGAGAAGAACAAACAGACCGCAGCAGTCCCACAGCCACCACACCAGCTCGCATGCATTAGCCCCCCCTTTGGGGCGCTGCGCCAAGTCGTACACAGAGGATGAGGAAGGCCAGGCAGCACATCCTCTCCACGTTTACACTGAAGTTGCCCGAACTGTGGGTGGGTGGGTGAATGGGTGTGTGTGCGGTGTGCGGCGTGTATGTGCACAAAGTGACCACTCGTAGACGTGGTGCTTCGTTTATTTTTAGATCGCTATCGCGTGCTATGATTCCCTTATCCATGCATCATAGCGTCAGGCTATCGCTTTGTATCTTGCGGATTGAGTTATGTACGCCGTTGCCCATGCACACAGCGGTGCGCCGTGAATGGAGTGCGTTTACATTTCGATGCGGTGGGGGATTGGACTTGTAATAGGAACACGATGAGGGGAGGCATTTTTAATGCAATCCTCTCTCTCGGATGGTCCATCAATGGAAGCGGATGCCGTTTGTGAATTCAAAAGAAGGCCGTGTGTGTGCGGAGCGGAAGAGGAAGGCTTATAATTGAATGCAAAGAGATGTGTAATCTGAGCCGCGCTTAAGAGTCATTAAAGGTGCAGCCCATCGGATGGCTTCTCAAAGGCTGTGGAGGATGGAGGCCGTGCTGGCGACGATTTCAAAGCCTGTTCCGGCGACATATTCGGGTTCGGCTCTGATGACTGTCGTGACCTACTCGAATTGAGACAAAGAACGTTCCCTGAATTGAGACATCAAAGCGATTCCATTCAGCACACCGAGACACCTCACATGTGCTGACATGAACCCACCACCCGATGCAGCCACTCTCCTTCAGCCACTCTCCTTCAGCCACTCGCCGCCCAAGAAATAAAACAAAAGAAGCACATTCAGCTTCAGTGAAAGAGTCCACCAGCACCACCACCACCACCACCTCGACGAGGGAATAAAATCCAAATGAAAGGAGAAAATCCAGTGAAACCCTTTTATCCCATTTTCCCGTCATCAAATGTTTATCGTGTTCTTCTCCTGCAGTGCCAGTGCATTCCCTCTGCCTGATGTCATCAAATTTCAAGTGGAATGCATACTTTCAGCAGCAGCGCCACGGCAACAGACATTCCGGGATAAATTGAAAGCATTTATTCCGAGAATGCATGTCACAAGATCTTGGCGAATTGATCTCCGCCCCCTCCCCCCCCCCCACCACCACCCTTGCCATCGTGTACTGCCGTACCACCATTCCATTGCTGGCTGCCATGCAGGGTATCAATTTACCCCAGGAATCCCTTGATGAGATGAAAGAAAGAAGACCTTGGGGCGAGGGGGGGTGCAAATATGAAAGAGGATGAATGTGGGTGCCATGACAAAGATTTCCTCTTATCAGCGCTCGAACGTAGCCATAGTTTCTCGGTTCCAAAGGCAATTGTTTTCTTACACGGAAGTGAATTTACGGGAACCTGAGTGTACTGCGGGAGTCAAGGGGGGTTTGTGGATTGTTTCAGGGGAGGCTTGGGAAAGCAGAATGGGGCGGCTTTTGCTCTTGTCTTGGAGACGCGATTCGTAAAGGAATCTGTCTGATTTGGTTTTTCTGAGGCAGCGTTGGCAGAATTTGAGACTCATTTGAGGGCGTCGTGGAGCTGGCTGGGTGGTGGGAGTTGTAGCAAAGAATCAGCCACGAAGGCAGACAGAACATCGAGCCAGAATATGTCCAAAAAGGCCGGGAATAGTCGCCATCCGTACGTGAAACCACAAGAAGGCAGAATTTGAACTCAATTCTGACGTTTTTGGACGCGATTCTGACAGCGGACTCAATTCTGACAACGAACTCAATTCTGGCACCGTTTTTGGATCCAATTCTGACATTGGGCTCAATTCTGACCACGGTCTCAATTCTAACAACGTTTTTGGACTCAATTCTGACCACGGACCCAAGTCTGGCAACGGGCTCAATTCTGACCACGATTTTTTGGACTCCATTCTGACAACGGACTGAATTCTGCCCACGTTCTTGAACTCAATTCTGACAACGAACTGAACTCTGACGTTTTTGGACACAATTCTGACAACGGGCTCAATTCTGACAACGTTTTTGGGCTCAATTCTGACAACGGGCTCAATTCTGACAACGGACTCAATTCTGACAACGTTTTTGGACTCAATTCTGACCACGGACCCAATTCTGGCAACGGGCTCAATTCTGACCACGATTTTTTGGACTCCATTCTGACAACGACTTTGGATTCAATTCTGAGAACGGCCTCAATTCTGACAACGTTTTTGGTCCCAATTCTGACAAAGGGCTCATTTCTGACCACGTTTTTGGACCGCATTCTGACAACGGACTGAATTCTGCCCACGTTCTTGAACTCAATTCTGACAACGAACTGAACTCTGACGTTTTTGGACTCAATTCTGACAACGGGCTCAATTCTGACAACGGGCTCAATTCTGACAACGGGCTCAATTCTGACAACGGACTCAATTCTGACAACGGACTCAATTCTGCCTACGTTTTTGGACCCAATTCTGGCAACGGACCCAAGTCTGACATCGGGCTCAATTCTGACCACGTTCTTGAACTCAATTCTGACCGAGTTTTTGGACTGACAACGATTTTGGACCCTATTCTGTCTACGGACCCAATTCTGACACAGACGGCTTTTGACGCGTTTCTGACATCGTTTTCCAAGACAATTCGGACGACACTGTCGGGCGCCACTTCGGCGCGATTGTGTCCGAGTCAACTACCGTCGCAAATTAAGACTCATACATCGAGAGGGGATGGGGACAAAGACCCAAAGTTGACTGAAAAGATTCTCAAAGTGAATGTTGCCCATCCAAAGACATCTGGACCCGAAGGAGAACCATCAAGACTTGACGAAGTAAAGCATCAATGATATCCGCCAACGGCACCACTTAAAATAAGCCCTCCCCATCTTAAACTGACTTATATCACCTCATCGTCGTCATAACTTTAAGACCCTCTCGTAAAATTTACATCAAGTGCTGCGGCAAGCGCGTCCCGTCGCGTGGCAATTTTTGCCATCCCTTCCACTGAATTGGATACCTCATCCGAATCGAATAAATCCCGAGCCCATTTTATTTTTCTTTGCGCGCAAAGGATCAAAAAATCGTAAACGCAGAAAAAAAAACGAGTGCAAAACAGACCTGGCTGGCCTATCGGCGGACCGGATCGTCGCCACAGCGCGCACTCTGCGGCACTGGCTGGCCCGGTGGATTGAATTGAATCAATTTTTATGAACCCGATTGTCGCCGTTTTCGATTATTTAGAAGTTTTTTTTTTTTTTTTATCCATCGGATCGCATAAATGAATATATTTCACTCGTTGATCCGTTTTACGGCCGTAAATCTGCATCGCCGGGGTGTGTGTGTACCCCTTTGGATCGATTGTTGTTTTTTTTTTTTTGTTTTTGCATTCGGCTGACGGGGGTGGCTAGGTCGGAGGTTGGCTGATCCGAGCGAGTTATGTGCGTTGTTGAGGAGGTTTTTTCGGTTTTCTTTTTTTGGTTGTCCCTTTGGTGGCGCGATGATGACTCAATTGAATTAGTTCCGCAGACCGATTTGTGGGAGAGTATAAAATGGCAGACAAGGACACTCGCAGCGGGATTGGAGATAAAAGCCATTAGATTGATGTTGACTCGACATTTTTATGAAGAGGACGGGATTTACCGATAAGTTGATGGGAAGAGCATCGCGAGTCGTGAAACATTGTATTAACTGGCAGAAAGAGGGGCTTTTTTTTCGATCGAGTGTGAGAAACGTGATGGCAAACATTGTTTTTTGAGAGGCGACCGAAGTTCTGAAACGTTTGCTAAACAAAAACTGGACAAATTTGAAGTGAGATGGAACTTTGTGGTCTGTTGTGACGCTTGGAAACCAACCCAGTTCTCCATCTCTGCCCAAATCGCCCGTCGTTCTCAACAGAAACGCAATGTTTTTGTCATTTCCCACGATTAGCATGGTCGTCAGAGCGAAATGGCAGCAATTAATGCCACCGGCTTCCCTTAAAAAGAAGAAACTTTGAAAGATGTCGAGGTCAGCACGCCAGATCCATGCTGCCATCAAAATTCACTCAACCACCAATCATCTATCAAAATCATTCACGTATCGCCCCGCCGACTGAACTCAAGTAATTCCTCCTCCGCCGCTACAGCAAAGCCCATTATCCTAATTATGACAAGCCCATGACTCGTTAAGGAAGAATGGCTTTCCACTTCACAGTCACACACACACACACACACACAGAGGCTCTCATTCCTCCATGCCAGGCCACGCACGTGAACAAAGCGACGCGGTCGACTGTTTGAACAATTACATCCGTTCTTCCCGACTAATTATGACCAAAAATGAACACACTTTTAATGGGCGAATTATGTTCCAAGAAATCTGCTACATTGTCTCCGCCATTCATGGCCGCCCCCTCCCGTGCGTTCATCATCACAGCGTCGCTCGACGATGATGACGATGATGGCTCTCGTGCGCCGAGAGCCCAGATGTTGCCCTTTCCGTTCCAGCAGCAATTCACACAAAGAAACGCCACGTCGCGACCTCACTCTCTCCTCCGGCCTCCATCAAGTAATGATTTATAATTTTATGAAATTCAAAATGCCTTAAATCAAGTTTTAAAATAAAAAAAGATGAATCCCCCCCCCTCCCCCCCCCCCAAAAAAGTGGGATGTTCTGATGGAAGGCGACTGCCATCATTTTAGCCACCCGTTGGGCGCCATTATGTTTATGACTTTGATTTTGCGAGCAAGCGAAACTTTCATCCTGCTGTGAGAATTCCATTTGCGCCACCACCGCACGCACCGCTCGACTAGTCATTACGCGAATTATTATCCAGAAAATCATTGAATAATTGCCCGAGGGAACGAATTCAAAAGAATTCCCAAAGGTATTGTGTTTTTCGGGTGAATTCTCTTAAATTCGCCGCCGGTCTTGGGCTCTGGCTTTAAAGAGGGGGTCCTGGAGACCGTGGAGGCTCGTTCAAAAGGACGAACGGGGAGAGTCCTTAAGACGACAAGATTCTTCGGGGGAAGGGAGCTCGGAAATTGGGATGCAATCCCGTGACGAGTGACTAGAAGGAGGACAAAGCATGAATCTTAGGAATCTCTCGAAAAAGGAGGCTTAGGTCTAGACTTTAGACAGTCCCTTCAATTATTTCAGGAACCGGACATAAGCCTTTCCCCACTAGACCCCAATTTATTGACGAAAAGTTTGTGTCCCTCTGCACCTTCCTCACAACAAAAAAAAAAACAGTCCTCACTTCCTCCGACCGCCCAAAGTGAACACAATTCTTTCATTGACTCCATTCGCCAGCAACTGGCAAATGGAACAGAGTTCTGTGTGAACTTTTGCCACTATCTCCCGCAAACCAGAAGTCAAACTTCCACAACTTATCTCACACCTTCATCCGTCCGCCGTCCTCTCATTCCTCTCTCTCTCTCTCTTTATCCCCCTCTCCCCACCCATTGCCGCACCGCATCCATTGCAACGTCATTACCCGACTTAAATAAATGATTATCCTCTGAACCTCTCCTATCGCCATCACAACTCCCATCAATTGTGCATTTAAGGGATTATCCACGAAAAAAAAAAAAGAAACACAAGAGGAGAGCGTCTATCGTCAGAGTAAATATCCGCGCACACACAGCCGAGTGCATTTCAACTGAAAGCAGACAGAGAGAGAGGGAGAGACAAACAGACCACTTGAGTCCTCTCAAACGCAAACCGGATGTCACTTCTGTTGACATTTCATTTATTTTTGGTCTCCATCCCTCTCACTCGTCGTTTGTTCAGCTCTCAGTCGACCGACCCACTTATCATTCGCGACACACAACCAAACAAAGGTAACGCGCGTCGTTACGTTACAACGAGGACCAAGACGACATTCATTTGTTTTAATTTCCGGAAATGATTGTGCGGCTGATTGTGGACAATGTCCCGACTGAGCACAATGGCCACGATGGTGGCCGTACTCTCTGCGCTCAGAGTCTGTACAGTCTGTCAAGTTTGTGCATTTGAAGGATATTTTCAATTTCCTCGAGAGACTTCTTAAGCGACCGCTCAACATCCGGTTCTTGCAATAAGAAATCGATTTCCGGTGTGTGCTCCTGGTCAAGACGTTCATATTTTTTTTTTTTTTTTGTTGTTGGTTGTTGCCATCGCTCATCCCTTTTGTCCTGCGATGGGGGTCAGGGTCGGCTAGTGCGTGTGTTAAACTTTTTCATTTACAAATTCTTAAGAAGACTCAAGGAAGAGGGTGGCCGGCCCCTCCATCTTTGTAGCCATCAATCCAGGACTTCCAGCAATTTGGACGTAATGAGGGATAACAAATTCCGAGGGTGATTATAGGGTTTAAACTTTTTCCCTCGCACTTTGTCCGAGCCAACGGGGGACCAACAAGGGGCGAGGGTCTCTCTCTCTCGGAGACGAGTCATTACGGTCTTTGATGGTCGATGCGAATGGGAGTCCTGTCAAAAGGATAACGATGAGGGGGCTACTACCACTTAGTGATGACGAGGCGAACAATAGTGTGCCTCGCAAACAGATACATTGCAACAATAACACGAGGAGGGGGTGGGCGGGGGGAGGGGATGTAATCTCTCTCCATTCCAATGAGGTCCTTTCTCGGACAATGAGAGCTGAGGAGGCGGAGCAGGCAAGCTAACAAATTCCTGGACCGGCGATATAAAAGAACGCAACGACGAGCATGATTAATGCCCACATTGACGTCAATGAGTTGCAGTTGACTGGATATGGCCGATGGCTATGCTTAGCCCCGAGTGGGGATTTAATGAGATATTCAAGGTAAGTCATCTTTTAAGGGGTTTTTTTTTCTTCGGAAACGGATTGCCGCTTATGGCCTCGGGCAGGGTTTAAGGCTGCTTCGACTTCAAAGAGTCCTCAAACTACTCTAGACACATCTGTTGCCTCTAAAGAAGCTTGATGAAAAAAGAGACACTTTTTTCTTGACCAGTCAACCAAATGTTGCCCGCCGCCAGTTTGACCGAAGACGACAATAAGCCCGACCCCCATTCAGACACCATTCTGTGCGATAATTGAAAACCGATTGCCGAATTTGAAACCAATTACCAAGAGAAAATCCTTCAAAGGACCAGCCCCCACATCTCCGCCTCGTCATCGAAAATTCTCAGGAACTCCACCAGACCACCGACCGAAGAAGCATCACGAACTCCGTCTGTGCGGACGCCACATTCCCCCCCCCCCCTCGACTACCACGTCGAATAGCAATTATACACTGGCGCTGTAGACTCCATCTGATGGTGCTGCCACCACGTGCCATGCATTTTTTTTTTTTCTTTCGTTCGTTCGTTCGTTTCGCCTCAACAGAGACACAACGTGAAATGGTTACGAGTACTCATTACCCCAATTCAGCGCGATCCCATCTAGATGTTTGCGCTTCTGAGTTGAATTACACAACACACCAACCCACCCACAGAGAGGAGCCGGCCCTTTGACTCTCGGTTCTTTGAAACTGTGCTGGTTCTGGTTGCTCTCTCATTATGTCAACGGTTTTGCATACTAACTAGTTTCAAACCCTGCGACGAGTTTCAACTTTCGATACGCCAGTCGTGCTTGCGGTGCACAGAGAGATAAAAGACCACGCTTCGGCTCCTCACAATTTTCCGGGCACCACCAGCGCACTCACACACACAGCCAGACATGTGAGTGTGATCTGACAGTGACAAAAGTTTTCGACTGAACTTTGCACAGAGCCAGCAACCCCTTTGTATTGCTGGAGAGCATTTTTGGACAACGATACGTCGGATATTTGGAGCTTTCTGGTCCCTTTTTTTTCTCGGTTTTTGCTTTGTTTTTCGAGGTCTGCACAGGACGAGGGAAGCGACGGCTCGTTGCGATGAGATTAAACATTCGCAAAGTGAATTTCGGAGTAGGATCGTGAGCCGTGGAGGAGAAGGGAGGGGGAGGACGAGGTGGTGGTGGTGTTTAAGGGCGGCAACTAAACCATTTTCAGTTGGGAATGTAAATTGTTTGGAAAAAAAAGGCGGTTTTTTTTTCGTGAACAAATGAAAATAAATTATGCGACATCCGTTGTGCGGGTCAAACCATGGAAGGCGAGTGTATCTCGCACACACGAGACAGGATAACGACGACGACTTCATTTCACTCTGCTGCTCTCGTGTGTGTTGCTGTGTGCGTTTAGGTTCTCCGCACCGGAAAGATACACAGTTTTGTGGGTGATTTATGGAGATGTACATGAAGGAACTTTTGAAATACGTCCTCGCTGCTTACATGACCTCGGGCAAGGAATGGCGTGGGGTGCCACAGGGCGGATATGTGGGCAGGCAATGTTTCAAAAATTGGTCCCTCTTCAGTCTCGGAGTTTATCTGAAAGGGCAGACGAAAAACTGAAAGGATGGCTAAAGTTTGCGAATTTCTTTTTTTTTTTGGGTAATTGGTCGGGCGCCAGACCACAAATTTTGATGGAAAACAATGAACCGGAGGCACATTTGCCACTGCGTTGTGGGGGGGGGGGTGAATTTCTAATTTATGAAACGAGCGAGAGAAGCCAAGGCTAAGCTGCTTAAAATGTGCGGCAAGAGTGTCACCGGGAAACAAATTCAAAATGCCTTCGCTACATCCTTGCGCACGGGGCGACATCGCTCAAACAGAGTACACCACTCTGATTCATCATATCGCCTCCACTATCGCACAACCCTCATCAATCCTTCCTTCAACCTTCAACCGTCACAATGTTTCTTTGGCAACATTGTCCTCAGTGGTCCTTGAGCGAAAGTCTTCAGCACAAAGTATCGCCACGCGTGCAGAAATCTGTTTGAGGATTAGTACAATCGTCATTACCCGCGCTCCATGGAATCTAAATCCACCCCACCCCCATCGACCCACGAAACCGCCACGCAACACCCAATGCCATCCACCATCCACCATTCAGTGCCCCGAAAAAACGAAGAAAACAAAAAGACGCAACTGCTTAAGATCTCAGAATAAAGTCGCGTTCTTGAGGATATGTTAATTTGCATAAGTGCTTCTTGGGGGATTATTCAAGCCCAGCGGCTCCGCCTCACGGCGAAACAAAAACGACCCGAAAAATTGCACTCGACAAGAGATCCCGCACACACGCGGCCCCCCCCCCCCTTGAATGAGAATCCGTTTTGAGGTCCCGAGATTCGGTTTGATGCCCCGGGCCGGGTGACAAGTGTGTTCATCATCACACCAGCGCCAGCGCCCGCGCCGCCACGGTGTGACAAGCATTAGCGTGTGTGTCAGACATGAAAACTTCTCGAGTGTGGTGCCACTGCAGCCGTCACCGACGTCCACATTTCCAAGTAAACGGTAGCTTTTGAGTTCAAGCCAGAAGGGATGAATAATAAAATGTGCCGCCACAGGCGTTCGCGCTCCCTGTGCAGCGTTTGAACTCATTTGTGTAATTGTTTCTGCCACCACCCACGACGAGTCGCACAGCTTGGGCGCCCGCTTTGTGCATGTTAAATTCACCACAATGACACGACGACGGCACTTTGTGCGAGTGCGAGTGTGCGATGTTGAAACTGCAGTGCAGTGGCGGGCCGGGGCGCGGGGGAGACGAATCTGATTGAGAGCGAGTCTGGAGAGGGATACTTGTGCAGTGCCAGTTCCAAGCCACTTACACTTATCCTGATGGAAATTAATTCATCATGTCTGAAGTTCCGTGTGTGTGTTCCTACTCTAAGCGGGTGGGAGGAATGTATGTTTTCCGAGCATGGTCTGCATTGTCATTGTGCCACGAAAGCGGGGTAGGTTCACTTGTAGGTGGGTGGCGAGGATGACGGCTGTGATGTGAGAAAAATAAGAATAGGCTCATCGAGGTAAGTTCGGACACCCTTGAGAGACACAAAAAAAGCGTGGAAAAACGAGTCAAATTGAGGAAGTGAGTGCAAATTAAGAAAGAACAACGCGGCGACATCCCAGTTCGCAGTCCATTTCCTGGGCATCCTCAATTGAGCACCCATCGACTGAGCGACAACTCAGCTCGTAGTCAGTCTCCTCTGAATCCTCAAGCGAGCATTTGCACAAGTGCAGCTGTCTAAACACCCACGATCGCATAGAGCATCAAGCGCCATCTAGATTCTTTATACTGAAAGAGTTCATCAATGACACACACCACTTGAAGAGAATTCAACAAAAAGTGGAAGAGGAAGGAAGGCGCTTCCATTTTAACCCCAATCACTGCCCTTCCTTGCGATCATCGCAAGAAAACCACAAGCAAAGCGCAAATTATGAACCACAAACCACAGACTCAAACCATCGACAGAAAAAAAACCGTGTCAAATTGAGTAAAACTCCGCCTGACTCAATGAACCGCAGCTCGACAGCCACACGAATCAATGCCCGAAGGACGAAGATAATTGAAGACATCACAGGGAATCCAACGACCAACCTCCAATCCAAGCAGATGGAAAAGGAAAAACGCGAAAAAAATGCAAAAAAAAACGAAAGCATTGCATGGCAAGTGGAAAAAATCACTTCATTCATTCACAACTCGTTTTCCCTTTTTGCCGCCTGTGACCTCAAGGATTCCAATGCAACTGCGATTTACCCAAGAGGACACAACGTTCATCCTTCCTTCTCATCGCCGTCGTCGTCGTTTCGTGTGCGAGAGCAGCAACACAGTGCAACACGATATCACGAACCCCTACAGAATCTGGAATCTGTTGTGTTAATCCCCTTATTCTCACCAGAGGTCTCTGGTCATGGATGGTTGTTGTTGTTCGTTTTTTTTATTTTCTGTTGTGCCCCCCCTTGCGACTCCGGTTGCCAAAACAGATTTTCTTTTCCCACATCCGTGCCAAATTGAATTGTGCTGTGCTGCGAAATAGGAAGTGGACTAGATTGCAAGGATCGGTTTGGTTTCCCTGGAAAACCTCAACCATGCTCACTTTAAGCATAGACTGCCAGATTCAGAGGCACATTCAGACGAGGGAATTCAGACTAGGGACAGCAAAGCTTGAAGAGCAAGGCATTTGAAAGCGATTCGTGGATATCCTTGAATTGATTGGAAATTTGTACCCACATTGGCATTACGCACACTCGCTGGTGCTCCTCCTGTCGCTCGGGGTCTTCTCTCTCTGTGTGGGTGTCTGTTTGCGGAGGACAATGAAAGAATGAATAAATTTCGAATGGCGAGGGAAGATACTTGAAACAATAAATATTTGCACTGGAGCCGTTAAGGGAAAAACAATAAAAATCCATAAAGGACTCTCATAAAAATTGATTTACATCCCCTAGTGACCGCCAGGGGGAGGGATGGAGGGATGGATGGTAACACTCTCCCACACACACACACACAGTCAGACAAAAAATAAAACGCATAAACGTAGCCTGGTAAAATGAGAAACAAAAACACGCAAAAAAAAAATTTACGAAAAGACAGGACAAAGTTGCCTTATGAATTGCGAATCAATAAAACGAGGGAACATTGTGTTTTCCTCTTCGGTTTATTGAAGCGTAGTCGTCCCTGGGCCGTGGGGGTTCATAAAATGGCAAAAAAGGATTCAATTGAAACTGCTGCTGCTGCTGGCGGGATGGGGTGTTGATATTCAAATGTCAAATATCCTTGAGGGTATGGTGGTGTTACCGTAAAAATGTGTACACATGCAGGACCTAGGTGTCCCTGAGTTGTGCTGGGACGTAGAAGGAGACTTTTGTGGGGAGATGGTTGTTATCTAGACTAACAAAGGGACACCTATTCCAAAATTTTGGAGTTCCAACTCTCATCTAATCAAGCCACAGTCGATTTACAATAGATCCCCTGACGTTTAAAGCAATTTTGACCACTTTCGGTTGTTGTCTCTGCTAATCTGACTCCCTCCGCCTAGATGTCGCTAGCAAGGAAAATGCAAAAAATGAAATTCACATCAGCATCGGTGATATTTACGAGCACGTCGATTGAGGAAGCGATTTGCGTATTAATTAACGGCCAAACAAAGAGACCGTTGGTCAATAAATTTCATCAAAGAGACAACAGCAGACCGCAGGGACTTTCGATTGAGATTAATTTTACCGGGAAATGGATGAGTAAACATGCCGATAGAGTGTGGGTATTTATTATTTTCACTGAATGGCCGCCTGGATATCCTTTGTCAGGGGAGATTAAATGCAATTTATGCAGAAAATGGTATCGTTGTCCTCATGAATCACAATCCCCGGGAGGATTGAAGGTGGAGTGACCTGCGATGCAGTAAATGGGAGAGTTGAAGGCAATGAATGGGGACATTGCCTGGATGCAAACGTTTTCAACGAAGACTGAGAACGTTTTAGAGAGACTTGAAGCATTTTGGCGACACTTGAGGAGTCTGCGAAGAGACAACCCCCGGAATGGCTAGAACGACAGACCCGAATCAAAACTGAAATATACAGAGTTTGATGCATCATCACAAAAATACAAAAAAAAAAAAAAACTCCATTTGTGTGGCACCAGCAACACAACACACATTAATGAATTCAATTAAATGAAAAAGCCCCATCTGCAGCCGATTTATTATTCCGGCCACAGTGTTCCAGTCAGCGTTATCTTGCAGCCTCAATCGACTGGCAATTGCAGGGCGCACGGGTTTTTGAAATCCAATTAGATTTGAAAATTTGACTTCTCCGCTCATTAGAGACCATCCTCCTCCTACATGCACCCGGCATGCCGACATGGATGGGCTATTTCAATCAAGCGATTATTAATTGCATTCCAAACCCCATCGACAGAGGGTGTTCAATGAGAGTGGCATATAGACGAACGATATCGTGTGGAGCATGTGAGGGCACCGAATGAACGGAGAACGGAGCACAATGTGGTCAAAGGGAATATTATGCGCTTGTCGTTGAATGAATGTGGGCCCTTTTGTAATTGAAGCGCGTCATCATATGGAACACTTTGCTTTTTAGCACAAATTATACCAGAAATCGGAGCGTGGTGCCAGGAACGTACACCAACCGCCTTCGGAACAGTGAATCAACCAGAATTTCCATGACGCTTCAAGCTCCTTGGCCAGGTTGTACTTCCTTGAGACAAGTAAGGAGTTCAATTGAATCTCAGGCGACTTTGAACAGAAGGGTGTGCAATATATCTTGATGGCCACAGTTACACACCCCGATGTCTTCAATTCAATTCAATTGGACAGACATTATCAGACTCATCGTCTGGAGGACGCATTGTCCAACTTTAGACGAACCACGGATTGAAGAGCTTAAGCCACGTACAGGACCATGGATAAATTCTTCTTCCATTACTTGCAAGATCGCAATAAAATCCACTCATCTCAGTTGTTCAGATTCATAAGGATGTCGGGCTGGCTCGACGAAGAAAGGTCTTCACAAACTGCGAATACAACGTCTCGATGAGTACGATAAGGAGGAACATTTGCACCTTCTGAGCATCACAATGGGTCCATACGGACCTAAGTGAGACGTGCTAACGCGTGTCTACCCACGATCCTATCTATCCTAGGGGCACTGGGACAAAGTGTACTAAACACCGACCTACACAATTTCCCATCAAGTGAGAACCTGTTCAAACCTCAACCGAATTCAGACACTGGGGCGCATACGCACTATTTTATATACGAGCACAAATGAATGATTATGAAGGTCTTTCACAAACCTCCCCGTATCCGACGAAGCACTTCAACTTGGTTGATTTTATGGAGTTTCTCTTGAAAATTGCGTATAAGTTGCCGTTTAAGCATGAGACGGCAACAAAGGAAAACAAGCCGCTCATGGAGGTCATAAAGAAAGGTATTCAAAACCAATTCAGATCAGTACTGGGCTTGACAGTCGATGTGGTCTCACAAGGAATGGGCACCACTAACGATGGAAATACATCGCGTCGATTCCTTCAAGATTCAAAATCTGCCGCAAGTGTAACAGGTATATGTGAAGAGCTGATTCGCCGCTTCGGAATTATCCTTGACACTATCAGCAGCGGTACTGTAGATTCAGTCAAATTCGGCAAGTACTGCCGAGAAACTTGGCCATTACACGTAGGCTTGTATTGTTGCTACAGCATGCCTTATAAAGTGCACAAGATCCTATGGCATGGAGCCACCATTATTTCAGCTGCGATACTACCGGTAGGGATGTTAAGCAAGGAAGCACAGGAAGCCCCAAATAAAGACTACAGATTGTGTCGACTGAGTTGGCGGAGAAAGTGTAGCCGATTTTTTTTTTGTTAAAGAATTGGGATACACCCGCTATTTTTGGGCCACGGAACGAGCTCATACCGTTTGTACTATGTTTCAAATTTCATTAAGATCGGTGCACTGGTTTGGATTTTACAGATTCTTTTTCGTCGCTCCCATACATATCGGACCACTGTGGGGAATCTAGGGCGTATGTGAACTATTTTCGATTTCGAGGTTCCGTGGACGCTATGAGTGAACTAAACTCAAATTCGACAACCTAGGCGTATACGCATTATTTCAACACTTGCATGAGATGAGAAGCATGTAGGAGGCTAATGCGGGTCTCTACGAGGCATGGTTCTCTCTGGCGTATACGTAACTTTTTCGAAGTTAACTCCAAATGAAGCTCTTGTCCACGGACTCTGTGACGTATGCGCACTATTTTTGACAGCGAATCACAGTCCTTGAGGAGGACTATTTTTTTGTAAGAATTGTGTGGTTAAGGGTACCTTTCCAAGGAGGACTTTGGCCAAGCTTCAACTGCGACCGCTTACTACGTACAAACGTGCAATAGTTCTGTCTAAAAGGCGATGTCCGAGAGCATCTAGGCGTTAATGCGTCGAGGGTGCCAGTCTAAGGAGGACTAGCTTCGAAAGGGTGTTTTTTTTTAGAGGTATTGGACTTAAAGTTGACAACACTATTTTAACTGGCGGCCATTTTGTCAGCTGTCAAGTGATTTATTTTGAGTGTGGTTTGCATTTCGCTTTACGTTTCCAAATTGTGCAAATTTATTTTAAAAGTCATGGTTTCGTTAGAAATACGTCCAGTTTACGGTCGAGATAATCTACCATCAGAGCAGTTATTTCCACTCACTATGGACGGTTTTCGTAATGATAATACGCACCCAGACACGTCGTACAGTGCGTACAGAAGAAGTCATTGTTGCTGTAGAGCGTAGCGTAAGAAGAATCAGTCTATCCGCCATCGTGCACAGGCGATAAGTGTCCATCCACTTTATGGAAGAGTTTGCGGAAAGATCTTGGCTTGTCTGCTTACAGAAACCAACTCGTGCAAGAACTGAAGCCATAGGAGCACCTAGCAGGACGAAGATTCGTAGATGAATGGGCACAAAACAAGATTGCCGATGATTCCAATTTTCACAGGCGAATTTAGTTTAGCTCACTTTTGGTTGAATGGATACGTCAATAAGCAAAACTGACGCATTTGGAGTGGTGATAATCGTCAATTGTAACGCTACATCCACAAAAACTGACTGTTTGGTATGCCTTGTGGGTTGATGGAATATGGAACGATACAGTCAATGGCAATCGCTATAGAGCCATGATTACTGACTTTTTCGTTCATCAGTTGAACAATCATGATGTGATGATGTGCAGGAGGTGTGGTTTCAATAAGACGGCGCAACATGACACACAGCTCGTGCCACAATTGATTTATCGAAGGAAACGTTTGGTAACCGCATAGTTTCCAGTTACAGACCCGTCAGTTGGCCTCCAAGAGCGTGCAATTTAAGGGCCTCTTGGCTATTTTCTCTGGGTATAAGTCGCGCCGATAAGCCCGACACGATTGACGACTTGGAGGACGACATTCGCCGCGTTATTGCCAATATTCGACCACAAATGTTGGAAAAAGTCATCGAAAATTGGACCTCCAGATAAAACTACGTCCGAGCCGTGGCGCTCGTATGCCAGAAATCATGTTTAAGCTTTAATGCCAGAAGGTTGTCCTTCGAATAAAGTAAATTTCACGGCAATTTAAGGAAATCATTTTGCTGTTCATTTTAAAGTTCTATACCTCTAAAATAAAAAAAAACGCCCTTAACTTGAACCTCTCGTTTTGTGCGTGCTTTAGTTCTGCCTAGAGGGAAAGGCGATGCCTGACAACATCGAGTAATGGAAGATGTCGTGAAATATATACAAGTTGTGCACGCGTTGAATTAACGGACATTCAGCCCTCCAAAGTCGATGCCCTTAACTCAAAAAAAATAGACCTCCCCTCCTCCCCATCAACCAACCAATCAGTCAAAAAGCCAACAATCACCTAAAAAAAATACACCGCATCTAGCAAAGCCAACCGCTTCACAGCGCAGCCACCGAACGTAATTCAACGCCAAACACGGAATGAGGTAAAAGCAATCCAGTTCCACATCCATCATAGGGATGCCGCTGCTCACCTTGTGAGCAACAAAATTCCATTGCATTCCGAGCACTTTACCCCCCCCCCCCCCCCACCCCCCTCGTCACGTGGCGTCGATCATCAGTTGATCACAAAACACACCCGTCGTCCACCACTCAATTCATTTGTTCATTTATTTATTTTCGTTTCGAGAAATTTGCACAAAAATCTCGTTGATTGGTGTGAAATATAAATTCGCTCGTCGTCCTTTCGCGTGAGCATTCACAATTAAAATACAGCGGCATTTTTTTTGTTTTTTGTTCGTTCTTTCTGTGTTGCTGTTAAATTTTTGTTGAATATTTTCCAGTGCCGCAATAAATTTTTATCGACTCAACGAGTCGAGTCTGTCTCTCGCCGTCGCCGTAGCCGCCGCCCCCGCTCTCAATAAGGCGCGGCGCGGCGCGGCTAACGCGCGTCCGTCCGTCATGCCGCGACAGGCGAAGGTGTTTTAATGAAATTTCTGACACACGAGCGTGTACAGCGATTTGATTTTGTATTCGATTCAGTTTGCAGTTCAGCAACAAAATAGAAGCGAAAAATTTTGATTGAATTAGTTTCGTCGGAGCGTGAAGATAATCTCGAACACCCAACGTTCACGTCAATCAAATCCATTCTCGTCGTCCCCTCAAGGACATCAAACCGGAAATCTGTCTGTGACTGTGTGTGTGGGATGTCGATTCAAACATGTTTTTCCTCTGCAGAGCTAGAGAGAGAGAGAAGGAGAACGAGATCAAAGAGACACACAAAAACACTAGGCAACGTTTAACACATCACTGGCCAGGCCCATCGAGGAAGGACATGTATCGCTTTTAGACACCCTCCGCCTCACAGAGCAGCCAGTCAATTCGAATTCAAATCAATTTCAGGTCGTGTCCGGCTGTGGGCTCTGTTGTCATCGGCGATACACGCAACACGAGTGCACACTGCACACACATCGCGTTGCGAGCACTCGAAATCGAAACGGCAATTGAAAATGAAAATACTCTGGACTGTGGTGGGGCTGCCATTTTTTTGTTCTCGAGGACATCGTTACGTGGCGTCGTAGCCAATCCTATTGCCAGTGTCAGTGGATGAGTAATCGATGGCGATGGCAATGACTGCTGGTGGTACACACCACTCCTCCGAGGCGTCTGAGGCGGTTTTTGGGGGCGAAAAACGAATAGAAACAGGATCTTGTTGCTTAGCATAAGTTCTGGGAAATTTCGAACAGCGGTCGAGCGGGGGGTTTGGCGAAATGCCGCCAACGACAAATTGCTAGTGGCGGTGGTCGGTGAGGCGGTGGTGATGGTAGGCGGAGAAGAGCCCGGCTTGTTTGTGTGTGTGCTTTACGCCATTTTCGACAAATGAAATATTGAGAGATTAATTGTTGTTGATTGTGGATTGGGTTGTTTTGTGGCCGAGAAGGGCGGAGAGGGGGGGGGGGGGTGCGACTTGATTGAGGTTGCAGTGAATGAAGGCGTGCTGCATGAACATCTTAATGGGCTCTCACCGAAACATATAGTGGCGGTCGAACGGTCAGGCGGTCAGTTGATGATAGTTACTCGACTAGCGATGGTGGACGGTGGGCGATGTGGTCGTTGTGTATGGATGATGTGGATTAATCGAGAAGTGTTTCGCAATTGGGAGCACTGCTTGTGTGGTTTAGATACCACCGCTTCGCCCAGAAAATCAGTCGGTGTTCGTTAATTGACTTTTACTGGTGAACTAATGGACTGTGAGTGGATTTAAGCGGATTAAGACGATGTCTGACGTGATGTACCCCCTAATCTGGCGCGTCAGTTGGCTGACGTCATGATTGACGTGTGGGCTGCTGGAGTGGTGAGGGATATTCTTGACAAACTGACGGGGGATTAGTATTACCAAGCGAGTAAAGGGAGGGTTGTTAACCCCTTCAGCAGGCACCAACTGAAAGGCGACAGCACCTAGGACCGACCGCCCTTGTTTGTCTGCCTCCCAGAAAGACCCCGGGGAAAGAGTGATCAAAAAGTCGCAATCCACAAGACTCGACAACATAACTCACAGTCCACAAGCGGCGACTATACACCCTCTCGCAGTTAAAACCACAATTTCCACACATTAAAGTTCCGCACGCATGGCTGACGGCAAAATGCCGCGAAACATGAACACAATTACACTTATCCCCATCGACCCACTGACACGCACACGACCCTCGACCGACCCGCGATCGCCATTCGATCCCCGAGTGCAGTCGACCCTGCTTGAGGTTCACCCGTAAAACCACATGACATGTCACTCTCTGCCGCATGACGCTTGCCAATCAAAAGCGCAATTCACGGCAAAAACAAAACGAACGAAAAAAAAAAAAGTGAAACGAAGTGAAACTACTAAAATTCAGTTTGCCCATCAATTACATCCCACCTGGCCGGGCTGACAGCAGTTTGTCAGCCGCCACCACAAAAAAAAGGAAAAAACGAGGCAGAAACTCCCTCCACCTCCCTCCACCCCCCTGACAAGCGAACCAACATAACCAACAGCGGCAGCAGCACCGACTCGTATCTGACATATCCACACATGAACTGGAAAATCGACCGCAAACATCAGTTGAAAATAATAATCGCCGGTAATTACACATAAATATGAGGCATGAATGAATTCGTCAATCTCCCCGGCCAGCCAGCACATCTGCCGGTGCGCTGGCCAACATCCGCCAGGACTGCATGCAATTACTGGCCTCTCGCTTCTTTCTCTCTCGTTTTTTTTTTTTTTTTTGTTTGCCATGTTTTCTGGTGAAGTTTACACGGCAGCGGTGCTTTGTGCCCACAGCAGAGGCGCGCACCACCACTCCGCAGGGTCCCCCGTGTGGATGACAGAGAAATTATTGCACTGCCGAGGTGGCGCGGATTCTGTCCTTTGTTTTGTTTTCACCCGCTTTTGTGGGGTTTTTTGTTCGCTTTTTTTGTTCGAGTCACCCCCACCCAGTGGCGCCCACAACTCATCGGGCACACCGCTAACAAAGCGTGAACAACGACGAGGTCCTTTTGAGCCGGCGCTGTTGTTTGTTTTTTTTTTTGCATTTTCCTCCCCTGTCACTTTGGTCATAATTTATGTGTTCACCGGAAACAGTGGATAAATAACATAACAGCGACGAATAAACAAAAACAAAAACGACAAGATAAACAGGATATGCAGGACGTGTGGCAACAAACGAGAAAAAAGAGGATCACCAGGAGCAGGAGCACCGCCAATTGGGAGCAGCCATTGCGGTTCGATAATGAAAAACATTTTGTGCACGATCCCCGGCGAGTTACGGGTGACAGGCGACATTCTCTCGACAATCGAAATCAGTCCCATCTGATGGGTTGGCTGAATGTGAGAGGAGGTCAAGCAGAAGTGCATCAAAAGAAGGCCTCAACATGGCGAAGGAATGATGAGACAGGCTCGGGGACAATGAACTTCCTTCCCACGCAGCCACCCTCTTCATCGTTGTTGCCACCCCTTTAACAGTCATTTATTCGCTCACAAATCACCATGAATGACTTCTAGATTGAAGCGATTTTCAAATCAAATTAATCACTTTCACCCTTCACACTCCCCTCCCCTCAAATCGTCGTCGCTATCGATGTATTCCCCCGCGTGTCGTTCGCAAAAGACACCGCGCGCGCAACCATCATCACATGAGCGATCCTTTCGCGTTGTTATTCCATTAATCAAGAGCGCACGCATTTGCCTTCATTACACACGTACACGGTGAAATGGAGGGCAAGCCCCACCAGAGTCACAGGTACAAGGCCACGCGAGTGAGAATGTTGTCATCAACCGTGCGAGGGAGGCGGCGGCGGCGGCGGCGGCGGCTTCTTGAGAATTCGACAATAATACCGCCCGCAGCGGTGGTTGCCGGGGGTGCGTGTGGGTTTATTTCTAAATTATCGAAATCATTCAAACAGCATTCCATGTGGCAACACACAAAGTAACACACACGAACATTCATCGGTGTCGACACGCAGGGCGGCGACATCGGGTGAGAACACGGAGAACACCCGAAAGGTGCTCGCTTGAAACGTGAAGAATTTCCGATTGCGGCAAGCGCGCTACGTGGAAATGGCGTCAATCATTTCAAGGGAGAGTGTGTGTGTGAAGGAGGGAGGAGTGGATAAGGTGGCTGGAGGACAGAGGGAGTGCGTGGAGTGGCTCAGATGCAAGTCGACAACGTGAATCGACCTGAGGTGGGTCGTCATCTTGGCAATTCGACGCGACGTGGAGCATCGTCTGAGCTTGAATACACTCACTTGGACCTCCGTTCACCAAACAGACAGAGATTGGTGAGAAATGAAGAAGAATTAGCTGCCGTAGCCGTCGAAGAGGACCCAGAAATGTCGATTCGGCGACGATCAGCTGAATTGGGTGTCGCCGGCGAGTTGAATTTGGGCCTACATTGATGAATTGAATCCGGCCGACCATAGACAAAGCCTTGAGTTCGTTGGTAAAGTTGGCTGGAGGTCCGGTGACTGGCCATCTTCTCGGTCGAGCCCCATTTTTGGTTCTCGGAGAAGGAGGAACACGTTGCCGTTGTATATGCGACGAACTGCTATTTACCAACGTTAAGTTGCTGTCGCTCCAAGTGGCGCACGGAACAACATCGTTTTGGAGTGCAATCGAGTCGGTCGAGCTGGATGTTGTCCGGGATGCATGGACATCGTTAGGTGGTTGGTTGGTTTGAGTGGCCATGGATGGATTTAGCTAGCCCAAGCCCAAACAACCACGGTCCTTGAGGTGTGTTATCAAAACGGCGCTCAAGTGCGCTACTTTGAGCCAAATCCTGGGTTGCTGGGGTTAGCTAAATCCAGCCTGTGGAGTCTGAGGAATTAGATTATGTTTGATATACTTTGGTTAGCGATTTCGGAGGGGTCCCTAAGGAAGGGTTTGCCGATCTTTGCTTGGCTAGTGCCGGACACAAAGAAAGTGAGGCAGACTTTCCTCTGAGTGGGCGTCGAGGCAACTGCGACAGTGTGGGTTGAACGGAATTTCGAGTCTAGCAACGTAGCCTATGGGCCAGTGCCCCGTGCTTTCAGCCACGACTCTGGCTATTTCGGAGCGATTTCTATTGAGGAGGCCATCAGTCCTTCTTTTCGTGCAGGAGGGCCAGGTTAGGAGGACCTAGTCCCCGCTCTACTAGCTAAGGACAGGAAGTGCTGATAGATGGCGTATTTGTGGCGGTTGATTGGATGGCCCACCAACTTAGTGGGTGCGTTGCCGGAAGCTCCTTGCTTGGCCAGTTCGTCGGCAATCTCATTTCCCTCTATGTTGCTGTGGCCTGGAAACCCAGAGGAGAGTGATGGGACAAATACCAGGGGACTAAGGTGGTTGCCTTGAGGAACACCAGATGAGGTAACGATGGGATTGAATGTTGGGTGGCTGAGAGAAGGGCATAGACTGGGTTGTGTGGAGGTGGGAAGGTGGGAAGGTGGGATGGTGGGAAGTGGGAAGATGGGATGATGGCGAGAGGGTGATGTGGAGAAGGTGGTTGGGAGAGGGTGGTTAGGAGAGGGTGTATGTGGGCGGATGGGAATGGGGAGATGGAGAGAGAGAGGATGTTGGGAAGAGGGAAGTGGGCCGAAGAAGGAAAGGAAAGGTGGCATGGTGGGAGCGTGGGAAGTTGGGAAGGTGGGAAGATGGGATGATGGCGAGAGGGTGATGTGGAGAAGGTGGTTGGAAGAGGGTGGTTGGGAGAGGGTGTATGGGATGGGAATGGGGAGATGGAGAGAGAGAGGATGTTGGGAAGAGGGAATTGGGGTGAAGAAGGAAAGGTAGAGTGAGAAAGGGACTGGTCGAGAAAAAAAAAACATGGCGAGGGAGATATGGGGTCGGCACCAGAGTGTGGATGATGAGAGGTGGCGAAGACTTAGAAAGTGGTGAAGGCGATGGGCCGTTGCGAAGGAGAAAGGAAAGGAGATGGATGCAAGAACAACAACAATCCACACGAGCGACTGTTGCCTAAGTTAGACCTTTTGGTGCTGCATGGGAAATCTACAAAATCTCAGTCAGAATCGGAAGAAAGCACTGGATCAGGCATCCACGCCAGCTTGCCAGAGATCTCCGATCCGCAATCCAACCACCGAACCACTGCAGTGTATTCCAAGCGGAAGTAACAGCTGATCAAAAGGCAGCCATCCGACTATCAGTGAGTCCAATAGACGAGAGATCTATTGTTTTATACATAGATAGTCAGGCGGCCACAAAAGCTCTGGACACAGCATCAATAAAGTCCAAGATGGGAAAACTCTGCCGTCTGTCTCTAAGGGAGATAGCGGCCAGATGCAATCTTACCCGCGCATAAGGGTATTCCGGGCAACGAAAGAGCGGATGAACTAGCAAGAAAGGGGGCGGGTATGCCAATGGCAGCAGATCAGGAGACACCCCATCCCCCACTGAAAACAATAAAATCGCGATTGATGACGATTGCAAAAGACGATACAAGCCGCAAGTTGCCGGAACTTGACACGAGTAGGATATCGAAAGCGGTCTGACGATCTGGCTAAATTAAGGACCTCCTAAAGCTAGACAGGAAGGTTGTCAGTAGAGTGATATGGGTGCTAACTAGCCACTAGGCAGCCATGCCAGGAGACTTGGGGTACCTTATAACGACTTCTGCAGAAGCTGTATGGATGAAGAATAAGATGAAACAATACCACACTACCCCGGAACATGTCCTGCACTTGCGTAAACAGAAAGAAGAACCCTACTAGGCGAGTACTACTTCAACAACCTCGAGGATCTGAGTAAGATTGATCCAAAGGACTTACTACAATTTATTAAAGCCTCGCGAATGGCTATAAAAGAGGCTAGAAGGAATCACACATGGCCAACAAATCCCAAGAGGGAAGAACTACAAGGTCAAAGGGTACACACACAAAGCCGAACGTGACAGCACAATGGACCGGATGGTCTAAGTGAGCATGACTTCCATATCCATAACCATATCCATCATACAGTCACCCTACCTACCTACCTACCTAGACCTTTTTATGAGTTTCAATGGACAGGGAAGACATACTTGCAACACAGACATGATCTACAGACACAAGTCCGAATCAAGCCAAGGCAAGCCAAGCCAACGCCTGAACCAAGACCAATACCCTTGTTAACCTGTACTCAAAAAAATAGAGAATAAATTACCAAGCCATGGACAAATCCCAGCTTCCTCTACTGTTCAATGGCCACACTTCCAGTCAATTGAGCACCAGGCACCATCCTGGAAGAAAAAGAAGAAAAAAATGGTTAAAAATTGCAAAAAATGTACATTTTTCGGCCTTCAAAGGTCAGAATAAACAGTCACACAGTCACACACGTCACACCAATTCAAAAAAAAAGGACGCAAACCGCTTGCCCCTTTATCAACAAAAACAAAAATCCTTTAATCCCCTCTTAATCCCATTTTTTTGCAACCGCCTCTCTATCCGTCGCAAAATGAAAAGTTAAACCACAAACAAATTTAGCCCTCCACGCGCACAAATTAACCGACTTCCCGTGCCACTCAATGTGTGATTAAAGGCCTTCGAATGCAATTAAAGCCCTAGTTCACCGATTCACCTGAAAGGCCATCAATTTCCCATTTTTTTTCACACACACCCACCCAACCAAGGCCCCAGCATTGAACAGGATCAAAATAAGTAAATCCAAAAAAAAAGACCACAATTTGTGCTATTAACTGTGGTTTTTTTTGCGATTTTAATTCACTAATTAATAGGTTCAGCCCTCGAATACTGCGTACTTAGCAACAACTGCGCAACTATGGCGGCCACTCTCTAATGCGTCGAGTACGCCTTCACACTCGCTGGAAATCACTGGTAATTGGATGCGATTTATGAGCCGCCCGAGTGGAAGACTCGGTGTGTCAACGGTGGGGCGCTCACTCTCGCGGGAAATCATGAATTGAGGTGCTTAACACCTTTGACACCATCGCCCACCCCCCCTAGTCGGGGCTTATGATTCCATTTAATTGGATACACATTAAATGCCAGTGCGTGGGCTGATGTTTCCCCGATTGCAACAGAGACGATGCACATCCTCCTTAGACGCCAGCCAGCACACATCTCGAAGTACTCAAAAATTCATTAAACCTTCAGACTCTCCCTCTGGTCGAAAAGTTTTCACCATTTCCCAGCCACCCACCGTTCGGAGGAACTGCGGCCATTCCACGTCCCGTCTGTGTTAACAAGACAAACTCTCGACGAAGGAGCGTGAGTGTGCGGAGAGGGGACCCATTCAGTCGTGAAAGCGAGCACTTTCTTCGCCTCAACCGTGTGGAGCAACGAACTCTTGTGAGACACTCCGCCGCGCGTCGAAAGTCAAACAAGTGTCCAACTGGTGTTTACCATCAGAATTAATGGCGAACCATCGCTCGCCAGCATCCGTTTGCCCTCGCTCGCACACACCCACACACACGGTACCAATCGGAAATGTCCTTGTCGTGGATGACTTCTTCCTGCGCTCTGGCATGTGTAACAACCGCTCCACCGCCTCACTAAGTCAACACATGAACTTAAGGTGCATTTGCCAGTGTCATGTTGTCGGGTAATGGCTTCTTGGTGAACGTCTCTAATCCTGAGCTGGTGCTTCGTCCTCCTCCTCCTCGTCCCTCCCCCCCCCCCCACCCACCATCCGCCAGCTGGTCTGAGGTGAAAAATTGCATTAGTCCTGCTCCGACTTACTTATCGACAGGACCGAGCAGCAGAGGACGTCAGGCGGGCAATGATTCATCGGTTCTAGGTGGACTGTGCGGAATGCATTCTTCTCCTGGGGGCAACTTTTGTTACCTCCTCGAGCATGGACTTCGGATGGAGATCGGCATCTTGGAGTTCTTAATGAACTTTTGTGACACACTCTGCTCCGAGGAGGGGGGGGGATTGTGTGTTCATTAAGAGTGATGGACGTGGAAGTGTGCCCTTGAGGTGAGTTTTGTTAATTATTCGTGAAGCAGTTTCCGGACTGCAGCAAAGTCACCCTTTTCTGTCTTGACATGAAATGTCGGCTGGAGGGGGAGGGAAAGAGCAGTGACTTCGTGACGACAAACTATTTTACGGATTTCCTAATGAAATTTTGGACCGACTTCGGCTGATGGGGATTAGGAAGCATTCTCATCTGAATTTTAAGAGCTTTTCGATTGGATTTTGAAGTCGTCACATGCGAACATTTGGACACGAAGAGGTTCAGTTTGAATTTTAGATCGACTTTGTGTACAATTCTGGATCGGAAATTGGATGTATTTTAGAAGGGCTTCTGAGACGAACCAAGAAAGATCATGGGAAGCGCGAGATCGAGGAGATGGCGAGGTGTTGTGGGAGGAATGGTGTCAGAAAGTTCAGACTTGTTCAGATGCTCCCCGTCGATATTGACAATTTAGAGGAAGCACTTCAGTAGGCAGTTGAAACGGCGATGAGAATCCAAGCACCTCTGTCAGGCATAGTGTTCCACTCAATCTGGACGACGATGGACGAGAATTCCGTGCCCCCTGATATAGACGATAGCAAAACTGAAGTCTAACAAGGTTGCCGGTGCGAACGGACTGTTTACAGAACTCATGCAGGAAGCTAGAGATGAACTGGTGTATGCGCCCAACCAGTGTTGTGCAGACAGTCCGTCCGCAACAAGTAGGATATGGTCGGAGGACAGCATGACTGATGAAAGGAATCAGAGACTTGGGATCAGGCATTCTGACCCAGACCAAGACCAAGACCAAGACCAAGACCAAGACCAAGACCAAGACCAAGACCAAGACCAAGACCAAGACCAAGACCAAGACCAAGACCAAGACCAAGACCAAGACCAAGACCAAGACCAAGACCAAGACCAAGACCAAGACCAAGACCAAGACCAAGACCAAGACCAAGACCAAGACCAAGACCAAGACCAAGACCAAGACCAAGACCAAGACCAAGACCAAGACCAAGACCAAGACCAAGACCAAGACCAAGACCAAGACCAAGACCAAGACCAAGACCAAGACCAAGACCAAGACCAAGACCAAGACCAAGACCAAGACCAAGACCAAGACCAAGACCAAGACCAAGACCAAGACCAAGACCAAGACCAAGACCAAGACCAAGACCAAGACCAAGACCAAGACCAAGACCAAGACCAAGACCAAGACCAAGACCAAGACCAAGACCAAGACCAAGACCAAGACCAAGACCAAGACCAAGACCAAGACCAAGACCAAGACCAAGACCAAGACCAAGACCAAGACCAAGACCAAGACCAAGACCAAGACCAAGACCAAGACCAAGACCAAGACCAAGACCAAGACCAAGACCAAGACCAAGACCAAGACCAAGACCAAGACCAAGACCAAGACCAAGACCAAGACCAAGACCAAGACCAAGACCAAGACCAAGACCAAGACCAAGACCAAGACCAAGACCAAGACCAAGACCAAGACCAAGACCAAGACCAAGACCAAGACCAAGACCAAGACCAAGACCAAGACCAAGACCAAGACCAAGACCAAGACCAAGACCAAGACCAAGACCAAGACCAAGACCAAGACCAAGACCAAGACCAAGACCAAGACCAAGACCAAGACCAAGACCAAGACCAAGACCAAGACCAAGACCAAGACCAAGACCAAGACCAAGACCAAGACCAAGACCAAGACCAAGACCAAGACCAAGACCAAGACCAAGACCAAGACCAAGACCAAGACCAAGACCAAGACCAAGACCAAGACCAAGACCAAGACCAAGACCAAGACCAAGACCAAGACCAAGACCAAGACCAAGACCAAGACCAAGACCAAGACCAAGACCAAGACCAAGACCAAGACCAAGACCAAGACCAAGACCAAGACCAAGACCAAGACCAAGACCAAGACCAAGACCAAGACCAAGACCAAGACCAAGACCAAGACCAAGACCAAGACCAAGACCAAGACCAAGACCAAGACCAAGACCAAGACCAAGACCAAGACCAAGACCAAGACCAAGACCAAGACCAAGACCAAGACCAAGACCAAGACCAAGACCAAGACCAAGACCAAGACCAAGACCAAGACCAAGACCAAGACCAAGACCAAGACCAAGACCAAGACCAAGACCAAGACCAAGACCAAGACCAAGACCAAGACCAAGACCAAGACCAAGACCAAGACCAAGACCAAGACCAAGACCAAGACCAAGACCAAGACCAAGACCAAGACCAAGACCAAGACCAAGACCAAGACCAAGACCAAGACCAAGACCAAGACCAAGACCAAGACCAAGACCAAGACCAAGACCAAGACCAAGACCAAGACCAAGACCAAGACCAAGACCAAGACCAAGACCAAGACCAAGACCAAGACCAAGACCAAGACCAAGACCAAGACCAAGACCAAGACCAAGACCAAGACCAAGACCAAGACCAAGACCAAGACCAAGACCAAGACCAAGACCAAGACCAAGACCAAGACCAAGACCAAGACCAAGACCAAGACCAAGACCAAGACCAAGACCAAGACCAAGACCAAGACCAAGACCAAGACCAAGACCAAGACCAAGACCAAGACCAAGACCAAGACCAAGACCAAGACCAAGACCAAGACCAAGACCAAGACCAAGACCAAGACCAAGACCAAGACCAAGACCAAGACCAAGACCAAGACCAAGACCAAGACCAAGACCAAGACCAAGACCAAGACCAAGACCAAGACCAAGACCAAGACCAAGACCAAGACCAAGACCAAGACCAAGACCAAGACCAAGACCAAGACCAAGACCAAGACCAAGACCAAGACCAAGACCAAGACCAAGACCAAGACCAAGACCAAGACCAAGACCAAGACCAAGACCAAGACCAAGACCAAGACCAAGACCAAGACCAAGACCAAGACCAAGACCAAGACCAAGACCAAGACCAAGACCAAGACCAAGACCAAGACCAAGACCAAGACCAAGACCAAGACCAAGACCAAGACCAAGACCAAGACCAAGACCAAGACCAAGACCAAGACCAAGACCAAGACCAAGACCAAGACCAAGACCAAGACCAAGACCAAGACCAAGACCAAGACCAAGACCAAGACCAAGACCAAGACCAAGACCAAGACCAAGACCAAGACCAAGACCAAGACCAAGACCAAGACCAAGACCAAGACCAAGACCAAGACCAAGACCAAGACCAAGACCAAGACCAAGACCAAGACCAAGACCAAGACCAAGACCAAGACCAAGACCAAGACCAAGACCAAGACCAAGACCAAGACCAAGACCAAGACCAAGACCAAGACCAAGACCAAGACCAAGACCAAGACCAAAATGCATGCAGCCAAAACCGGGTAAACCCCCAAAAAGTCTTACAGAGACGATCTTCCGCGAAGGTAGCCTTGTTACTGACCCGCAGTGAATAGTGGTTGTGTTTAAGCAGCACTTCCAGCAACTGCTAAATGGGCCTGACCAGGAGAGAGTAATAGGGAATCAAGAAATCTCAACTCCAGTCGATGAAGTAGTCCTCCCACCTAGCTTTGAAGAAGTCGACACAGCCATTAAAAGGCTGAAGAGCTCTTCAAGGCCGGTGGCGATGTTCTGGTAAGAAGCATGCTCCAGATCATCTGTAGAATTTGGGAAGACGAAAGCATGTCCGTCGACTGGAATATCAGCTCCATATGCCCCATAAGCAAAATTGCAGAGCTGATTCTTGGTACCTTCGAAAGAAAAGTTCTACGGCGGATATATGGTCCCGTCTGCGAGGAAGGCGAATTGAGGGAGACGACATAACCGCGAACTCTACGAGCTGTACCAGTATATGGATGTAGTCCGGAAGGCAAAAATCCGTCGACTGCACAATCCACATCGAGCGCATGAAGAACAATGCCCCAGCAAACAGGGTCTTTGAATCCGAGCCTACTGGTTCGAGAAGGAGAGGAAGACCGAATCTCCGGTATAAAGACCAAGTAATCGCTGATGCAAGACAGCTTGGCCTTGATAACTGGAAGCAGCGTGCCCAGGACCGTCAACGATGGAAGGCAGCAATTGCTTAGGCTTGGACCCTCCATGGGTCGCCGCCCTGATAAGTAAGTAAGTGTAGAAAAATCGTTTGAACAAAAGCAAGCCTGCTCAGCGGTATTTCACAAGAATTTGACAAAGTTTGGCACGAAGGCTTGAAACACAAGCTTCGGCAATTCTTCAAAACAATCTATCTGATAGAATCTTCCGTTTGAAATATGGGAAAGAATACTCCCTATTTAAACCTATACAAGCTGGAGTACCACAAGGAAGGGTTCTTGGTCCCCTCCTTTACTAACTTTATATCTCAGGACGTAGGCACATGTGCCGACGACACCGCCATATTGGTAACCGCAAAAAACGATCGAAGAGTCAACTAGAAAATTACAAAATGCCTCAGACCGGATACACGAATGGACGAACTCACAGCGAATTAAGCTTAACGAAGCTAAATCCGTTCACATTAATTTTACGTATAAGAATGTGAATAACTCGCCCGGTTTTTATAAATAATGTAAATACCTCGGGATGACTCTCGATGTAAAACCTAAACGGAAGGAACACGTCAAAAGAAAAGTGAAGATCTTCAATTGATATATAAAGATATGTGCAGGCTTATTGGAAAATATTCCAAGCTAAGCATTGACAACAAATTATATACAAGCAAGGCTATCCAATTGCTTCCCCTTGACCTATTCCGCAGCAAAAGTGGGACCTTATCGGCCTGACACTCAGGGAGGCAGCGTTTTTGACTGACAAACCAAAAGGGGCGAAAGATGGAGAAGGTGTGAAGACCCAAGACGGTGATTGGAAATCAGGAGAATCACATTGCAGAAGACCAGGCGATTGGATTGTTCCGGTCAACAAGTTGGTAAACGAAGAGGATGGGCAGCTACCTCACGACGTTTTTTAAGGGCTTGCAAGGCGATTAACTCTAGTGGACCATTATATGATGGTAAAGTGATTCTATCGAACCATGGGAGGGCGCATCCGAAAAAAGAGAAATGGACTTGCATTTACCCAAATTTAGTTCCTGTCGCACCAAAATCGAGGTCGAGCTGGAAGTCCTTCTCTGTCTTGCTTATGTTCACATTATCTGCATGGAATGGAGTATTTTATGACAAGATTAATAGTTCAGTTCAAAGAACAGAGGACCAAAGTGACTGCCTTGCGGAACGCCGGACCAATCTGTGTCCACGGCAGTGTGGCTTAAGGTCTGGGAACAGATAAGATCTCCACGCTACGGCAGTTGATAGAAAGTTCCCATAAATTACAAATCAAAAACCCACCACATATTCATCGATTTCAAGGACAACGCGAATAGAGACGAGCTATACACCGCCACGTCTAGTTTTGACATTTCTGCGGAACTCGTCAGGTTGTGCCGAATGAGGGTGGAGAAGACTAGCTGCTCCATCGAGGTCGGTAACGAGCCCACCGAGACCCTCAATGTCGGCAAAGGGTTAAGAGAAGGTGACACGCTGTGATGCGACTTCTTCGGAGACGATCGTGCAAGACTCACGCGCAACTACACACGATCGTCCAGAAGTCCGTACAACCGCATGACGCAGATGCCATTGTGGTGACCGGCAAAACCTAGAGAGCCGTCAATTAGACGATTCCTGGCATTGAGACGGAAGCGACTATATTAGGTCTGGCTGTGAAGGAGGACATACAACATCGACCTCAAACGCCGGCACCTTCAACGTCCACCTCGGCTCCGCAGCAATCAATACAATCAACATCAGTAGCAAGATCGAACGCAGAATAACCACTGTTTCTTCGGGCGAGAGAGGCAGTTGAGTAATAGACCCGTCTCTCGAAGGATCCAGACGACTTCCTCTGAGGCACTGATCATACGCGTCCTGCTGTACGGCCCAGAGGCAATGTCTATATAAAAATACGATTTTTGTGGTACGCTTATACGCCGTTCTACTCAACCAAATGGCAAGACGCTCACACCGTTGGAAAGGTAATTTCGCGTAGATGTGCACAATGCCCAAAAGGTTGAGTCGTTCTTGTGCAAAATTATGTTATATCAGTACGAGAAAATATCATAGCACGCATTTAATCACATAATCGTCGAATTTCGACAACAGGCGAGCTTAGTAACAACAATATGGGTGGCGCTACAGCCCGTAGAGGGACAGGGTCTAGCTTCTCAGCAACAGAGACAGGGCCCTCAGTCATGAAAAATCTCAAGAACGGATGAAGAAGCCCTTGTTCTCTACGAGAGAAGAGTAATACGTGCGATCTATGGTCTAGTTTGCTTTAATGTCATTTGGAGCAGACGATTTAACGAGCTGTACACCGACATGAGCTTAGCCTGGGCCTGCTTAAGGTGCCTGGCCCATGTAGACGGAATGAGGTAATGGAGTCGTTTCTTGAAGGAGCACAGAGAGTCTTCGGCACCGAACCTTTGGGACAAGGAAACAGAAAGCCACAGCGTCTAAGGTGGCACAACCAAGTGGAGAAGGACCTCAACCAACTTGGTGAGCTCAACTGGAGGCTGCTAGCCAGAGACCACCCTAGCTGAAGGGGCTTGTTTGTTGAGATTTGTGAGGCCACCCCGGACTGTAGCGCCACAAAAGGAGGACGACAACTTGAACTGCTACTTAAGGTGTTAAGTAAGGCGTCGATTAACACCAACCTTTGTGACACGATTTTTTCTTAAAATTTAGCCCAAGTTCCCAATCCCAGACCCAATCTTTGAACGTCACCCAATTTGTTTCCATAACTGCGTGCAAACAGTCGGACGCTGCCCTCAACCACAGAGGCTAACATTCAAAAAAAAAAAACAACGAAAAATAATTAATTGAAGCAACCAACGAGGCCGAGCACACGGCCATTACACCCAAGAGCGACTGCTGCCGAGGCGGCCTACCCACAACCACCACGTCGTCTTCCACTTGCAGACAATTTTAGTTTTAATTTATATTTAATGACATCCTTAATTCCAGGCATAAGGACAAGATGCCGTCCGCACAGCACAGCAGTGAGAATCCACTCAAATCATTACTTCATTAATCCGCAGGCACTTTTGCCGTTCGCCCCCAAATTTCGGCCGCTTCGTGCCTTGACTAAGGCTCCGGCCGGCCTTTGTCATCGCTGGGAGACGACAGGCGAGCACATTAGCAACTGGTTTCGTCTTCTCTGGCCGGCCTCTTAGCACTAATTAAGGTCAAATTATGAGCATAAGTATGTGTCCACTGGCACTACTGGAGGCCGTTGATGATGGAATGGATGGATAATATATTTTCTTTCGCTACCATTGGCGTGCGTAGCTGCTTGGATAATGAGAGCCATCATCGGAGATGAGCACACGAAATTGATGTCGTTGAGTGGGGGCCCCTATTTATTACGCAACCATTCTGTGGTTGAGAGCTCGTCCTTTAATTAAGAATGAGTTTGCTCTTGACTTCAGTCTTGTTTAAACAATTCCTTCAATTGGCTTGGAGTTTGGTCATCCTTGTGCGACCGCAATGGACAAGAGATCCACCGGCTCTCGGATCGATGAGAGGGAGGAGGCGACGAAGCGAAGGTCCACTCAAGTGGAGAATGGACTGGACAATCCTTTTTCGGGTCAGGTATGGTTATTGTTTCCTCGATATTCTTCTGCCAGTGTATGTGTGTGTGTTTGACTCCTTTACGCTCACTTAAATTTATTGCAAATCTTTGTCCTTTCTCGTCCTCGAAAGGACATAGACACACGCCAACACGACTAGAACAAAGCAAGATGAACTCATGAAGATACGATTCAACGCCAGAAAGAGCGACGATGTGAAGCACAAAGCCATCAGTACTTATCCTGGCAGTGTCCTTTTTTTCGTCTGAGAGCGGTGCGGGCATTACTCTTGCTCTATTGCACTCAATCGGGGATAATTCACGGCGCTGCTTCCTCTTCCGGGAGAGCGGTTTATTTGCTGCTTTTGATTATGTTTTCTTTCAGATTGGGCGCCCGCCCTAGAGGTTGGTCGCCTGCTTCTATGAATTGTCGCCCAAATGGAAGTGACACGACACGTGTGAGTCAGTGCGGACGATGGTCTAAAAGGGGACGCTCACAGAGTTCAGGTCTCCGGCTCAAACCCGACCCCACGTCAGGCAAAAAAAAAAAGGCTTAATCGCCTCTCGTAACTCAGTCAAGAGAGAACATTGATAATTCCCGAAGGCATTAGTTTTTGACGATCCATCCCGCGACCGCTATGGCGCGCCACCGATTAAGCTATCGCTTGAAACTCATAAAGCGCATGCGACTTTAATGAGTCATATCCTTTACGGGGCAGCTAGTGCATCAAATACATCCGCCGGGCGTGCTGATAAGGCACGCGAAACAGGCGCACGGCACCGAGTAAGGGGTTCCAACTAAAAATCCGCCACGTCTTGAGAGGGTCTCATTCCTTGGGCGGATGGCAGTTAGTTTCTAGTGATAAATTTCATTGCCGTACGCATTTAGCGAACGAGGCACTTTGTGTGGCAATCGCGCGGCTGTCGGCGGCAGCCTCAGTCGAGTCATGTTTCGGGCTAATGAATGTCACGTCAGGAGAGAGTGAATCTGCGGCGGGTCTTGGGCGGTGGATTTTTTCGCACGATGACTTGTTAAATGATGCAAAGATTTTTAATGGGATTCGGAGGTCGGCGGAGTCATTGGCTGGATTCGCACTCGTCCTGCGACGTTTGAGAAGGATTCTGTGGCGTTAATTGCTGCGGATGTGTAAACCGGAAGTGGATGGTTGTTTCTGTCAAGAATTCCGTAACA
This sequence comes from Eristalis pertinax, assembly GCA_907269125.1. Classification (NCBI taxonomy): domain Eukaryota; kingdom Metazoa; phylum Arthropoda; class Insecta; order Diptera; family Syrphidae; genus Eristalis; species Eristalis pertinax. Next base: position 8,720,373 of record OU026148.1, read on the forward strand.
CATCACGACTGAGAGAGAGGCGGCTTGAGACCTGGTATGAGTCGACTGGAACAAAGAATGGCATAAGGACAGGCGTTAGAGAGCAAATAACACGCTTGTGACTTCCAAACAAGACGATGGACAGGGAGGAAAACATGCCAGAAACTACCAGGGGTACATCGACTCTGCGAGTTGAGAGAAATAAGCGGCCATTCAAACATCCTGGCGTACGAAATGAGCAGAATTTAACGCAGGAGAACCCCAATGACAACAGAGACAAGGGAAATAAGGCGATCGAGTGCGGAAGAGCCCAATGGCAACCTCGATGGGCAGATGGACTGGATTCTAGAAATCGATGTATGGATGAACAAAGAGCAAGGAAACCGCACGAACACACTGGACAGACTTGGACATGCCAATTCTCATTATTGGGTCCAAACAAGGACGAGGACGTGAAGTCTTCTTTCTTTGTTTGGCGCTAGAGTCTAGGGTGGATCTGGGCCTCAACCAACAAGGCTATCCAGCCGGTACGATCTATCTTTCGCCAGTTGCCTCTAGTTGCGCACACCAAGTTGGCTGCGATCCTTCTCCACTTGTGTGCGCCATCTCGATCGAGGACGTCCTCTGGCTCGGATAAGAAGACTCTTCGGGCCGGAGCTGTGGTGTCCATCCGCTCTACATGACCTCTAGCCATCTTAAGCGTTGGATCCGAAGATGCTGTAACTAGGTAAATGCCGCTGTACAGTTCGTGGTCGAATATTCTCCTCCAGACGCCATCAACGAAAACGCAGGCAGGACTTTTCTCTCAAAACGACCAAGAGCTTCTTTATCCGCTTTCAATGGCGTCCTTGTCTCTGCGCCAAAGAGCACGACAGGGATGATCAGAGCGTTGTGTATAATCAGCTTGGTCTTGGAGACGGCCCTGGTAGTCAATTGCTTCTTGAGCTCAAAGAAACAATCGCTGTTTGAATTTTTGATGCCATTGTCCCTGTTTACTGCCCCCTTCGGGTAGGGGCTTGAACTTACCCGAGGTAAGGCATGCTTGTCGTAAGAGGCGACTGAAATCCGTGAGCTGAGAGCAACTGATTTGGGGATACGTGCCTATTCCAATGCTCGTTGAACATGACGGTTGGAAGCTCGCAAAGGAATCAATGGAAAAGAAGGACGACCAGGACACGGCTTTTTGAATATTAGCGGCCAGTCTGCGGATGTTATGGCATCCTACTGGTAGCTTGACCAGAGGCTACAGTCTGGTGCCATGAGACATTAGGAAAGTCCTGAGACCAGCCTGATCAATTTAGGTTGGCCTCCAATTGGGAGCCTCGTGGTGGCTGTGGTTTAAAACCCAAAGTCGCGGGGAGAGGTGGAGATTATACGTGAGGATGGCAGGTAACTCCGAGACGTGAAAGGAGTCTGATCCAAATCTGTATGGAGTTGCAAAATACAACCGGTTGGTACGACGCAAAGAGTAGCAGAGATTTTAGGTCGGCCTCACCCCCTTACCAACGTGGAGACATAAGTCCATACGCTTATTTCTAAATTTGGAACTTGAGATGCCTACTGAAGGCGTCCGGTAACGCGTCGTTAAATGGTCCTAGGAGAAAAATAACTCGTGATATAAGGCTTATGCGAGGTGATCACGTTAATCAATCACTCAATTGTCCCTGTTTACTGCAGAGCCGAGGTAGGCGAAGTCCTTCACTGCCTCAAAGTTTCTGCTGCCCCTTATGAGGCCCTGTCCGAGACGTCGATGTTGCACGTCCTTCCTTGATGCCTCCTTCCATTTTATCCGCTTCTGCTTCAATGCCAGCAAACGTCTCATTGACGGCTCGCTGTGTTCTTTCAATCATGGCGATGACATCCGCGTAAACTATCAGTTGTACGGTCTTCTGGAAGATCGTGTCTATCGGTGGCGTGCGTCTTGTACAATCTTCTCCGGAATGACTTCTCCGGAAGTTGCATAGCAACGCGCCGCCTTGGGCAAATCCTCATGCTCACATTGAAGGCCTCGGTGAGCTTCGTTACCGACCTTGTTACCGACCTTGGTCTTCTCCACCATCATCCTGCACAACCTGACTAGTTCCGCAGAAATGTCAAAACTAGACGTGGCGGTGTATAGGTCGTCTCTAAGCATGCTGTGATGTGAGGCCTTTGAAGTCGACGAATGGGTGGTGGGTGTCGTTTGTTTGCATTTCTTGGGTCTTTTCCAGCGTCTGTCGGACGTCTGCATCTGCTCTGGACATAGACTCTTCCGGTGTTCCGCAGGGCAACCACCTTTGTCCTCTGTTCTTTGTCTGAACCATTAATCATGTCGATTGTGTCATGCAAAACACTATTCTCTCTGTCTACGCAGATGATGTGAACATAAGCAAGACAGAGAAGGATTTTCAGCTCGACCGCGTCATCATTTCTCGCACTAAATGTTGGTGCGAGTCCATTTCTTGTCCAAGACGACTTGCCATGGCCCCGCAGCCTTCCTTTAACACCTTTTTGAGATCGACAAGAGCTGGTTGGCCTTAAAAAATGCCAGCCATGATTTAGCTGACATCCTCTTCGTGAACAATCGAAAAAATGATTCCTCTCATTTCGCACCCCTGTCGCCTTCCGTCCGCACACCTATTCCGCCACGCCTTCCATCGAACCAACTGCGACCTGCCAGTTCGAGCATATCTGCGGACGGTTTATGCTTAGCAAAGCAGGAGGGGATGCCTCATTACGAAGCAGTTATGACCTACTCTCAAGTCGAGACGATGTCACAGCCTGCTTATTCAGGAATCTCGGAACACTTATCGGCGTAATGAGCTCTGTGCCATTGGAACTCACGTCTCTGAGCACACAAGACTGCAGAGAGGATCTTGTATGCGATGTTAAGGCGACTGATCCTTCGATAGTTGGTGCAGTGAAAGGGGTCTCCTTTCTGGTGGACCGGACAACACCGACGCTAAGTCTCCATTCATCGGGCATGCCGACCTCCGACCATATCTTACAGACGAGCCCAACCAGATCATCCCCAGCTACTTTAAACAGTCCCGCGGACTGTCAGTCCCCTCCAGCAGCTTCGTTCGATTTCAGTCTCGACATCGCTAACTTGACCTCGTCCAAGTCGGGGGGACGGAATGCTTATTAATCCTCGTCCAAATTAAGTGGAGCATCAGAAATCGTGCGGACAGACTAGAGCAGCCTAGAAGCTGCAAGAAGAGCCACAGAACCAGGAACACCGCCGCAGCATGAGTTGCTTGGCACCTCCGCGTGGTAATACCTAGCGACAGTTCCTCGTGGGAGAGTGCTAGATGGGTCCAGGATGTGGATTAATTCTTAGGCGCGGTTGGATGCATGTGCTGGGTAATTCCTAGCGTAGTACCTAGCGACAGTTTCACGGGGAGAGTACTAGAAGACCCCCAAATGTGCAGCAGCACTTAGTCCCATTCCCGGAATCATAAAAGCCAGATTATTCGCGAGTCTTCCCGGTCGCGCTCCCTGCGTTTACCACCTTCTTAGTAGCACAGATTGAATAACCATCAATAGAACAAGTCGAGAGCCGTGGAAGCCATCATAATTCCCCCTCATCACATCTACCAAACTAAAGAAGAGAACCACAAAGGAGAAGCTAAACCCCGCTCAACTTTGTTCCAAATTCAATGTCGAGTGATCCACTTATTTGTTTCTTCCGCCCAATTGTTGTCCTTCACTTTTGTGTCCAACCACCGGCAGGATTCTTTCAAAGTCAAAAAGGGTCAGGATAATGGTGTTACCCGGCAAAACAGAAAGTTCATCGATAACAAATCCTTGAACGAATTTAAATTCGTTTTTCAACGTCTGCTATCATCCATCGCCCCGAACGCCACACCGAGTGTGGATTATGTAGTTTATCGCTGTTGAATGTTCGCCTCGTCCTTGGCCGCGTGAGCGAGAGCGGCCCCACAATCGAGTCGGGATAAATGTAAACACATTAAAAGTGAATTTAAAGAGCGCCGCCCAACCGTCGCAGTCGATACAAGCGGACAAAATTCCAGCAAAGTGACTGAGTGGGGTGCAAAAAAAGGACACTCTCCTCCTGGGGGTCTTGATAAGGAAGAGACATCGCATGAAAGGGGGGTTTTTTGAGTCAAAATGACACGAATTTTTGGGGAAAAAAGCATATGGACGTCACAATTTTCGTCCGTCACGCGGCCTAATTGAATCGAATCACATTTAAAATTGCTCTCGAATAATTAATTGCAATCAAACCGGAAACGGTGGCAATGGTGCTGTTGAATTGTTCCGTGAGATGGGGCGACTACTGCACCTAATTGCTGCCATTAGCATTTGAAGGTGAGGGTCCCCGCGTTTGACTGGTCATGTAGACATCATAAATCGGGCGCATTATCACCCCCTTCCCCGCCCCCTTCGAAAAAAAAAAAAACTCAAACAGAAGCCCAAAAAGCATTCGAAATGAAAATTCAATTAAAAGTTTAAAGTGGCCGCGTGCGCTCCTAATTAACATCCCGTCCGGTGACCATCTGATATCCGGCAAATCGCAGAAGGACCACCGAAAAAAGGGACACACGGCAGTCTCGCCTCTTCAAAATGCCCAACTTTCTCCAAACGGATCCTTTCGTGTCCTGATGGCAAACAGAGAGAAGAAGAAAAAAAAAACAGAACTCCTTCAAGTGACTCTTGAAACCGATAAATTTTTGAGGAGAAAAATTAAATCTCCCCACACGCAGAGAGAGTGAGAGCGAGAGAGATCCAAGTGTGTCCTTGGGGGAGTAAAGTTAATGAACTACGATTAGGGACGGATACCGGATGGCAAGCAGCCCGCGGTGGGGTTCGGTTCGATTTGAAAACTTTAACCCTTCATCAATTTAACATGAGAATCGATAAAGTATTTTCGAGCGATAATAATTTATCGGTGCGGGCGAAGGGTTCAAATGTTGCCACGGTCATTGAAGTGCTGGGTGCAGGGAATTTCTTTAAGGAACTCGATGCTGTCCTGGTGGATGTGGTGGGTGCTGCTTCTGGTTCTGTTTTTTTCTGCAGAAAGTTGACTAACCGATTGCTGGAGGACTTTAAAAGTTGGCAAAGCGAAAAGTTTCGGTAACAAATTTTCAAGTAATCAAGGACCCGCTGGTTTTTTGGGGGGGGGACGTTAGTTAAGGAGGCTTTTCGGCAAACGCGGAGCGACAAATATTTGAGAATGGAGGCCTCCGCTCGTTGGGGGTCCATGTGGTCCGAGTTTTTGCTGAGGTAAGTGCTGCGACGTCAGGAAGGGCATTCGATTTCCAGCTATGAGGCATCTCTAATCAACAGAAAGGTCCTCGAAAGGCTTTTGTTGAGCCTGACGATGCCATTCAGGCCATGTTTATGCACTGTTGACGAAGCCAGAAGAGATGACTATCTGATCGCATGACGAGCACCTGACTGCTCTTGACAGGAATGTGCCAAATTTATGCTGTCTTCATATCCAGTCAAACGCGGGGACCCTCACCTTCAAACGCTAATGGCGTCAATTAAGTGCAGTGTCTCTAATTAGAGGCGAGCACAGGGAACAATTCAAAAGCACCATAGCCACCGTTTCCAGTTGACAGAACCACACCATTTTCTGACACAAGAAATCCTTTCTCAACTCACTGCAAGAACAACTTCTGACAACTTCACCCAAGCGGAAGATCACCGAAAGCAGAACGCGAGCCCTCGGAATAGAAGCAAAATGCTGCAACTACCGACTCATCTTGCCATGATCTCGATCAGCCTTGGAACGAGTCCTCGGAATAGAGCAAAATGCTGCAACTGCAGTCAGCTGGCATCTTGTCCACACCACGATCAGCCTGAAGCAGGACAATAGAAGGAGCACACGGAACGGAAGCAAGCGGCGTCGTCCCAAAAGTACCCAGGTTCCACCTCAAGTATGGACATTAAATCACCATGTCATCTTCTTTTCACGCAACACCCTGAAGGACCCGAAAAATGGTCCCAAGGACCTCCCCCTCCTCGGCCAAACACACTCTAAAAGACGCACCCTTCTCTAAAAAAAAAAGGGATGACGTCCATCCAATCCAGAGTACAGGCACAGACATGACAGGAAAGCAATCAAAAACGAGAATAGAGCCGTTGGGCTAGAAACAACCAACCACCTCCCACCGTCGCGCCAGCCGCCCAAAAATGCCAATCTGTGTCCCACACTGAGCACCACCCATCCATCCATCCAACCGTGCCTCGGCGCTGGAATATCCCTTTTTGCATACAATTTCCCATCAAATTTATTTTCCTGCGAGACAAATCGATTTTTCATATCAAAAGGAGGAAGGATAATAAATTCTCATCCGAACGAGGGAACAGAGGCAGAGGCGAACCCCTCCCCACGCCCCATATGTGCACACGACCTAAGGCCAATGAACATTCAATCATCCATCAAATATTCCCCATTAGGCTTTAAAATGTCCTTTTCCTTATCTCTTAAGCTGAAGTCCTTTCTACAACCCCCCACCTTCCCCCAGGAACCGACGATCATCTGTTGCCAGCAGTGAGTGAAGAATGGACGGAGCACTTAAGACAAACGAGTCGTCCCTCGGCCGGGAGTCGGCCTCAGTCCAAAAAGGGAATAGGGCACACAAAACGAGGCCATCCTAGATAAACAGGACGAATAATAACACGAATTTAAGCAGCGGAAAAATTAACAAACAGAAAAATAGAAACAAGGACGAAGAAAGGACGAAAACTTTTGCAAAGAAACTTTTCACATTGTAATTACCAAGCAAAAGAACAAGTAACAATATGACGGCGGTGGGTGAGAGGGAGGGGGTGAGGGGGAGCAAGAACATGGAACTATACCTGCGAGTTGCTGACACAGGCAAGGACTTTAGCCAGCCGGGCCAGGCAGTTCGTTCGGTCAGCAGGACGAGCATAATTGCGAGTATGATGCAACATCAGTGCTAATGCCCAGATGATAATGGTGGCAAATTGACGCAGCAGTCGGGAAGTTTTATCGTTTTAGGGAATAGTTTTTTATCTTCCCGCAATGTGCTACGCGGCGGGTGAGGATGATGAGGAAAGAGCACGGGAGGGAGAGAGGGAGGACAAAACTAGAGAGTGCGTGGATTAAGATGGAATCAGGGCAAATCTCTGCTCGGGAGCGATGAGATTAGACCTCGACTGGATGGGGTGGGGGAGGGAGGAAGGGGTGGGGGAGTGGTGTTTTGTTGGAAAACTTAAGGAACACTTCGTTCAGCGAATTTAAGGAAGATTTGTGAGACGAGGCCAGTTAAAGACCTTCAACATCGCATACAAGCCCATCAGTTCAGTAGGACCTACTTGAAACTAACAAAAGAAAAACAAGATAAAAGAAGAGGTCCTAGTAGGTAGCCTTGTGGTACACAATTTAAAACGGATGCGGTTAAGGCTTACTTAAAAAATAATAATAAAAGAGGAGGTCCTAGTAGGTAGCCTTGGTGTCTTCCCAAAATCAATTGGAGGTTGTTCAAGCTTGCAACAAAATAAATAAAATTAAAAGAAGCGGTACCAGTAGCTAGCCTTGTGGTACCGAAACATAATCCAAAATAGTTCGAAATTAAAAAAAAAATAATAGAGGTGGTGCTAGGACGTAGCCTTGTGGTACTCAACCTCAATCGGGGGTAGTTAAAGTTTACTAAACAAATATTAAAAGTGGAGGTCCTAGTAGACAAACTTGTGGTTGGATTGAACTTCCAAAAACAAGTAAAAAAAATTCAAAGAAAAGGTGAAAATAGGTAGCCTTGTGGTACCTAAATTCTATCGGAAGCAGTTCAAGCTTACAAAAAAATACATTAAAGAGGAGGTCCTAGTAGGTAGGGTTGTAGTTGGTTTGAACTTAAAAAAAGTACTTATAATTAAAAGAAGGGGTACCAGTATGTAGCCTTATGGCAGGCACTCTAAAACGGATGAGTTCTCAACAAAATTTTATTGGGGGTCGTAGTAGTTAGCCCAAATTCAATCCAATATAGTTCGAAATTAAACAAAAATTAAAAGAAGAGGTGCGAGTACCCAAATCGTTTATCATCATCTTCAGAGCCGCATGATCAACTACAGTGGTCGCGGTTTTAATGCATACACGAGATCTCTCCAGATCACTCGATCCTCCCCCATCGACTCTAACTAATCAGGCGTTATCCCCAAGCGCAACCCGGCGAGTTTTTTTGACTTGGTCCATTCACCTCGTCCTTCCTGCTTCTGCCGAGCGGTCGCCTACCTGATGGAAACGCATTCAAGGCACGCCTCGGAGGTCGTGATGGTGAGGACATTCGGGCCACATGACCAAACCATCGAAGCAAAACCCTCTCCGTTCGAAGAAGCAGTTGTTAAACGTTGAGTGCCTCGTGTACTCACGTGTTTCTCACCCTGTCTCGCCGAGTAACTCCCATAACAGCACGAAGACATCTCATTTCGGTAGCTCTTCTTATTCCTTGGCCATTACTTTTGGGCTTTCATGACCATAGATGAGAGTTGGAACAAATACTGAATTGAAAGCCGCTAACTTGGCTTTGACACCAAGCTCGACCTTCCTGACTAGAGATCTGCCAAGCTGTTTCAAAATTGAGCCAGCTTGGCCAATCCTCAGCATTACTCTTCCCATCACTCGAGAAAAATACTTGAACTTCTCCACCTGCTTCAATGGGACTCCACTAACATGTAGAGTGCATTGAACAGGGGTTCTGGAAATGACCATAACCTCTGATTTGTCCACGTACATAGTTGAAACTTGCAAAAAATGAATGAAATTACAAGAAGTGGTGCTAGTAGATAGCCCTGTGGTTTCCAATTTAAAACGGACGTGGTTGAAACGTGCTAAAAGAATTTATTAAAAGAGGAGGTCCTAGCAAGCAATCTTGTGGTGAAGCCTACTCCACCAGCGTGCTGTGACTTGAATTTTGTCAAAATAGTTCAGAGCAGAGCAATCAGAGACAGTCTAGAAGATCAGAACGATTCCGCACTTCATTCCATGTTCGACTGCGATTATTGAGCACCAGCTGGTGACATTGAATTCGTCACCTCGATGGCATCCCGATCCGAAGTGGATCTGTTCCTCAACCACCAAGCCCCTCCAGCTAACAGACTAACAGAATTCTGAAGTTCCCCATCCACTCACGGGCACAGGCTCCTAGCCCAAAGCATGAAGCGTCATTAAGTATTAAACTCAATTCATATCCCCATCCCCAACCAATCCCCATCACACACTTGAATCGTCAATGACCTTGTTTCCTTCTTCAAGCACAATCCACCGCCATCATCATCAACAACAGCCGCACACTGCATCTGCATCACTACTCCAACGCCATTGCTTTGGAATAGTGCTTAGTCTATTATCCCGCTGGCAAGTGAATTCTGCTCGTAATCCAGGATTACCGCTATCACATAGCCAAGCATCCATCGATGCCGATACGTAACCGAATCCTCTCTGGATGCGCCACCTTCAGCCAGGAACTAGGATGGCGCGCTCACGAAGTATTAACGAAACCATTAGCGAATTAGTTTGAGGCTGTTAACTGCTCTCGGATCACGAATATAGTTCAATCCGAGGGACGCTCGAGAGCATGCATATTGATTTCAGGTACATTTAGCCGCCCCGATAATGGGATAAATACGAATTGCGGTTCTCCTCCAGAGCGGGGCATGAATTCTGTTTGAATTTGTGAGTGGAATGTTACCGACGATGATGAGATGAGACGAGCAGGATGTACTGGCATTAGATTAAGTGGAATTCTGATTGTTTGTTAAGTTATCTGGCAGTCAATGGGGATTCGTTCGATCCCGAAGAGCTGACGACTTAAGGGTGACTCTGGCAAATCTAGGGATGCCATCAGTTTAAGCAGCACTTGGTGGTGCGCTGAGGGAGGATTTGTGAGGAGGGAGTGAAGACATTGACATGAAAATAGGACGAGGTGTACGAACATATTGCCATCACAATGGCTCCATTAGGACCTAAGTGAGACGTGGCTTTCGCGGCCACCCAAGGACCTAGCGAAATTACAAAAAAAAAAAAAATGATTAAAAGTGAGTGTCCTAGTACAGCACCTTGTGGTACATCAGCAAAACTGGTTCGTCAATAGTCTTGAGACATTTCAGTCTCTCTATTTGTGATGTAAATTCAGAGAGAAAATAAAAGGGAACATGCCAAGGTTGAGAACAGCCTCGAAGAGCCAAACTACTTGCCGTCCTAGGGTACAACCCTGTGGGACCCCATAAACATCACAAATTGTCTGGCGGAGGAATTAAGCACCCACGTCTAGTGAGTTTATCGGTGATTGTGATATAAATTCAGACGAAAAATTAGCTGATTCGAAGAGGAGAACAACTTAGGAGCAGAGTACAGAACCTTGTGGCACCCCATAAACGTAAAATATAGTTCACCATCGCAACGAATCGTGCCCCTCTACTTTTGACGATGCTGGTGATGAGTCCTCGAAGAACCTAACTATACGCCATCCTAGTATGGAACCCTGTGGCATCCCATAAACATTAAATATAGTTCGTTAGCGCACTGAATCATGGTATAAATTAACAGACAACTCGCAGTCCGAGTATGCAGCCTTGTGGCACCCCAGCGGGGTGAATCGTGGCCCTCTCCTTCCGACTCGACGAGCAGAGCAACTCGCGGTCCAAGTACGTTGCCTTGCGGGACCCCATATAAAAAAGTGGGCAACCTTGCTGCACCCCATATAAACTAGCCATCAGCGCGATAAATCATGCCCCTCTACTTTAGACTCGACGAGCAGAACAACTCGCGGTCCAAGTACGCTGTCTTGTGGGACCTGCTTGTGTCAGCGTGGTGAATCCTGCCCCTCTAATTTTTCACTCGACGAGCAGAAAAACTCGCGGTCCAACTATGGAATCTTGCGGCGCCCCATATAAACTAGTCCGTCAGCGTAGTGAATCATGCCTCTCTACTTAAGACTGGACGACCAGAACAACTAGCTGGTCCAAGTACGTAGCCTTGTGGCAACTGGTAGAAACTAGTCCGTCAGCGAGATGAATCACGCCAGTCTACTCTTGCAATAATTGAAATTAACGCTTTTTTTCTGCATTTCCCCCGAAAATTAATCAACGCAAGCTGTTTCATATAAAATTCCCAAAAGCCACAAAATTCTCCGAACCAGTAATGGGCCTTAATTCGCCACTCTCACAGCTTACAGATAAAAGCAACCAACTAACGACATCCCGTCCCTTTAATGGCTTAACAATGCCATGGCCCACTCTGACCATGCATAGCCAGGGATATCTAAAATCTATTCTCAAGGACATCAACCAGCCTTCTAACAGATGTTCCCTCTTAGTAACCCACTACACTGTGCTACGTAACCTAACCCGTAATCTCTCCTCCTCCATGCACTCCATCCACTTTCGCGCGACAGACAAAAAATCACCGTCAAGCCACACCATAAATCCTGGCAACCGCATTTGAATCAAATTTTTCCATTCAGCCATACCGACGGCGACGAGCGGTGCTTGCTCTCTCTCTCTCTCTCTCTCTCCTTTGGGGGCGGAGGGGGCGGTCTGCTGCATGTGTGGGTAGAATAGTGTTCTGCTGCTCCAAATCCGATTAATACCACTGCCAGATGCAGTGACAGTAATGGTAAAGGGAAGGCTTAACGTGAACCTTTTCGTTGGCAGTTTTTTTTTTCTTCGTTTTTTTGCTCCCGTGTGCCTTACAATCTAGCGGCTTGCACTCAGCACTCAGAGGAATTCTAGAAATGTGGAGAGCTGCGGGGATGTTCGATGCAAAAAAGAAAAAAAACTCAAAACGAACTAAAGGTGAAAACACATCAGCGGCAGGAGCACCACCGACGGAGGGACACACAAGAAGGACGGCACAGAAGAGAGAAGAACAAATCGAAATTGATGGCAAACACTGCAAGGATACGGCATTAAATTACCATAATCGTAGTTTTTAAATCATCGTTATACGAGTATCCTGTGCCGCCGAGAATAGTCCTTCGTCAACCGGAGGAATATGGATTTGCTCTTCGTTCCCACTGGTGTGGGGGTGGGGGTGTCGTATGACGGTGACGAATGCGAGGGAGACGCTGCTGAAATGGAAGAACTCAAGGATTCCCGGGATTCAAACTGAGAAGACAGATGGAGCTGTGCCATGATTCCGATGTAAATTACCATCCGACACTGTGTGTGGGTTACGGGAGAGTAGACTTCGTCAGGTGTCCCTGTTAATGGCATACGAATGCTGACGCTATCTGCCGCTTAATGGTCTCGTCCTTGAGAGGGAAAGTGTTGCACTCCACGAGGAGAATGTTCAGTGGGTCATCACTGTCAGCCGGAGAGGGCTTCTGCGTGCGGGATGGTAATTTTCGGGACTCGCCACAAATCCACAAAAACCAAACCCCCCACCCGACCAGTCACAATTCGTTATCGTCCATCTGACGCATCTTCAAGCTGCAACATCTTGTGTCGGGAACCACTGCGGCGAACACTCATTACTCCCCAGACTGGCGTTTTACGACCACCGCACATCCGCAATGCTGGCCGGTCAGTCGCGCGCAGCAAGCACAAAGGACGACGCACACCTCATGCGACATTGAAGCATTTTTACAGTTTCCCTCCTGGCCATGCCGCATAAGGGCAACGACGAGTGCCTGCACTCACATGTGCTTACAACTGCTTATCGTATTGCAAGGAGTGCTTCTTTTAATTACCCGTCCGTTGGGTGTTTTCCGGTTCCGTCTGCTGGACACTCGTTCATCGGAATGGTCTCATCAAAGGCCATTCACAGACAAACGGTGCAGAGGCACACACGGCTGGCGTCTCCTTGGAGGGCATTTATTACCAAGGACCACACACTCTGCCGGGGACCGGAAACAGAACGAAAATCCGGCTTAATGAAGAGCGATGCAGTCGGACGAGACTCGAGAGCAGACTTATGGCGGTCGAGGGCTTTTAGTGTTCTCACATCCGTCTCACCGGCAAGGTGATCGTAAATCGATGGGAAATTTATTGCGGCTTCCCGGAGCCGGAGGCAGACACTGTCGGCAGGCAGCTACGTGACGGGGAAACCTCTCGTCGGCCCTCGGCAGCGATGATAGTGTGATTAAGTGATATTGCTTCTTCGATTAATTCTACATAACCGTAAATCGTTAAAGACGCCAGAGAGACAGACACTTTGTCATTCCGACGTGGAGGCGCAGTGAGGCGAGGAGGACAAAGGACAAGGGACAGGCGTCAAAATAGACCCTCCTGCTCCTCCTCGAACACACTCATCTGATGAAGAGCCACTTGAAGCAACCTCAAATACGTTTAGCAAACCCATTCGGGAGCGCTCTGGAATGCACTCAACTTAAACCAACACTCTGCTGACCACATTCCAATTGAAAGAGGTGTCCACTGCATCGCTGAGCATACAACACATTCCGCGGCATTCCCTCTTTATCCTGATCACACTCGCACTCACACACATTCTATGTCCACATGAATGCCGTGACCGTCGCCTGAAACAATGAAGTGCTTCCGAGTGCAGACACACACTCACTGACTGACCGACCATTTGTACGAGTGTAGCAGCGCAGGCAGACGTGTTGAAGGCGGACAGGCGGATGCGGCGGACACTCTTTCTCTCGGTTACACATGTGCACCGGGGCAGAGCACACTTGAGGAGCACTTGCTCGTTGTATGCGCACCAGGACACCAGCCGGTGAACCGCAATCAAATTCAAGTAAAATTTACCAAATACCCGGCGAATTATCTCCTTAATGACGGTTGTCCTGTGGTCGAGTGCATTCCTGTTGGTTTTTTGAGTGGACAACTGTGGTGGAGGAGGCGGAGGAGGAGGAGGAGGAGAGGGTGGGGGTGGATGTGGTGGTAGAGGAGAGGATGAGGATGAGGATGAGGATGAGGATGAGGATGAGGATGAGGATGAGGATGAGGATGAGGATGAGGATGAGGATGAGGATGAGGATGAGGATGAGGATGAGGATGAGGATGAGGATGAGGATGAGGATGAGGATGAGGATGAGGATGAGGATGAGGATGAGGATGAGGATGAGGATGAGGATGAGGATGAGGATGAGGATGAGGATGAGGATGAGGATGAGGATGAGGATGAGGATGAGGATGAGGATGAGGATGAGGATGAGGATGAGGATGAGGATGAGGATGAGGATGAGGATGAGGATGAGGATGAGGATGAGGATGAGGATGAGGATGAGGATGAGGATGAGGATGAGGATGAGGATGAGGATGAGGATGAGGATGAGGATGAGGATGAGGATGAGGATGAGGATGAGGATGAGGATGAGGATGAGGATGAGGATGAGGATGAGGATGAGGATGAGGATGAGGATGAGGATGAGGATGAGGATGAGGATGAGGATGAGGATGAGGATGAGGATGAGGATGAGGATGAGGATGAGGATGAGGATGAGGATGAGGATGAGGATGAGGATGAGGATGAGGATGAGGATGAGGATGAGGATGAGGATGAGGATGAGGATGAGGATGAGGATGAGGATGAGGATGAGGATGAGGATGAGGATGAGGATGAGGATGAGGATGAGGATGAGGATGAGGATGAGGATGAGGATGAGGATGAGGATGAGGATGAGGATGAGGATGAGGATGAGGATGAGTCCGTGCCTTTTTAGCTTTTTCCTAGTTCATCTTCCAACAGCGGCCCAACTGGACGTGGCCATTGAAAGGAGGAACTTTAACGATCACGCCGAGACCTAATGTTGTTCAAAAGCAATCAAGGATCAGTCAAAGTGAGTCAAAAATGATAAAAAAAACCAGTAAAATCCTGAATTCAAAGAGAAGCAATCGCTTCTACTTTAAAGCTCGCGAACAACGACGAGCCAAAGCCCCTTCAAAAGAAACCTCCATTCCGTCGGCGAAATAAAATCGAATTAACAACACACGCATCGGCACAGCTGGTTCCAAAGTGCCGAAGAGGCGGGCAACATGCCCCCAAGGACGAGTTGAATTCCATGACCTGGTCTCGCCCACGCACCCCCGCTCAATTCATCGCTTTGCAATACCTCAAGTGTATTGATGACCATTCGTGGTTACGGCTTTCATTTATGTTGCGTAAGCGAATGTCCTTCGGCAGGATTGTACACATTTTTACGTTTATTAATTTTGTTTGCTTTCCTCTCCCCTTTAAGCACTTGCGAAGGAATTTCTGTGCCTTTTTTTTGCAGGCCACATGTTGATCCCGCCTCACACACGCACAATGACTGCGTATAATGAATTTAATAAAATTCACATTTATGAGAGTGGATGGGAATTTTTGCGTATTTTTTTTTTACAACTCAGCGGGAACGGGTCCTTGCGAGGATGGCCCGTACTCCATGCGGCTCAGTGATTAAATAATAAATTTGTCCTCCTCCCTCCTCGAGTGTGCCATGTGAGCTGCACAAGACACAAAACTTTTTACTGCACGATTCGGGGTCCCGGTCCAGGTAGATGCATGGTTGGTGGGAAGGGGGTGGTGGGGGGGGGGGGCTGAGGGACTAATTTTATAGGAAATTATTCGAGACTTTGTGGGCTTCTCTTTATTGTCTCGTAAAAAAAAAGACCCGAACAAACAAACAGATCCAGGCGTGCGCACGTACACAAGTGTGCCGAGGCCCATATGCGTGTGTGCTTGTTTAAGGATTCGTTTTGCCAGCCTGATGAGATCCGTAAAAGAAATGTGTCATGGGCTGGTTCATAAACGGTTCTTCAATAAGGCGGTTGTCGTCGGCTTTATTGCACAGCCGATGCCGAGGCACAAGAAGCCCGCAGATCATGCAATTATCCTGAGTGGATTCAATTTTCCTGACGTACGGTTTGGGGAAGGACGCTAAATGTGTGCACAGATGAAGGGGAACAGAGTAGTTTGTGGGGGATGTCGGTTTAAGGGGAATCGATGGGTTCGTTGCTCGTTGTGGTCGTTGCTCGATGTGTTCGCTGCTCGATGTGTTGGCTGTTCACTGCTGGCTGTGTACACCATCACATCAATGTCATCCGCGTCTGTTAACAGAGCCACCGACTTCCGGAACATCGCCGCGCGTGATCTGCAAGATCGTGGTGCGATCTTCGCGCGATTGATCTTGAAGAAGTCAACGCGTGTCGCCCTGTCTAACTGCTTGAATGACTTTCAAGGTCTCGCTGAGTTCCATACCAACCTTTGCGGCACAGCCAGTCCTCTCAACCGTCATCCTGAACAATCAGACGACTTTAACACGAATCTCGAAACTAGACTCGGCAGTGTACAGCACGTTTCCGTGCGCACTGTTCTTGAAATCGCCGAATGGTGGTGGCTGGAGGGTGGTAGTTGTCGATGATGGCCCTTCCCAGGATCATAAACCGCCACTCCAAACATCTCGTCGTCACTCTTAGTCATTCAGAAACACTTCCCCTCCCACCCAAACGGCCACCACCGCCCTGACAAGTCACCACTTAACCTATTAAGTGCCCCCCCCCCCCCCTCCCCGACCACTGGGCAAGCAACGTTATTCAAATTTATGTAGAATCACTTATTTTTTTATCAATTCGTCAGCGAAACGCAAAACTTCTCGTCCCCACATCCCATCCACGAACCAGCCCCACTGGATGGTGATAATATATTTTTTTCCATTTAAGGATTATCGCCTTATCCCGTGCCACTTGCTGTACACAAAAAACATCAGCTCTCGCTCCCCACCTCCCCCTCACCACCCGGCTCGCACTTGATTGACTCCTGATTTTCGGTAAAAAAAAAAAACGACATACCGCGTGCGCCCCCCCACCTCTCTCGCTCGCTCACGAACTAATACCCATAAAAATTTAATGGCCATAGAGCTGTTTCGGGCTTCAAATGAAAATTGGATTAAAATCGACAGCTCCCCGCCAATTTACATAATCCTAAGGCAATTTATCGTTTACCAGTGATGGCCTGCAAGCGCGCACACTGCCCCCGGACTCATCCGAGGGACACTTGGGCCAGCCACCACGACGATGACGAGGGGGAGACGACCCAAACGAACCAGTCCGGCGATGTTGTGTCCTCCGGCTTCGGTGGGCGGTGGGGGCGGTGGGGGCGGCGGCTTGTTATTTATTTCAAAAATTTGGAAATTTATCGCCGACGCTAAGAGGGTTTTCAATAACACCCGATGCCTGATGCCTCGATTCAATTCGGCTTCACTTGAAGAGGGGAGCTTCTGAGTCGACTGACTGGTCCCTTTGACCGGGGAAACGATATTGATTGAGCTACTTGTAGATTGGATGATCGATAAATTTGCTGAATAATGATATTGTTGTTGTTGCTGCGGCTGGTGTTTGTTTTCGCTTTACAATGTTAACATCGGTTTTTTAGCCAGCGGCCGACGGATGGAAAGCTAATTCTGGCACGTGCAGGTGCTGGACACTTGAGAAATGGCGGCGAAACAGCGCGGTGACATGGTTTATAAGGAGACGCCACGATTTTGTGTGGCAAATCGAGGAAAGATGAATGGTGGGTCTATCGTGGGGAACAGATGAGCTATGACGAGATTTTGGATTAGCGAAGCAAATGGTTTATGTTGCCGCAGCCGTGGGTAGGGAAAACTGTGAGAAATGTGATCATGCGTCGTTTAGATGCGGCTCGAAGGACCATATTTTCTTTTCAAAGCCAATATTTTATGGAAATTATTCATTTTAGGGATGTGATTCGAGCTGTGGATCCTTGTTACAGATACTGAGGTGGGGCAGTCAACAGAAGAAAGAAACTCTACCACGTGCTAACCGACGACTGTACCCTTTCGCGTTCCAAAGACGGTTCATGGCATGTCCTCTCTGATTCACCCGATCGTTGGCCACTCTCTCGTTTACTCAACGGGGTAGATTATGTTGATATTTGAGTCGATTGAGAAAAGGGATCTACTCAACAGTTGTGCTCTTCTTTGGGCCACCCTGCAGTTGAAGGTCTGAGAAGCAGCAGCAACTACAGGTGGACTCTTGGGAAAAAAGGGCTTTTCACCTCCCTCGCCAAAATTAGAAGCAAAACCCCCAGTCGCCCGAGAGCCCTCACACATCTCACCTCTAGCCCATGCATCCTTCGGCTCCACCATCTCAATTAAACCATCGACTCATCTCCCACAGACACACACACAAATTGATGGCCATACATGTACCGACCTCAAAGCACACCACCACCACCCCATAGTCATCAACAGAAGACATACGACGGCATCCAGTTTGGCAACCGGATAGAGATCAATTCTCACACAAATCTATAAGCAAACGCTTGACATCGACGATAAATTTTGCTTCGATGTTGCCACCTTGAGGACCCTACGATGTCAATTATCCCCGCTGAATCGAATCATCATCCTCATCGCTATCATTGGGTCTCATCGTTGCCATCATTGTCATTGTCATCTCGGTGACGCCGCCGTTGGCGACAGCGAGAAGGGCTAAGTGTGAATGCAATCAGATGGTGGTTTTGATATCGCGATACAACAACAACAACAACAACAACAACAACAACAGCAACAGTAGACAACAACAAGAACAACTTAAAGTCAAGTGTCCTTTCGGTACTTTGCGCTCAAGGATTCGAATTACCCAACTCGATTGCATGTCGAGTTGGAAGATTGTTAGACAAGATATCTGGAGCGTGAATTGTCGCATGGGGTTTGCGGATAATGGTGTCGCTATTTATTATGCCCCCGCTTCGCGCTGTGGCGTTGTGATAACATGACTTGTGATATGGTTTTGTGATTTTGGCTGATGTACGAGAATGTGATTGAATTGCGTGCGTGTGACCATATGTAGTGGAGGCTTGTGTAACGACTTCATGTGTGGTGTGACATATTTGATATGCCACTAGGCGGGGGGGACTCTTAAGTGTTTGGCTGTGGGCTGCACGGAGCAATGAAATTCGAGGATAGGCATCGTGATTTATTAGAGAATACTCGATGCTTCGTTAGAGATGTGGCGGCATTGGGCGAAATGGCGAATCGATAAAGCGGTGGCCGTAAGTGAATTGTGAGACACGAACGTTGAGTGTGACTAATTAGAAGCGGTGAGGGGGAGGGGGGGGGGGCTGAGAAATTGGGGAGTGTTTACACGATTCGGTGGAATTGTGAACACATTTTTGTAAATCGATGACAGGGAGGGTGGGGGTGGAGACAATGACTATCCTCATCGATAACTTCGATAATTAAACTACTAGTTAAGTTCGATAACGCATTCGATAACATCGATAGAACAATCGATACCATACTTTCGATAACATTGCGCACACAACCATAACATCGACAGCTTCGGCAGAGCAATCGATAACATCAGTAGTTTCGATAACATCGACGTCTTTGATAACACGACAGTATCGATAGCAGCCCTAAATTATTATCGATAACACCGATTAAATTAATTCCAACAAAAAAATGGATAAACAATTACTTCAGCATATTCAACAACATGAACAGATTCGATAACATATTTAGTTTCGATAACACGAATATAATCGATAGCAACGGCAATAAATTGACGATCAACAGAAAAGGATATAGTCAATAGCATCGACAAATTCAATAATCTTGACAGATTCCATAGTTTCGGTAACTTCGATAGCTTCGATAACATCCATAATATCGATAACACCGGCAATAAAATTAATTTCAAAAGAAAATTATGTATCCAATGGCATACGCAAATTCGAGAGCATCGATATTTTAGATAACTTCGATAGCTTCGATAGTTTCGATAACATCCATTATATCGATAACGCCGATAATAATATGAATATCAACTAAAAAAGATATAATAAATTACATCTACAGATTCGATAATATGTACAAGTTCGATAACATCGGCAGATTCGATAACATCGGCAGATTCGATAACAGTGATAGTTTCGATACCACCAATATAATCGATAGCACCGACAATAAATTGAATATAAGGACAAGAATATATAATCGAGGGCATCGACAGATTCGATAACTTGGACAGATTCGATAACTTCGATATTTTCGATAACATCCATAACATCGATACCACTGACAAAAAACTGAATATCAACAAAAATGCTATCATCGAAGCGAGAGAAAATAAAAGTTGTCACCATCCCAAAAAGAAACACTAGCCCATGCAGATATCGATAACACCGATTCTAAATAGTAAATAAAGGCCAGTGTTTCCGTATCTTCGCCCGACAAAAAAACAAGAAAACAATTCAAAACCCCAGCGGAAAATTAATTCCCAATGACGTCCAACGAAACCAATTACTTTCGAGCACTCGTCATCCTAACCTCTTCATAACCTAATCAAAGGACCGCCACGTGGGCGCAGTCGCCCGCTCTGCGTCATACACAAAGTTCCCCGGTGAAACTGATCCGACACCTCGCTAGTTACGCTCCACACCTATCCAATGAACTAATTACTTGCGGCACTTCTAATGAGATTGCGTGTCGAACGCAATCAAAAAGTCATAATTAGACATCTTCTGCACTGGATAGGCGTGCGAGCGAGAGAGAGAGAGGCCTGACTGAACTAATTTCCCATCACTGCCGGTTGGGGGAATTCGGCGAGACCGGGCAATGGGATGACAGAGATTTCAGCAGGTGCGACGCACTCAGTGTTCATCATGGTAATTCATTGAATTACCCACAATTAATGCAGTTCCATGTGACCAACCATCTCTGGCTGGCCAAGATTATTGGATTCATTTGAGGCCAGTCGCCGGAGTGCTCCGAAGCGGGCCTTGAGTGCTCCAAGGTGTCCTCCTGTGTCCTGTCTTCGGGGCGGCCATTAATTAGTGAACTAGATTGTGGTTTTGCCGAAAAAGCACTTGCTTCCGCCTGAGGCACGCACACACACGCACGTGGTTGAATGACAGACCACCAGACGTAAGGCGATGCCCCGCCTCCGTCAGATGTGACTGTGCATGAGGCATGAGGAGTGACATCAACGCACTGGCCTGTGGACAATTGTCAAATCGGCTCATTCATCGGAATTGACTGCTTGTGGTCTCTCTGCCAACGGATTCGTTATCATGGCCTTTTGGATGGCTATGCTGCGGTCATCGACAATCGGGGCTGGCGGATGGAAATTAATAGACAATGGCTACGAGAACCGCTGAGGGGCGACACGGACACGTGGGCCATGATGATGCAGTAATTGGTATGTCGACTCGCGGCGGGCACTGAGGACATCCTACTTGTCAAACGAGTGAATATCACGTGACTCAGTCAAAATCAACAACAGGTCAAGAAGGTCAGGACCGTGACTTTGTGGCAACAAAACCTCCCCCCGCGACAAGATCTAGTTCACGTCGAACACGCAACTTGACTCCATTAACTGGTCATGTGACACTTCCACCGCTAACCTGTCGCACACGCTAGATCCCTCCTCCCCCCCCCCAACGAC
Source organism: Eristalis pertinax (assembly GCA_907269125.1). NCBI lineage: Eukaryota > Metazoa > Arthropoda > Insecta > Diptera > Syrphidae > Eristalis > Eristalis pertinax. The sequence goes on from OU026148.1 coordinate 8,741,679, forward strand.
TCCACACATGGATCAGCTTTCAGGTAAATTACAGACTAGCATGGGCCAACGATTCTCCTCGAATTACACCCTAATGACCGTTTTGCCTTCGTCAACGAAAATGTTACGTATACGCCACCGGTGTCAACCGAACTGCAGCCCACCCGTATCGGTTGCTTGGCAAACACCCGACCAAATGCATACATTATCCAACGACGCCAACCCGACCGCAGTTCGAGTATATAAATTATCGGGGCAGAGAAAAGGCCAACTGGGGGGGGGGGGGGGGGGGTTGGTCCACTGGCCTTCGGCCAGCCATGTCTAATCCATATTTCATTACGCGCGCCGCACTAGTAGCGCACCCGCTGGCACATGGAAAGTTTTATTGATTTCTTAATTGGACCGACAGCCAGCTTCTTGCTCTGAGACGCGCCGATGTCGGTTAGAAGCGGGGGGAGGGCGAAGAGCACACGAGAGAATGCGATAGTCGGGATAAGCAATCAGGCGGCTTAGGCGGAGATTAGGGAAATCAATTAAACGGAACTGCTCTGGTATTCCAAGTGTGCTGCTCCAAGCCGCACCCGTTCAGCCATTGTGTATTTATGCACGGAGGGGGGTTTTATTATAATTTACTGCAACAGGATTGCTTACAAATGGCCGACTTGGAGTGACGGAATATCTTACAAGGACCTCCGAGGAGGATGACTGGGCTACGAGGGGGCTGTGGGGGACCTCCATTCAACCAGAAACCTCCCCAATCACCAATTGAACTCAAAAACTAAGCACATCCGGTGTGAATCCGTTCAGATCCAAAGCGCCATTACCCCCACTCCGGCCACAGATCGTAAAAGCAGCCACCACTTGTTTCTCAAACGCCCTCACCTCAATCGGATCGGATCACATTAAGTAACAAAAAAAGGCCTCCCTCGGCCTAAACAACAAGTGCCGACGATTAACTCCTTCACACAACATGTGCCACAGTCGTCCACCAACATCATCCTCAAACTGGATTCGAAGTCCCTCGGACGATGGGTCCTCTGATTTGCGACGCGACAAAGGACACCAATCGGACGTATTCGACAGATAACTCTTCTCTCGTGAATTTATCGCCCTCCGGCCAGTGTGTGAAGCCATAAAATGTGTCGTGACCCAAAAGATTGCAAAAAAAATCAGCTCCTCTGCATGCGGAGATCCCACGACGAACAGCTATTGAGTGTCCTTCAGTCCCCTAGGGGTAAATAAAATTTCATTTCAGCACTCAAGCAAATTGCTTTGTCTTGGCGTGTGATTTTTACGCAGACCTACACTTGATACCCGACCACTCCACTGCCAGCCGACACAGTCGCCCTCGCTCCGTGAGGCCAAAAAGTACACCCGTCGCTGTCCCATGTTGTTCTTCACGGCGACCGACGAGTGGCGACAAGTGTAGGCGGACGGACTAGATACCAGGATTTATGCTGGACGACGCACGACGAGACCTAACCGAAACCGGAAGCATGTGAAAGGCGGACGAGTGTACACTGAGAGCGCTGCGAACGCAATCAAATTAATTTATTTGTGTGCCATGGCCCTCGAGTGGGAATCGCTGTGCGAGACTGAATTTGTGGTTTGCTCTGGAACGAGGGACGTGGTTCAGACAGCAGTTCTTCCATCAATCTGCAGCTGGGTCGGTTCTTTTTTGAACGAAACTTAACGAAAAGTGAACAAGAGTCGAAAGATGAGGGGGACGACAGGACGACTTGCATTCTTTGAGCCTCAAAATCAATCAGCAGAGGTAGTGTCCTGACAGAGGTGGGCAAGCCCCCATCCCCATCAATCAGCGACACAACATTCCCAACTGCTGTCCTGCCGCTGTCCTTACATCCAATTGCAGTCGGTTCCATGCCACATCGAATGGAGCCCCCTATCATCGGAATGACGGTAGTTAGTCGTTCCAAAAATCTCGACCACGACCAATTGGTCGAGCGGTACAAATATTATGTTGTTGCCGAGTATTAATTAATTGCGACTCCCTGTGCCGGGCTGCAGTGCGAATTGCAATTTGCATTTAGTGCCAGTGTCAGGTCAGCCCACAGCAGGCATGCACATATGCAGGCCTACGCCCACACGCCCCCCGTTCCTTCTATGAATACAGAAACGGTCATTAGCATTTGCTGATTCATTAGAGAAGGATCCCCGGTCCAGGATCCACTCTTGTGCAGTGGGCGCGCTCTGTTGTTTTGTGCAGTTTTTTCGGGACGCACAATGTTTGGTCGTGGCCGTGCGTTTTGTCAAGTGGTCGATGAATTTTAATCAGCGACACGCCAAAAGCGGTTTACCGTTGTTCAATTGTTTTACTAATGCTCGGTCGTGAGCCTTAATTACAAGTCGGAGAAGGCGCGCCCCGCTCGGGGTGGGACAATTCAATTGGACATGCCAACTGGGACGCACCCCCAGAGAGAGTCTGATCAGCAGTCCACATGGAGTGTTGTGCGAGTGATTGCACAGCTTGGGGGCCATCACTTTGCGCTGATGTCACCGTCAGGACGGGCAGCCTGACTGGGATCTGGATCGGGATCTAGGTGCACTGCGTGTGTCTTGCGACGACACGGTGACACTGATGGCAGCCGATTTACTGACGTTCACCAGTCTCGGTGGGCCGAGGACAACAAGGACTTATGGGGGGGGGGGGGGGGGGGGGGTGTCATTGAAGAATGATATGCATCAGCCATCGAGGAGGGGACGAGAGAAATGAAAAATGGCTCTGAGTTATGATCTCATGTCAGCGGCCATGGACTCACGTCGTGAGTCTCTGTGATCCGGGGCCCAGCTACGGAATTGATTGATACGACCTGGCGGGGAAAATTGAATTGGGGGCCGACGACGATGGGGTGGGCTGATTTAATGCGACGTGGCCTGGATTCGATGATGGAGCAGCTCAGTCATCACCTTGACTCATACATTTTGGCGTGCGAATGAAAAGATGGGCGTTGGGGAGGAGTGAAGCAGTAGTGTGGGCAGAACAGAAGACTGAAGACTGAAGACTGAAGACTGAAGACTGAAGACTGAAGACTGAAGACTGAAGACTGAAGACTGAAGACTGAAGACTGAAGACTGAAGACTGAAGACTGAAGACTGAAGACTGAAGACTGAAGACTGAAGACTGAAGACTGAAGACTGAAGACTGAAGACTGAAGACTGAAGACTGAAGACTGAAGACTGAAGACTGAAGACTGAAGACTGAAGACTGAAGACTGAAGACTGAAGACTGAAGACTGAAGACTGAAGACTGAAGACTGAAGACTGAAGACTGAAGACTGAAGACTGAAGACTGAAGACTGAAGACTGAAGACTGAAGACTGAAGACTGAAGACTGAAGACTGAAGACTGAAGACTGAAGACTGAAGACTGAAGACTGAAGACTGAAGACTGAAGACTGGAGACTGAAGACTGAAGACTGAAGACTAATGCGCCACTGAATGCCATTACAGCGTGATCCATACGCTCCCACTCTCGGCAGAAGTCGATTCACAAACGCAATTTGAACGAAGTCATCTTCTCCGTTATACCACCGATTACCAACCATATCTGCCCCACCCACCCGCCGCCAGCTGTCAGTTTCTCGATTAAATTCGAACTCACTCCCTTATATCGGTCCCGACAATTCTATTACGGCAGCCGGAGTCTATCTGATTGCGAGAATCATTGCCAACTAAGTTACCGCTAGTGCGAGGGAATTTAAATTGGAATCAGCCGACCGCCCACCCGAATGGGGGGTGCCCCCCCCTAGACAATCCTCGATGGGTTGTGCGCTGGAGAACGTTAACACGCGCCGACTGCACCTTGGGTTCTAATTTATTTTCCTTACGCTTGATTTGTCCTTAATGCAGTTTAGTATCAGTTCATTTCTTTCATATCCTGCCTGTGGTACAAGGACGACGACAGGATGCCATTTATGTGTGTTTGGGTGGCTGGCTCGGCTCGTCGGGGGGAGGGATGGGGAAGGTAACGCGATAACTTGTGCCGAAGTGCTTCAGTTCCCGTTGGGAGAATGCGATGTCTTCTACGAAGTTATCGAACTAGGTGCTCCGTGCTTTGAAAGTTTTATTGACATTTTTATTCGCTGCCGCTGGGGCGGAGGCGAGGACGTGAGCGCAGCCGGCACCGCTGTGTGTGTGCTTGTGTGTGAAAGGATGCGGAAGTGTTACGTGCAAGTGATGAGAAATGAAATTAACGTGTCCAAAGGATAGAGATACCCGGCAGTGGGTGCAGAGATTGAGTGCTGAATCTTTGAATCGCATTCATCGACCTATCGTCGAACTGGGTTAATGGAATTTTTGTGGTCACTGCCCCCGGTCTATTCGTGCACAGTTTGTCCCACTTTGGTGGAAACAGGCCGGTGGGCGACGACTGAGATTAATGCACTGTGGTGGGTTTGGGCATTCATTCAGTCAGTCTTCAGTCAGTTTTCCGGTCAGTCTTCAGTCAGTCTTCAATCAGTTTTCCGCCAGTCTTCAGTCAGTTTTCAGTGAGTCTTCAGTCAGTTTTCCGGTCAGTCTTCAGTCTTCAGTCAGTCTTCAGTCAGTTTTCCGTCAGCCTTCAGTTAGTCTTCAGTTAGTCTTCCAGTCAGTCTTCAGTCAGTTTTCCGGTCAGTCTTCAGTCAGTTTTCCAGTCAGTCTTCAGTCAGTTTTCAGTCAGTCTTCAGTCAGTTTTCCGGTCAATCTTCAGTCAGTCTTCAGTCAGTCTCCAGTCAGTCTTCGGTCAGTCTTCAGTCAGTTTTCAGTCAGTCTTCAGTCAGTTTTCCGTCAGCCTTCAGTTAGTCTTCAGTTAGTCCTCCAGTCAGTCTTCAGTCAGTCTTCAGACAGTCTTCAGTCAGCCTTCAGTTAGTCTTCAGTCAGTCTTCAAACAGTTTTACGGTCAGTCTTCAGTCAGTCTTCAGTCAGTCTTCTGTAAGTCTTCAGTCAGTTTTACGGTCAGTCTTCAGTCAGTATTCAATCAGTTTTCCGTCAGTCTTCAGTCAGTTTTCAGTGAGTCTTCAGTAAGTTTTCCGGTCAGTCTTCAGTGAGTCTTCACCGACATGCCCTTCGTACATCAGCTCGCACAGACGCTGAGCACCACAGAGCTCGTGGCACTTCGCCCGAATATTCATCTTCTGGAGCAGTCTCCAAAATCGACTACCCCATACTGTCTACTTCAAGCCACCACCACCGCCCGCCTCGTTGCGGGAGCCTTATTCGATTTTCGCCATCAGCATCATTAAACGATGTAATTGAAACTCGCTTTAGCGGAAACCTCTAGGGTCGCCAACAATCTGCGCACGATAGTCACTTGGGTGCATGCACACGCCATCGACGTCGACCTCGAATGCATAATGAGCCCGCGCCCGTCGATAGAGCACAAAACTCCAGTGGCACGGTCTATGGCTGCATTATTAATGTTCACTCTGGCCGCTGCTGGTTAACGCGGCCGCCACGTCGCTTATCCATGAATGCCACCACTGGGGTAATTGTTGCGCAAACTAATTGAATAACGCTTGACGGCAAAACGATAGTGTGGCGACCAAGACCTAATGGGATAAGCGCCGATTTGAATATTAGGCGACTTGATTGTGTTGCGGGGGCATCCGATGAAATGGGAGATCAGCGGTTTTTAGGCGTTCGCTGACGAACTCAATCGATCAAGGCAAAGCGACTGGGTTACCAAAAGACAGAAGTCGATGGACAAACGTCAGGATTAGCTGAGTGGATGCAGTGAGTATGAGACGCTTAAAGACGTGCAACGAGCAACAAAAAACCGCCTGACCGCAACCGCTCCCGCCCCGACTTTGAGTCACAAAGCAGACATTCAGACGAGGAAACCAGCAAATAAGAAGCCACCCACCGCTGCAAGGTCTCACGGTAGGATACGATACGAGCTCCGAATGCCTACGTTGCCTACGAATGGTCCCGACAGAACAAAGGGACGAGTGCAATATCAATTATACAGCAGAAGATAGTGGCAAATAGGAGCAACATAAGCCTACACACAGACCATCACTCTGATGCAACCGCAGCTGTCCTTTACTTCATGATGACGACGCCGAGGACGACGACGACGACGATGATGATGGCTCCAAGCTCAATTTCCTACAGTCCCCCCGCTCCGCCCACACAACAAGTAAAGTGCCAACCTCAACCCAACGACAACATCACTCCCGAGAGCTATTATTCTCCGCCAACTAAAGCCCGGCCAGAACACAGTTAAGTCAGACACAGAGAGCATTGCAAGCTCATTGCAATTATTTCCATCCCGCCATGCATGCAAAACCCAATGAGGACACATGTCCCCCACCACACCCCCGGGCACTGCACTGGCAACGACATTCCCGGCGACAATTCGCTGTTTGAAATCCTAAATTGTTGCACTTCCTCTCTGCGCGTACCGTGACGCAGTCAAAGCGCACAAACTTTTATCACAGCCCCGCCATCACCATGACCACGACCACCAACAGCAGGAGTTGCAGGACTAGCACCGTTGCCATCAGATCGTCACCAGAGTCAGTAACACAATGCGCGTCTCTGGTGTTTGCCCTTGTGTCCATTCCACGCTGACTCACTGTCTTTCTCGGCTCCGGCAACGATAATGAATACACGGACACAATGGTGGCCCCCTAAGCAAGCCGGAGGCGCATTCACTTTGGCAAACACAAACACAAATGGGACTTCATCGAAAGTCGCCTTAACGTATTTGCACGAGGCTGGGCTGGAGCGAGAGAGCGAGCGAGGAATCGCATGCATGTGATTCAAGGGATCACAAGTACCACTGGGGCTGCTACTGCAGTTCCGGATATTTCTCCGAATAACAGTGATTTATACACAAATGCAGTGGTATCCAGTGGCAGTGTGGAAGGATATGCCTAGGGCACTGCCATGACGTTCACAGTGCTTTCCTTCCTCGCGGCTGTTTGCTTAGAGGTGCTTAGATGACAATTGCTATGAGGTTGTGTCCCATACACACGCACACACCGGGAAGGAGTATTTTTCTGTTGTTTGGCTTTCGGGCGTTACAGGCAAAATGCGCTCGAACGATGGTATTCATGGGAATTGCTGCTGGCGGCGCGGCATCGGCGACTCTATGAATAGGCTTGAGCTGGTATGGTTGTCGAGACAACACAAATCCCAGATGATCACAGATTTACACACAGCAACAGCAACGAACAAAGGCGCCCGAGACTGCGACGAGAGTTGAGGCGGTTCAAAGGGATTTATTGTGACGCCGTTGAAGTCGTAGGCAAGAGACACTTGTGCGAGGGAATTAGTGAAATCGACCAGCAGTTGAACGGGTGGAGTGTGGATCGTGAGTGGTGTGAGATCGATTCGAGATGTTGGGTGGCAATAAGAGGATGTGACTGACTCTCGTCAAAAGGCCTATACGACATTGACGATAACCGGCTATGGAGAGGCAGACCTGATGAACGTTCGTACTTCACAGAAGCTATGTCAGTCATCAGTCATCAGTCATCAGTCATCAGTCATCAGTCATCAGTCATCAGTCATCAGTCATCAGTCATCAGTCATCAGTCATCAGTCATCAGTCATCAGTCATCAGTCATCAGTCATCAGTCATCAGTCATCAGTCATCAGTCATCAGTCATCAGTCATCAGTCATCAGTCATCAGTCATCAGTCATCAGTCATCAGTCATCAGTCATCAGTCATCAGTCATCAGTCATCAGTCATCAGTCATCAGTCATCAGTCATCAGTCATCAGTCATCAGTCATCAGTCATCAGTCATCAGTCATCAGTCATCAGTCATCAGTCATCAGTCATCAGTCGTTAGTCATCAGTCATCAGTCTTCAGTCATCAGTCATCAGTCATCAATCATCAATCATCAATCATCAATCATCAGTCGTCAGTCATCAGTCATCAGTCATCAGTCATCAGTCATCAGTCATCAGTCATCAGTCATCAGTCATCAGTCATCAGTCATCAGTCATCAGTCATCAGTCATCAGTCATCAGTCATCAGTCATCAGTCATCAGTCATCAGTCATCAGTCATCAGTCATCAGTCATCAGTCATCAGTCATCAGTCATCAGTCATCAGTCATCAGTCATCAGTCATCAGTCATCAGTCATCAGTCATCAGTCATCAGTCATCAGTCATCAGTCATCAGTCATCAGTCATCAGTCATCAGTCATCAGTCATCAGTCATCAGTCATCAGTCATCAGTCATCAGTCATCAGTCATCAGTCATCAGTCATCAGTCATCAGTCATCAGTCATCAGTCATCAGTCATCAGTCGTTAGTCATCAGTCATCAGTCATCAGTCATCAGTCATCAGTCATCAGTCATCAGTCATCAGTCATCAGTCATCAGTCATCAGTCATCAGTCATCAGTCATCAGTCATCAGTCATCAGTCATCAGTCATCAGTCATCAGTCATCAGTCATCAGTCATCAGTCATCAGTCATCAGTCATCAGTCATCAGTCATCTTTTACCTGCCGTCATTTTATGAAAACTTCCTTTTAATTTCAATCAATCGGACCCCCATCTTCCCACTCGCATTCCTACTGCCACTCGCACCCTTCTTTCCATGTGCAAGCCTTCTCTGTAATCACCATCAACACGACCAAGGATCTGACCAACAATTACTGCGAGAAATAAATACGAAATCCATGAATCAAATAAACGAGCCAACCTAATCCCATTCTGGTATCTCGAAACGTCTCTGTCGTCGTCGCTCAACGCCCATCGCCCATCGCCACCCCTCCCACCGGTAATAAATCCCTTCCGCTATACAAAACATATTTTAACAACCCCAACGATAAAAATCCCCATCCCTTGCACTACACACCCCAGCCCGAGACCACCCCCCGCCCACGGAACTACACAAACGCGTGGAACAACACCGACCGACCAAAGGTCCCTTAAAATTCCATTTAAAATGTACAACGCTAATAATAATGTCCTTGGCGCAGTAACTGTTTATTGTGTGCGCTTCTTATCTATAACCAGTTACCACCCGGTGCGGAGCACCAGCTGAACTGGAGCACCACCACCCATCCTCAATCCAACGTCCGCTGCCACCCACGCTGTTGGCCATGACGGTGGTCATATTGCGGGCGACACTGCCACAGGGTAACGCAAAGGATCGAGAAAAGGGCGAACAGAAAAAAAACAAAAGAACCTCCCGGACCACAGACCAGAGCCGTGGCTTGCCGACTTGCGAATGAGCAGCGAAACGGGGGACGTGAGCGCAAATGCCCCCACCCCAGAAGGACCCACAATACACAATAAATCTGTGCTGGGGGTAGTAAAAATATTCATTGCTGACATTTTTGCAGGTTCTCATATACACACCCAATCACACAATCGTTGTCGTCCCGTGGCCCGCGCCGTCTTTTGCCATAATTCCGGTCACCAGGCGATTTATGTGCATTGTCGAGGACAAAAGTCTCGTTGATATGAAATTTATGGCGTTTCATTCGACGCTATTCTGTCATTGACAGATCTATAAAACACTAAAAAGGATATACACACTCTTCCAATGTTCACAGATACCCCGCCAGCCACTCCAGCCTCGCGTTTATCCTTTCATGGGTGAGCGAAGGTTCAAGTCACTGGCATGTCATCAGTTTGACGAGAATGATGACACTTGCTATCCCCGAAGACAATGGGATCGAATTGAAAATAATAATCGACGCGACTCCCTGTGGATTGTGTGGCTGTCGATTGTTGTGAGGATGTGACGGCGACAATGCATATCCTTGACGATCATATCGCGAGACGTCATGTGAGATGGATGACAGGACATGGAGGAGGACAAGAGGACACGGAGGAGGACAAGAGGACACGGAGAACGACAAGAGGACACGGAGAACGACAAGAGGACACCAGGCAGCCTCTCAAAATTTCAGAGATGCCTAATCATCGTCTTCCCTTCTCCGCCATCAATTTGGCGTCCGCTCCGTGCCCACCCCTCGAACATAGCAACATTTTCGACACCGCCACCACGAGCAGGCGACGATATCGAGTTCCAATGAATTACATATTTTATCGCCGGCTTCGACGATATTTGCATTCGATGCCGTCCTCGCCAGGATGCACCTGATGCTGGCCGCGTACGCTTTCACACCCTGTAACCAAAGCCGAAGCAGAAGGCTCAACTATTTTCCGCCACAGCACAGCAGAGTGCCGAGCCCGAGCCGCCTAGAGGATGCCTGATGACGCCGCAGTCGATTTGTTTTGTAAATGCGTGGCGGTGGGGGCGCTGCGACCATGCGGAGTGCCACCTGGATGCTAGTCTGCCCGTGTGACTGTACATTATTCAGGATTTCGTGGATTTTGTTTCGCAACACCGGCGCTACGAGCGTAAATGGAGGCCTTCTCGTTTCGCTTCGTTTTTTTTTTCCGTTTGGGACGAGTTTTAAATATCCTCTGGATGCTGGGCACGGCGGAATTTATATCTTTTTAACTCGTCGGTAGCTTTACGGCGGTTTCGCGCTGACAGGTGCGGGAAATTTATACTCGCCGGTGAGTGATACGAATAAGTGCCACAAGACCGATGGCTCTGCCGTGGAGGGGCGCGTGAAAAACTCTTCCGCCTCCCTCCCTAGTGTGGATCTGGCGTGTGTTTACCCCCCCCCCCCCCTTCCCTCCTCATCCACCCCCTCTCCCTCTCTCGCTCCGTCCACCGTGTGTGGCGAGTTTTTGTTGATTGAAAAGTGTTTTATGGGATTTTGAGCTTCTGCTGTTCGGCGGTGGGACACGGGCTCATATTTCGCCGAATACCGCATGTCTCTGGCGTGGTGTGCCGACGGCCGAATCGGCTGCAATGGCACAGATGGAAACGAATGCCAGCGGTACGCTTGTGTGGGAAATGCGAGATTTATTGATTTATTGCCCGGCATTCGTAGTCGCAGTCGTTCAGCAGAAGAATCGTGGTTCCGCCCATACCCCGGTGGAGAACTGATTTTCTCGCGTCGACGTGCCGGCATCCAGGGAATTGTTTCTGGATGCTGAATTCTGATTATGCGTGTTTATGGGGGAACTGGATGAAGAAGATGAAGAAACGAATGAAGAAGAAGGAGAAGTTAAATGGTCTGGTTGAGGTTTGGGGGAGACACGGAAGTGACTTCTGAAGGGGAGTCACTTGAGGCTAACAAGGAGTTGACAGGTATTTAGTGGCGACGTTAAGTCGGAATGTAACATTGTTGTACGAACAGAAACACGTCAGATTGATGTCGTCTGGTTTGTAAAGGGTGACCAGATAACAGTGATATCTTTTCGAATTGTCATGTTTGAGCAGCTGTCAACTTTACAGGTGACATGCAGCTGTCAAAATGGTCAGGAAGACTAGACATTTCATGATGCATCATTGTCGATTGCCCATTGCTCATAGAAAGGCGAAACTTCAGTCAACTTGACACCACTCAATTATTTTTCCTGAGGCTACGGAAAGGGCTTAGTCGGACCAAACCACAGCAGCAGCCACTGTGTGAAGAGGAGTGAGACCATGAAGCCTGGATGTCGCTTCAAGCTCCTCCTGGCATCGTCTACTAAACAGAACGCCCCTAAACCTCGTCCAATTGCTTGCTAGAACTCATCCCTTAGCTGAAACCCTGGTCTTCCTGAACCGAGTAATTTCCAAATTTCTTTATTTTCTGTAATTCGAGGCTAGTCGACGTCCATTTCTGACGGATCGAGGACTTGGCCATGCTCGAGGGGGATCCTGCGTCAAAGTATTCAAGGTAAGGTAGTCTCAAACGACTTAGTTTCTTGAGTTTACATGTTTCGGCGAGGTCTACGGAGAGTGTCTTTATCCAGTTAAGGCATTTGTGCACGATCTTCATCTCGCCTTTTGTCAAATTGTCTTGTTCGTGAAATGGTTGCCTAGGCGCAGTGCCTGGAGTCCATTTAGGACGGGCATTGGGTCCTTTTTTGTTAATGTCGGCGGTAGGACTCGTTCCACTGATGCGATGTCTTGATTCAGCCATAGTTTGTTTGCTATTTTTTTTTCCGGAGAATACTTAGAGGTGTGTACGGCGATGGAAAGGCTGCTCCAATTCAGTGTCGCCTTTCGCAAAAATAACCGCTCCATTGTCTCTAAAGACTCCAATATGGCGACATCCTTCGTTTCCATAGGCGACTGTGAACTAGAGAACTATCCTCCAGCCGTCCAAGAAGATTTTGTGGACATATCCTGCCAAGTCTGACGGCTGCCTGTATGTCGCAATACCCAGCAATAGACGCTCTTAGTTCTTAGTTTGACGTCTTTTAACGCTAGTGTCGCTTCATATATCATGATCTCCAAATGCCACCTATCTCTCGCAAACTTCACAGAAAACCACTGATCCAATGCGTGCTCTCGTGCGACCTCTGAAGGACCACCCAATCCTCTTCATGGGCTTAGCTGATCCTCGGCACAACAAACCTGCATTCATTCAGTGTTTGTTGTGCATTACATCGTACCGTCAGAAGTAAAAACTACCGAAGCCTGAGGCGCATGTGGAATATTTTGAACCGAAGTCTGAGGCGTATGTGGGATATTTTGAGCCGAAGCCTGAGGCGTATGTGGAATATTTTCTACCGAAGCCTGAGGCGTATGTGGAATATTTTCTACCGAAGCCTGAGGCGTATTTGGTTATTTTGTACCGAAGCCTGAGGCGTATGTGGAATATTTTCTACCGAAGCCTGAGGCGTATGTGGGATATTTTGAACCGAAGCCTGGGGCGTATGTGGAATATTTTGAACCGGAGTCTGAGGCGTATGTGGGATATTTTGAACCGAAGCCTGAGGCGTATGCGGGATATTTTCTACCGAAGCCTGAGGCGTATATTTTCTACAGAAGCCTGGGGCGTATGTGGACTATTTTCTACCGAAGCCTGAGGCGTATGTGGAATATTTTCTACCGAAGCCTGAGGCGTATGTGGAATATTTTCTACCGAAGCCTGAGGCGTATGTGGAATATTTTCTACCGAAGCCTGAGGCGTATGTGGGATATTTTGAACCGAAGCCTGGGGCGTATGTGGAATATTTTCTACCGAAGCCTGAGGCGTATGTGGAATATTTTCTACCGAAGCCTGAGGCGTATGTGGAATATTTTTTTAAGTCTTTTAGCCGGTTTCTGTGGCGCATGTGGATTCTTTGACACGATTTTTCTCCATTTAACAGTCTAAGGGACCGCACGTGTTTCTTTCATCAAGCTGAGTAATTTGATTCAAGGAAATCATTTCCCGTATCATTTCTTTTCGACTATCGAGCAGACTTGAACTTCTGCCATCGGTATCCGTTGTCTCTGTCCTTTCCAAGTCTTAGCTGATCTGTCTCAGATTTTCCCATGCTTAGCATCTGTTTCATTTCCGCCATTCCCCGACTGGACCGTCTGGTTTCAAGCCGATTGCTTGAAGCACGAAGCAGCCATTTGAATGATGTGTTGCAAAATAAAGCCAGAATCAGCTCCACATCTCACTCCGTTCTCGATTTATTAAACTTCCTTTTCCTATCGTTTTTATCTGGTCGCCCTGCATGACCTTCAGAGTTCAGGTTGTAAGCAACGATGGAGTGTAGAAAAAGACGAAGTCAGTGTCTGTCTACCGGGAGGAAAAGTACACACTTTAGGCAGATAAGTCGAAATCATTAAGAAGTCCACCCGAAATCCCTAAGCACATCTCAATCGCTTCCCTCAGCTAACCAACTTTTCGACCACTCATTGATCCCATAATCCCTACCGGCATCCCACACAACCACCAACATTCATCTCGGGGAAAAAGAAAAACCCATCAGCGATAGACTTTCGTTGAGGAAACAGATTTCTCAAAGAGCCAGTTTAAAAGTTTCCATCCTCCCCCTGCAGATGACGGCTCATAAACTTCCCCCATAATGACTTGGCATCTCCATGCGCCCCCGCGCTGCAACATGCTACCACACACCCTTGGACACGTTGAGGGTGCTCAAGTCTGGAGTTTATGGATTCCTAGTGAATGGGCGAGTTCGTCGTTTTAATCCTGTCCGTCTACATATTAAAACTTTTCTTGCCCCCCTCCCTGTCAAGCGGGAGATATGTAAAACAGGATGAATGCAAATTGACACCAGGGGGATGCGACGCACCAATAGACGGCGTCGTGGGTCCAAACTTTCCCCAAGGGACGGCTCGATAATGTCTCGAAGGGATTCATAAAAACCGAAGAAACAAACAAGCCGCAGATTGTGTGCCACGCGATGAGCTACTCCTTGGGAGCTCGTTAGGAGTCGAGTAAAAATTGACAACTCAACTCGTAAAGAGGCGGCGAATTGAAGGTAAATGTGAGAATTTTCTCGCAACACGAGTTGAACGAGGCCTCCTTGGGGGACCTGCAGATCCCAAGACACTCCATCGAGAAGAAGCGCCACTTTAGTGGACTGTCCGAGGCCTCAACAAATGCATGAAACGTTAGAGAACTGACGCCACTTTAGTCCACTGTCCAGAGCCTCAAAGAAATCATGCAACATTCGAGAACTAGTTCGACGTTAGTAGACTATCCAGAGCCTCAAGAAGATTCATGAAACGTTCTCCGCCAAGAGATGCATTTGACGGCTCCCTAAGTCAACCAAATGTGAAATGTATTGCATATCATAGGGCTGCCCCCCGATTTCTTCCCATTTTCTCCTCCCCCCCTGCAGTTGAACACACATGTCGCCCAGTGACCCAGGTAACAACGCAGCCATCTATGCCTCGGCAGCGGCAAAAGATCACTTCCACTGGACTGCGCTCAAAACTGTCATTCGGCGCACACGTCGCCCGGGGATATTGTGAAAACTACCGTTAAATCGAAAACTACAACTATCAACATCCGTTTTGCAAATTGCCGCTACCAAAGAACTTGTAAGACAAACACCAAGTTACCCTTAACACCGCCACAGAACACGGGTAGTTGGGGCCAGACTGCCGTCGGTGTTACATACAAAGAGTCTCCCTCTTCCTCTCTCCCTCTCTCAGCCTGAAGCGGAAGTAGCAACTTCCAGGTAAATGGCCGAAACTTTTCTTTTGCCTCCCTCCCAATCCCAAAGTCGAGTTCCGAAGCCTCCGCACAGCGTAATTGCCAAAAACTGCATGCAAACGATGACTGAACAACAGCCAGACCCTCCCCTCCGCGACGCCAAGTGCACAACTTGTAACAGAGTTCATGTAAATTTAACTCTCAATTCAATGGTTGGGTGGCGGTGGTGGTGGTGTGTGTGTGCGGGACGTGTATGGATGCATGACAGAAGGATAAAGTAGATCCCTATTTCTATTGCACCTGGAGAATCGGTTTTGCAACAACAAACCAAACTATTCACCAAAACAACGGCAATAACAAAACTTTTCCTGGCTTTTCACCGAACTCCTCAGAGAGTATGGGTGTGTGTGTGTGTGTGTGTGCTGCCAGCCAGCGTGTACAACTTTTCAATATTGGAAAATTTTCAGTCACTAGAGCACGCGGAGTCCTTGTGCACCATTGACATTGCATGGCCTCTGTCGAATTGAAGGCAGTTTAACCAAGGAATTGTTGGATTTGTATCGACGCTGAGAGCGCTCGCGTTTGCTGCATGAACTTCGGAAAAGAGAGAGGGGGACACTGAGGATGGGGTAACAGTCGGTGGCAACATTCCCTTAACATAATGACATGAGAAGTTGAACGTATGTTGTGTGTGTGGGATGAAAAAAGGGGATGGAATGGAGGATTCGTTTCGACAACAAGCACACAGCAAATGCCACAGCAATGAGGAAATCTCAAGAGGCAGTGAGGTGCTTTCGCTGATGAGAGCCTTGTTAACGACGATCGAGGATCGAGCAACGAAGTTACGGAGAATCGTCGAGAACCAAAGATCACCAATCTAGAAAATCAAGGATCATGGATCATGGATCATGGATCATGGATCATGGATCATGGATCATGGATCATGGATCATGGATCATGGATCATGGATCATGGATCATGGATCATGGATCATGGATCATGGATCATGGATCATGGATCATGGATCATGGATCATGGATCATGGATCATGGATCATGGATCATGGATCATGGATCATGGATCATGGATCATGGATCATGGATCATGGATCATGGATCATGGATCATGGATCATGGATCATGGATCATGGATCATGGATCATGGATCATGGATCATGGATCATGGATCATGGATCATGGATCATGGATCATGGATCATGGATCATGGATCATGGATCATGGATCATGGATCATGGAGAAAATGACGAACTCGACACCCTCATGTCACCTAGCATCGCACATCAAACACACCAAATGCGCAGAAGAACAAAACCTCTTCAGCCACAACCGTCTCTCTCTCTCTCACTTTCCCTCTGTCAATGTTCAATGTTGCAGGACTGCCACCCTTTGCTCTAAACTTTGGTCACAAAATTTTCGATTTAAAATCTACTCGAAGCCATCAAGTTAAACGTTTTACGAGCCCCGGCATTCCGTTACGAATGCAATCGAGTTTACGTCCAGTTTATGATCCTGGCCCCCATTTCAACGACACTCCATTGCGACATAAACCACATGGCGGCAGCTCACCAATCCAGTCACCGCCTGCCCTCATCCCCTTCGCGCCCTTCCGCAGACAACAAGGCAACGTCTGTACGTTGTTTTCCAGTTCAACTGTCGTAAACTTACTCATGAACTGCAACCGAAGAAGTCATAAACAAATGGCAGCGAACATTTGCAATCCGATCCCATACCAACGCAATGAATCACGTATCTTTCGATATTACAACGGCCCACCGC
This sequence comes from Eristalis pertinax, assembly GCA_907269125.1. Lineage (NCBI taxonomy): Eukaryota > Metazoa > Arthropoda > Insecta > Diptera > Syrphidae > Eristalis > Eristalis pertinax. Next base: position 8,758,393 of record OU026148.1, read on the forward strand.
CGCCCAGCTCTTGAACGGCCACAGAGCTCCTCCTTGAAAGGGCACAGTTCGGAAACAAAAAAACACAAAACAAAACGAAACTCCAAAGAATGGGACCGACTAAGCCGCTATAAAACTTTCGACTCTCAAAACAAAAAAAAACAAAAAAACAGAAGAAGATGAAGAATAAAAACAAAAACAATAACTTCACTTAATTCGTCGACTCTGCGTTGTGTTGCTGTTGCTGCTGTTGTTCCCTTTCATTACTTATGACGGGTGGAAAAGTTTTGCGCGCCTGTTATAAGAAACGCTTCACCGACGAAACCCTTAATTCACACCCACCCACCCGTGGAAGGTAGCGGGCTGCCTCGACACCGCCAGCCCCACCATCTGCCACCGCGCTAAAGGAGGGACCACAGCACTGAGGACAAGTGCAAGGCTTAGGAGGAGGACAAGGCACGCCGCAGAGAAGTGAAAAGCGGACCACAAAAAGGGGATTTCTGGCGCGTTGGCTGCAGAAGGATTAAGACACTTTTTTCCGCGTTTTTTTTTCTTTTTTCTCCTCTGGCCAGGCGTTCGTCGTTCCCCGTCTCAAGACGACGACGGCGGAAGGGGTGGCAAAGAACTTGTTTATGAATTCGAAAAACCACGAGGACTCTTTTTTCGTGAGGACAACACACAAGTCGATGGCGCTCGTGTGTGGTGACGCGGCGAAGTCAGAAAATTCCTCACATAAATAAAAATATTTAACCGTGTGCAGAAGAGGTCCTTTTTTTCAATAAATCCCTACCGAGGAAGTGGCGGGAATTGAAAGTTTTTTTTTTGTTGCTTATATTCAGTGCGTCCTTTTGGGAAAGGAAGCGCCGTGACAGTCGTGAGTTGTGATCCTTGGCTGGTTCGTTTTTTTTTGGTTTTTCGTGGTGTCAAGCACGGTGCCGGGAATAGTTTTCGGAGTCCATTAGCTGCGAAGTGCTCTGACACATCTGCTTACGTCTGTTATTGGTAAATGGTGATTTGTGGGAACGAATGAAGAGTGTTCAAGCGGAATCAAGATTGTTTCATGTTCGGGCACATTTCAGTTTTTGAATGGAAAATGATGTCGTTGGAGATCCCTTGGGAACTCTATCTGTCAAGCAAAGGGAGACAAACAAGGCAAATCGGCTATTGCCAAGTCTAGATGGGACATTTTAGTCCAGACAATGGCCGCTGTTCACTAATTGCTTCGCCGCAACAGTTTCTGGACATTGGCTGGTGTCCACATATTGCTTCGGTCGGTGTCCACAAATTGCTTCGCCCGAAATAGTTTCTGGACACTGGCGGCTGTCCACAAATTGCTTCGCCGCAATAGAACGAAAAAATGATAGCCTCCTCTCAGACATGACAGCTCGATGACAGACAGACTCGCTTCGCTTGCGGCCGCTCTAGAATTTCAGTAATTCTTGCACACGTTTTCCTTAAGAACACTTTCTAACTTGAAGACACTTCAGAGATTTTCTGAAAACGCCAGCGGACATCTTAGCACCCAGCAATCATCCGAAGTCGAGAGGCACACCGCAGAGAGGAGAATCTCTTGTAACACTCTCCCACACATTCACTTCATGGCCGCACTGTCTCTGAGGGCAGGTACGTACGTTTTGGATATCCACCAGTTCACAGACAATCTCTGCTTATCCACACATCCCCCCCCCCCCCCTCCACACTGTGGGCAGACAAGCAAGCCAAACGAAGGAGAACCCAATTCAATGGAACCAGATTCAACAGAATCCGAGATTCTTAACAATTTTTCATAAAAATCTGTTATTCCAACGAGAGCAAGCAAAAAAAAAACCATAAAAGATTCACATTCCATTCCTGGACCGAGAGTCGTCCTCACTGCAGGGACAATTGTATGTACGCCTGAGTGAATGGAACGAGCCACGGAAGTGAAGTGCCTGTGTGCATGTGTGCAAGAGCGAACAAATGCATGAAGATCTTCCGAATCAAATTGGATTTGTCTCCATGACCGTATTTCTGGTGGTCCTGTGAGCTCGGAGAGCATTCCTTTTGCCAAGGAAGGAACCAACGATGTGTGTGTGTGTGTGGGTTCCGCTTTTGTTTCGAATCGGGGTAATGAATTGACCACAGACAGAGACGAGGGTCACGACGAGAACTGGAACACAGATGTGGGCGGGGGATGGGGAGGAACAAATGCATTTAATATATTCATAATGGAATTCTGGATTATTCATTTTTCGAACGAATATATGTAGATTCTCTCTCTCGGTCCCAGTGGCCATTAGGATGTGGTGCTATAAGCGATGCATTATGTTCGTTTGCAATTTTTGTTCTCTCTCCCTTTTTTCAAGAGATTATGCAGAATCAGCGGTTGATGGGGCAGAGGGGGGGAGGGAGGGGACGTGAAGATTTATGGGTTGAGGCGGGGAAAAAAAAACTGAAAGGAATTCCAACAGTCGCTGGGGAGGACTTTCACAAGAATTGTGGTGGATTCCGTGGCATCATCACTTTCTTTTGATGCGCTTGAATTTGGTTGCAAAAATGCATGGATCCTGGGATTTTTTTTTTTTTTTTTTGACGCCACCAATGTGTCACATAAGTGGCAGAATGAGAGTGAGGGTGGCATAAATGGTGACAAATCAGCGTACGTCCTCTCCGACAGAATGACTTTGAAACAGAGATTCTCCAACCTAAACAGACACACTTTCACCCAAGCTTAGACAACAACGAAGACAACCACAGAGTCCCCGCCTCCCTCCCCATCACCACCTCCTCGGCATAAAACCGAAACGATTTAAATAAATTCATCAAGTCCCCACTTCAATTGGGAGCCAGCCATGCAGAGGCGACGACCAGGAAGCCAGGTACACGACGACACCAACATTGCCCTCCAACGCTCCCAGTTCTCCACCTAGTGACCTACACTGATGGCCGTTTAATGGAGCGCTCCACTCTCGAGGGCTCAACTTTTTTCAAATTTACGACCAAATGCCCGTTCAGCCACTTTGGCAAATAACAGAAGACTGGCCCATGTGGCGACTGAATGCAGGTCGCACTTAAAATTGTGTCAATATGCATGCACAACGAGTGTAAATTAAAATCATGGACACGATTCTAGGGGATCTTGTGACACATCCAAGGAGCGGTGGAAAAGCATTAAATGCATCCAGCAATCCATCACAAAATCCTCCGTTGATAATGATTATCCGCTTTACTGGACTCATTCTCACTCATTACAGCTGAAATTGAATTTCTAATTTCTAATTTCTGGGTTAGATTGCGCACGCTTTCCGCCACCGCATCAGCACGCCCGCACACAATAGTTGCTGTGCACCGTATCCGTCCAAGCAAGCTCCTGGATCGAAATAAATTAAATTATAATTAAACTAGTGGTTACTGCACACATCCGTGGTACGTGGCTGAGGTGGGGAGAGCCTCCCAAAAACCGACTGGCTAGAGTCCATCAGAGGCTTAACTGTGGCCGCCCCGGCATCGGTGGACGTTGCACAGCAAAGGCTGTCGATGGACGGACGCTGGTGATGTGTGCGTGGGTGGGTGGGTGGCGGTGGTGGTTTATATTCACTTCAATGTCGAACACGGAGACGCGATGAAAAAGTATCGCAACGCTGAACACGATATTTTACTTTTCATCAGAATAATTGAATTTATGAACGAACGTGAAATAGTTGCAAAGGCCGAGCAGAATTCGTGGTTAACTGATGGATATTCGTCCATGAGCGTAGATAGAGGGGGGCTGGGTACGCCGAAAAGTGGATTGATTCAAAGGAACCGCAGGCGAGGCGGAAGGTAGAGGAAATTTTGATCTAAATGGAGTGTAGGTTTGGTTTTGAGTACACCGCCATCATAAATGGGACAGCTTTGAGTTGCACGGGAGCAGACAGCGGTGGTGGCAGAGGTCTACACAGCCAACAAGTGGAAGGTCTGAAAAAGGAAGGGCGTTGCTGCTTCGATTGTGTAGCTCTAGAGAATGTCCTCTTTCGGGAAGGCGCGGAAGATCGAACTTCCGGTCATGGAGAGAAGACAATTTGGTCCTGATAGCGTCAAGGCACCATTCGCTCAAGCTAGGCCGCTGGCCTGAGAAGTAGCCAAACCCACAGGACATTGACGTCAGTCTGTTCAGAGGCTGATCTGAAAGAAGATCATCATCATCGTCTTCTAATCCACATGATCCACTAAACAAGTCGCGGAAGTAAAGCACGCACCAGACATCTCCAGGGCACTCGATCCTCCGCCGCCGAGTCTAACTCATCATCAGGTATGCTCAGGCGCAACCAGGCGTGTTTGGTTTAGGCTTGGTCGTGGATCTGCCAAACGGTGGCCTACCAGATGGAACCGCATTTGAGGAAAGCCTCGCAAGTCGTGAAGATTTAGACTAAATTACGAGACGATTCAAATCAGCCGAATCCTGGCAAAGTGATCACTAAACAGAAAGAGCGACTGGACACAAGGGAAGAGTGAAAAGGAAAAGTGGAACAAACAGTGCAACCTGCAAAAAAAACTCTGAATTTCAGAGAAAAGGCAGGCGAATGAATTCCATTCCTGTCATAACTCCTGTCAAACTCCAAACGCCAGGCAATAGAGAAAAGAAATGCTCGCTGCTTGGTGCGCTTTCTTTATTTCAGGTCCTTCTCTGTGATCTGTGCGCACAATTCGAAGCGACAGGCAACAGTGGACACTTTTGCGACCTTCGTGGGCTTTCTTTATTAGAACCCCACTTGCCCACGACTCCCTCCTTCAACTGAGAGCACCGCAGCAACTGTCAAGTGGTCGTCAATGGCCCGGAATGTGACTGTAGTGCCATACGGTCCACTTAAGGAGACGACTTGTATGGGCGAGTGTCTTTATTCGAGAACTTGATACGACAAGCATTACATTGATCACAGGATCACCGGTGGATGCTTGTTCATTTGTTGGCACTTTTGTCGGCTTTTTTGACGTTTTTTGGCACTTTTGGCCGGATTTTTTGCACTTTTGCCTGATTTCGCCTATTTTGCCAGATTTTTTGTCTATTTTCCAGCGTCCTTTGGTTTTTTTATAGCTTCCCGGTGAATCATAGTCCATCTCTGCACTTTTTGACCCATTCGCCTGATGTTTTGCCACTTTTGCCCGATTTGTCGGCCCTTTTGCTCGATTTCTTGGCACTTTTGCTTGATTTTTAGCATTTTTGTCTGATTCTTCGACATTTTGGTTTTGTATCGCTTCCCGGGGAATTACAGCCCATCTTTGCAGTTTTTGACACTTTAGTCCGATTTTTGGGGCACTTTTGCCCGATTTTTCGGCATTTTTGCTCAATTTTTTGTCACTTGCCTGATTTTTGACAATTTTGCTTGATTCTTCGGCGCTTTTTCCTGATTTTTTTGACACTCGTCGTCTATTCTAGCGCGTCCGTGGGCTTTTTATTGCTTCCCGAGAAATCATAGTCATCATAGTCCATCTATGTACTTTTTGACACTTTAGCCTGAGTTTTCGGCCGTTTTGGCCGAAATTTCGCCACTTTTGCTCGATTTGTTGGCACTTTTTTCGGCTTTTTTGCCCGATTGTTTTTACGGTCGTCGTCTATTTTAGTGTGCCTGTTGTTTGTTTACCGCCCGGGGAAAAAAATACTCCATTTCTGCACTTTTTGACACTTTAGCCCGATTTATAGGCCTTTTTGCTCGATTTTTCATTTTTGCCTGATTTTTCGCCACTTTTGCCTGATTTTTTGACACGTGTCGCCTTTGTAAGCGAGTAAGTTGGTTTTTTTATCGCTTCCTGTCAAATCGTAGCCCATCTCTGCACATTTTCAACCATACTCTGGTCGCCCTGTGGCTTCTCGCGACGGATTCTCGTCTCAGTCGCCGTACTGCAACCGACCGAAATCGTCGTATTTTATTGCATTGCAAAGAAGGACATGAATCATTCCCTCCGCCAGAGTCCAACGAGCCCCAAATCGACCTCCGCACCAAAACCCCATCAACGCCGACGCCACTGTGCCTCTGTTCCTCTGCTTGTTTTACCGAATACCCAACGCTTCGGTATTTCCGGAATATTTCCGAGGTTCTCCTCCATCCTCGCGCGCGTGGGTGTGTTAAATATTTGCGCACACGGCCGTATGTTATTACAAAATTAAAATAAAACCCACAATCAGCGAGCAATCAAATTCGCATCTGTCCAAACACAGGCCCGTTCAACGTGCAGTACGTGCTTTTCGTCTTGAACACAATCGGCACCACCGCCATCGCCACCGCAGCAACCGCAAGGAGCGGTGGACTAATTAAATTTAATAAAAAGAACCCATCAGTCCACCGCGGGCCAAGTGTGTGCTCGGGAAGAACTCTGCGGCGTTTAATTGACACTCAAAGGCTGAGCAGGAGGATACGGTGGCGACGGCAATGTACATCCACCATTTTGAATGGCAATCTTCAGTCGAGAATGGAATATATTTACGAGTGTCCCCGAAAGAATATCTCCGAGCGATAAGAGATAATTTGTCTCCCTCCACTGGGTCACACACACACACACTAACCCACACAAAGGAGCACGCGGAAGTGTACGCCCCACGGATGCTGATGCCGTCGCTTATCAGATTGCATTTTATGCGAGACGTGACGTGCAATACAAATTACATTTTAATGGCACCACACACACGAAGGTGTCATCTGCGTGAAGAGGCAGCCAGAACTCTGATTTCGGTTTGAAAAAATGTTCCAAATTGAGTAACAGGAAGAATTTGCAGAAGGTTCTTAGGTTTCCTCGAAGCAGTGCCCTCCTTGACAAGCCAACGATTAACCCCCAGCCCCGTTCTCGACCCAGCAATCACGTAACTACTTTCAAGTGCGGAGGAACCCTACAATTAGTCACCCGAAATTCACTTACGCCGCACCTTCGTCATTTAAGTTTGCACACTCTGACTCGCAAGCACACTGCGCCGCCACTACTTTGTGCAGAAAAACACGAATGTTTCCCGCAGATTTCATTAGACAGAAACAAAAGTTAAGCCACTCCCCCCCCCCCCATGCGCCCTCCCCCGGGGAGCGTGACTAAAGTTTAGGCCAAGTTAAATTGAATGCCACCTCGGCGTCTGTGCATTGTTCAGGTGGAATTTCATTTCAAGCGCATGCATGTTTCGCGTTGCCGCTGTTTGCAATAGATTTGCTTGCCGAATGCTGTATCTCAAGTGGAAAACACATCTCAGAGAAGGACCCTCCATTTCCATTGCAAGCAAAGCACTTGTGCCCTTGTGCACTGAAGTTGTACATCTTGGAGTGCCATGCCTTGCACATGGGAGGCGCTGCATGAAGTGCGAATACAATTCCCACCTGAGTGCCAGATGCATTCTAATGATGGCTTAAGTAGGGCAATGGAACCGGCAAGAAAAAGAATGCGCTCATTGGATGCATTGAACGCAGCAAATTGCGCACGAGGAAATTGAAACGAATTGATGGGGAATCAGATCGAAGTTCGCGAGTAGGTGGAGCCACTTTAAATGAGCTCTCATCTTCCGGGAAGTTGTTGAAAGTGATCAGGCTGCCGGGGGACCTTCAGTCAACAGTCAATTCTAAGAGGAACGATCGGGAAGCCTCGGTGATAGGGATGTTTTGCGGTCTTAGACTTTTTGGTGAAATTGTAAGCCGTCAAGTTTTTCTGCAGAAAATGTGGAAAAGTACAAATATTTTGAGAATGGTTGAATATATTCGAATAAAACTTGGCACAAGCAAAGCACAGATCTGAGGCATTAAATTGAGGCAAAAGGAATCTTTGAAGGACATCGTGTTTCGAGGATATACGACGTGGAAGCATAAGTCTGGTGTGCAGTCAGTTTTACCATGAATATCCAAGACTGTTTGAGCAGTTCTCACTGAGACTCTTCACAGGCGGGAGGGCATACTACAAATGATAGAGAAAAGGATTCTTCAAGGACATCTTCTGTTCTAAGTCACTAAGTCAGATGTGAATTGAACTATATGGGTGGAAGTCCAAGTGAATTCTCACAAATATCTCGTAAACTACTTCAGGAATCTTAGTGAAATTTGGTGGAGACATAAACTGTGTTGTTCTTCTGGTAGATGTAAACAGGAATTCGGGAGGATATCCTGTTCTCAGGACACACGCCTTTGAAGTATGTTCTCATTAAAACGTGTCTTACGCAATGACCAATTTTCATTTCCAATGGCTCCATTCAATAGATGGCGTTGATGGCTACAAAATCTGTTATAAACCACCATTTCTGAGATATTTCAAGTTAAACCTGACTATGGCCGTTCAGGTAAATCTGTCATCCTACGGGATTATTCGTCCAACTGACGTAACGGTCCGTCCAGGGTAACTGTTTTGTTCAGCGAAATTGTTAAGCGCGAAGTGGACTTGATCGAGACATTGATTCCTTTCTGGAAGGGACATCCCACATCCAGAGGGCGGCACAGGTCTGGACTGAGTCTTCAGTTCTTTAGGGACACTTCTTTTAAAAGCATTCTTAGCAACTCCGGGAAATCAGAAAAAAAAACACATAAAGAGGTGTACAAGAGGCTATTTCATCGCGGCATACCACAAGCCGCACGAAATAACTAACATTTGTGGAACACCTATGGATCGTGCATTGCTGGTGAGCCTAAAATGGGCCTCGTCGGACAAAATTGGCCAGTATTTCCAGATCCTAACTAGCGAACACACGGCTTCAACTCTCACGTGAGCACAATCACGGAACGGATGTAGGCCCTAATCAGTAGACACTCTGGCGATGCCCAACTCTGCTGAACGGCGACAACGTTTTCTTCATTTCACACAAATTTTAGGTCTGGTTGGTGTCCTGAGGTCTTCTAAGAAATTGTTGTGTTAAGCAGAGTCTTGCCAGACCGACCCTCAGGCAACCTTGCTAGAAAGTGTCTGTCTCCGAGTCGGATCGAGCTCGAACCCCCTCCTCTCTTGAACCGCCCAAGGACCACCTGCCACTGCCTGCGATCATTCGTTCCAGTTCCCAGATTGGCCTTTTATCTCATTCCCATTCTCAGTGAAAAGCAAGTTCAGTCAAATTGTGCGTAACAAGTTATTCAAATGTTCCCGCGGACGGTTCCCGGACAACACGTATCCACAGACAGATTGCAAACAAAAGAGTCACTAGAATGGGAAAAGAAGGGATAAGAAAAGCCATGCGCGGCAATTGGATCCACTGGTCAAAAAGCGACCACTCTTGGCCATTCCGAAGGAGCACCATAAAGGACTGGAGCAGAATAGGATGTAAAATGGTATACAGACAGCTCAAGAAATGATGAAGGAACTGGGGGAGGGGTACTTAGACCCAAGACGAATTCGCGCGAGAGAACAAAATCAGTTCGAGTTCGACTTAGGGAGAGTCCCACTGTACTTCGAACCACCATGGGCAAACGCAAGCGGGTATCTACTACTGCCTATCTAACTTACTTATCAGGCATAAGACCCGTGGGAGATCTAAGCCTGAGCCAGAGCCAGAGCCAGAGCCAGAGCCAGAGCCAGAGCCAGAGCCAGAGCCAGAGCCAGAGCCAGAGTCAGAGTCAGAGTCAGAGCCAGAGCCAGAGCCAGAGCCAGAGCCAGAGCCAGAGCCAGAGCCAGAGCCAGAGCCAGAGCCACAGCCAGAGCCAGAGCCAGAGCCAGAGCCAGAGCCAGAGCCAGAGCCAGAGCCAGAGCCAGTGCCAGAGCCAGAGCCAGAGCCAGAGCCAGAGCCAGAGCCAGAGCCAGAGCCAGAGCCAGAGCCAGAGCCAGAGCCAGAGCCAGAGCCAGAGCCAGAGCCAGAGCCAGAGCCAGAGCCAGAGCCAGAGCCAGAGCCAGAGCCAGAGCCAGAGCCAGAGCCAGAGCCAGAGCCAGAGCCAGAGCCAGAGCCAGAGCCAGAGCCAGAGCCAGAGCCAGAGCCAGAGCCAGGGCCAGAGCCAGAGCCAGAGCCAGAGCCAGAGCCAGAGCCAGAGCCAGAGCCAGAGCCAGAGCCAGAGCCAGAGCCAGAGCCAGAGCCAGAGCCAGAGCCAGAGCCAGAGCCAGAGCCAGAGCCAGAGCCAGAGCCAGAGCCAGAGCCAGAGCCAGAGCCAGAGCCAGAGCCAGAGCCAGAGCCAGAGCCAGAGCCAGAGCCAGAGCCAGAGCCAGAGCCAGAGCCAGAGCCAGAGCCAGAGCCAGAGCCAGAGCCAGAGCCAGAGCCAGAGCCAGAGCCAGAGCCAGAGCCAGAGCCAGAGCCAGAGCCAGAGCCAGAGCCAGAGCCAGAGCCAGAGCCAGAGCCAGAGCCAGAGCCAGAGCCAGAGCCAGAGCCAGAGCCAGAGCCAGAGCCAGAGCCAGAGCCAGAGCCAGAGCCAGAGCCAGAGCCAGAGCCAGAGCCAGAGCCAGAGCCAGAGCCAGAGCCAGAGCCAGAGCCAGAGCCAGAGCCAGAGCCAGAGCCAGAGCCAGAGCCAGAGCCAGAGCCAGAGCCTGAGCCTGAGCCTGAGCCTGAGCCTGAGCCTGAGCCTGAGCCTGAGCCTGAGCCTGAGCCTGAGCCTGAGCCTGAGCCTGAGCCTGAGCCTGAGCCTGAGCCTGAGCCTGAGCCTGAGCCTGAGCCTGAGCCTGAGCCTGAGCCTGAGCCTGAGCCTGAGCCTGAGCCTGAGCCTGAGCCTGAGCCTGAGCCTGAGCCTGAGCCTGAGCCTGAGCCTGAGCCTGAGCCTGAGCCTGAGCCTGAGCCTGAGCCTGAGCCTGAGCCTGAGCCTGAGCCTGAGCCTGAGCCTGAGCCTGAGCCTGAGCCTGAGCCTGAGCCTGAGCCTGAGCCTGAGCCTGAGCCTGAGCCTGAGCCTGAGCCTGAGCCTGAGCCTGAGCCAGAGCCAGAGCCAGAGCCAGATGCGTTCAAATCAAACAAACGTTCAAAAGGAAACATACCAAATGAGACATAGCAGTAAATGGAGTCGCTATCACTCCTACAACATCAAATCCAACCTCGTGTTGAATGCCTACAAAAGCTTTAATAGCTGAGTAGGAGAACCACAGTAAAACTCTGCTGGATACCCGGCCACACGGGGATCGAACGCAACAAAATGGCCGACTCCCTGGCAAGGAAATGACCATCGGACCATATTCACAGATCCAGAACCATTCTGCGCTGTAGGAGATCATGTGCTCAGAGAAGATTTTAGGGAACTAGAAAGAAGGAACCGAAAAGAAACGAGGAGCAAAGCTCATGTCATGAAGTAGGCCAAGAAACTGAAAGAGGTTTAAGACATGTATCAAAATTAGCAAGAATAACCTTCGTAACCTAACGAGCTTCCCAACAGGACACTGCTGTCTCGGGGAGCGCTTAGGGAAACGATGGGTTGTCAGAAGGAGGTCTCTGCTGATTCTGTGGAGAATCTAATGCAATTCCACAATTCATACGGGGACTCTGTGAAGCACTAGTCCACAAAAGGCAAAGACATCAGGAGAAATAAATGAAGTCACAAGAACCACTCTCATTCTCAGACTCCTGAAGGAAACTGGCTGCAGAGAGAAGACTCTAGAAGAGATTTCTTCCACCTTTGCACAACAGAAGGCCATAACCCTCAATACACCGCTGAAAAGTGAGGGGAACTCGAAAGGGGGGCAAAAGTATAGCTAAAGGGTGCACAATAGATCTTTAGATCAGTCCAACATACCAAGAAGAATAATAAAACGGTCGAATGGATCCAGATCAGAACAGCGCTCCTGGACGCTTCAGTCACTGTAACGTATTCTGCTCCTAGGCGACTGCATGCAGCAGCGATCTTGAACGGATTACAGCCACAAATAGCGACAATATTTCAGCTGGTCTTCAATCTTCATCCACATTCTGTCGTTTTGATGTTTCAGTGAGTAAATCGTGAAGTTGTAGTAGATTGGAATAAATGCAGCGATTGTAGTTGAGCTAGAAGATGCAGTAAAACTCAGCAATCGTAGTAGAGCTTGAATTGTTGGCTAAATTGTAAATATTATTGTTCTTGATTCTAAACTGCCACGAAACCACGGAAGAGACACACAGGGTGAACAGAAAAAGCGAATTCACATCATCAGGCAGCTGTCTATAAACAGTATCGAAGAGAGAAATACAGAAGATGACGAGGCAGACAAAAAAAAGTTCGTTTTTAACTTCATTCGTCGCCGCTGCCCGAATGAAACCACCACCTGCTCATTTAAGCAAAAAGGCAAACCACAAGCAAGGCAACGGAGCATCCTCACACAGACGAAACGACCGCACCCTTGCGCAGCAGAGACCGACAGAAAACCACCACCCGATCGAATGTGTGTCTCGCTGGGTTGGCTACGGGACACAGCTACCGAGGCGACAGAAGGGAATGGGAGAACATACGAGACAAAAACAAAACACAACTTCAGAATCTTCAGATGAAAGAGAGACGAGAAGGAGAAACATTGGCGGAGTTTTTGCATCATGGATAGTGGAGACAGAAGCGAAACAAAACTCACACACATTCACACAGAAGCCATTTCAAATATGCAATTACCGTGTTTTCAAAATGCCGTCGGCAAATCACACCAACCCCAGATTGGTCCAAGTCTCCGAAGCTGCAAGAAGAGAAGAGAACACGATTAAATGCAAGAAGAACGACATTTAAAGAAAAGCAAATCTTACTTGGGTACCCGTCGGCATTTCCACAGCTCAAGGGCGCCTGCGCAGTCATTCAGTTGCACTTCCAACCATTGTCCAGTCCGCCATACCTGGTGATAAAAAGCAAAACAAAAAAAAACTGGCTCCATACCGCCGGCCGTCAAGACCAAGCACATATGAAACCAATTTCCTGGGGGATCCATTAGTAAACTGTGACAGAAAACGACTGAAAGGCTACCAAAAGAGTAGCCTCTCAGCCCGCGAGGCAAGGAGACCAACCAAAGGCTAGTCCCTCGCCTCCCTACAGGAAGAAAAGAAACTAAACAAAAAGTGGAGAAGAAGCCTTTTCAAGCTTTAGCGTTCAGAAAGACAAAGATCATGCGTGAGAGTGCCTAATGAACAGAGGAACAACCGAAGCCTCAGATCAAGCGAAACACAAAAGAAAACCGATCGTAATTCGATCAGTTGAACCGATGAACCTGAAAACCAAGAAAAAAGGAGAATAAATAAACTAGCCCTACGCCCTTCAACAATCCCACTTAAAGTTCAGAGTTGTGCGAAAGAACCCCCAGAAGCGCCCTAATTCGCCAGCCAGCCCCTTCGCAACGAAGAGGTCTTACGGCTGCGACCTGAAAATGGAGAGGTTTATATAGTTCCTACATGGTAAGTAATAAGGCGTCATATTTCCCACCCCGACTGCTAACCAAACGGACCCCCCCACTAATCTAGCTTCCCCGACGACACTGATGACCAGGTTGGAGTGAAGGCAAGTTGCTTCCCGCCGACAAATGCAAGCGATAATCAAAAGGCTACTCACTTGGATGAACACTGACGGGGAATAGAGGTGCTCCAACGCATGCCGGCTTGGTGACAACCAGACTGAAGACCTACCTGCTTTGCTTGTCCATCGGTGGGAGTCCTGATTGCACACACACACTCGCGGCGAACCGAGAAAAACACTGGAACCCCTTCTGTAATCGCACTGGGGATGCTACGTATTCGGGCGAGGGACACGCGTGGAAGCTGAGATCGGTGGCAGACCACTCGCGGAAAACCGAACAAAACCATTGGAACCCCTTCTGTAACCGGGATGCTACGTATTCGAGCGAGGGACACGCGTGGAAGCTGAGATCGGATGGCAGGCCACTCGCGGAAACCGAGCAAAACCATTGGAACCCCTTCTGTAACCGCACTGGGGATGCTACGCATTCGAGCGAGGCACACTTTATTTAGGGGACACGCGTGGAAGCTGAGATCGGATGGCAGGCCACTCGCGGAAAACCGAGCAAAACACTGGAACCCCTTCTGTAACCGCACTAGGGATGCTACGTATTCAAGCGAGGGACTCGCGTGGAAGCTGAGATCGGATGGCAGGCCACTCGCGGCAAACCGAGCAAAACACTGGAACCCCTTCTGTAACCGCACTGGGGATGCTACGTATTCGATCGAGGGACACGCGTGGAAGCTGAGATCGGTGGCAGACCACTCGCGGAAAACCGAACAAAACCATTGGAACCCCTTCTGTAACCGGGATGCTACGTATTCGAGCGAGGGACACGCGTGGAAGCTGAGATCGGATGGCAGGCCACTCGCGGAAAACCGAGCAAAACACTGGAACCCCTTCTGTAACCGCACTGGGGATGCTATGTATTCGAGAGGGACACACTTCACAAGAGGGGCGCACTTCACTAAAATCAGATGACAGCCCAAGCAAAACACTGAAAGTAAACAAAAAATTATTTTCAGCTGAAAATTCAAAAGAAACGTCAAGAATGTAAGCAGAAGGTATGCAGTTACCGTTATTTGGTTGGGTTGTCAAATTCAATGAACTGTTGCTGAATTCCACTGCAGCCAGGCAGGCGCACACACACACTCGCCGCAAAGGCCAGGTGGCCAAAAGTCATCGACACCAACACGAGCATCGTGCAAAATCGAAGGCATTTAGGCAAAATACACACGCGCACTAACACAAAAACACAAGCACAAGCCTTTGCCATCACCAGAAGGGCTGAGCGAAGAGAGAGGCAAAATCGCAACCATCTCAATTCACTTCTTTTATTTTTGCACACACACACGCGAGAGACGGACTGAAACTAAAAAAAAACCGAGCCACAAACGATTTTAATTCCCGCACTGCACTTTTTGACTTTTTTCCACTTTTTCACTTTTTTCACTTTTTTCACTTTTCACTGCACTGATTAACTTACCGCGGACAACTGAGCTTGCGCCCGCGACTTGCGCCCCTTTTATACAATAATTTGGACGCCGAATTGAGCTTAAATGCATCCTGTGGGTGGGACATATTTTGAGTGGTGGTCAACTTGAGTCGGGGGGATATTGTTGCATCCAAGAATGTTGACAGTGACTTTGGACTTGTTGATCGGAGTTGGGCTACTTGTGGGTGGGAACATCAGGTAATTTGACGTAAGTGGTTGAGAGGATGAAGCTCCTGGCAACATTTTTGGCTTTTTTTCGTATTTTTTCAGAATCGCATTTTGTGGGAATGGGCAGGTTGGTCTAGGGTGGAAATCTGTTCATTTGAAGTGTGTTTCCGGTAATTTTCCGCGAATTGATGGAATTATCAAGGGGTTGCCGCAAGTTTCTGGCCATTTCGGGATTAATCAAAAAGAGGTTAGAGACGAAGAAGGTGGCAGTTCTATCGGATTTGGACGGAAAATTGTCCGATTTCTTGGAACCAAGGATGAAGACTGCTGTTTGCGGCAACCAACAACAATAAGCGGATGCAATCTTTGTGTTTTCGAGTGCTAAAGGCGAAGGAATTGAGGATTTCTTCGACGGGAGTGCACCAGAATTGTTCGATGAAATCTTTCCACTTGGCATTTGAGGATTGAACTCACTCTGGATGGGATTATTTGCCACAAATTTCATATGAAAGCTGGAAAAATCATGTCTTCATCGAGTTCAGTTGCCACTTCTGTGCTGTGGATGTCCAGATGCAGAGCAGAGGAGGTTCAAAAGAAAAAAAATGAGACACAGTCGATGTCGTTTGGTATGTGAATGAAATATCCCTCAAAACTGCTCTAATTGCCTTGTCTCTTTGTTTGCAGCATTCTGAGGAACGACTTCTTTTTGCCAGGAGATGATGAATCGAGCATCTTTCATTTTGATCAGCACAAATTGAAGAGGAGCTCGTGGCTGGCTTGGTTTCATGACGATTTAATTGCGAATATGATGCTTGTTCGGGCAAATTGAAGACTCTGACGATACAAAGGAACTGACCTGGGCCACGTTTGATGTCCTCCGCAGACCATAGTCACTGGTGTGTGTGTGTGTTTCTGTTAAGGAAAGTGTCAACATTAAAGGGCGTCATGCTGAGCAATTTTAAAACGCTTGTGTTTCCTTCGAAGAATCATGATTTTCAGACAATTTTTGCACCCCCCATCGCTTCAAAATTAAACGAAATCAATCGCAAACTCCTCCTTCCTGTGTAAAAACACGGCGCGTTTTTATCAAAATTAAGCTCACACCCTCTCGCTGCTGCTGGCACATCCTTAAGCGACCTATCGCTGGCAAAATGTCAATCATTTTCACCTTTGCTAAAAGGTCACGTTCAGCAGGTGGTACGAGGTAAATATTTCGAAGTCGATTTAATTTCACTTCTCCCATATCGAGGACGTGTCGGATTAGATTCTTTCCCCCCCTCCCCCCCCCCCCAAAGGACTTTTCAATTTCCCATAATGGACAGCGGGCAGCAGCACAGCGCAGACGATGTGGAGTTTGGCATGGAAGCCAAACGGCTGATGGTGAAAAATTAAATCTCATTTCGAATGGGGGGACAAATTGGAAAAGGATCAAAAACATTATTTTATGTTAATTAGATTGAGAACTCGCAACTAATTTCAAGGACATCAAACATTAATTACAAATTCTCCCCCAATTCTCTCATCCACCGCTTCGTGCCATTGGCGTGGGAAGGAGGGCAAACAGGTGGCTTGGACATTTAACTGCCGCTGGACTTAATGAAGTGGACACTGAGAGGTAAATTACTGCTAATGAAAACCAAACGTTGGAGCAGTTCATTTGTGTACACACGTACGAATGTATTGCTGTGCCAGGGCAACAAAAAAAATAAATAAAGGGATACATTAACATTTATTCGCTGTACATGATGTTCAAAAGGAACTAGGCCCGTTCACAGTATTTAGTCTTTCGTTTCTGCTTCATTAAATTTTAAAGGTAATTTTAAGGACAATTGAGTTTCGTTGTTGTTGTTGTGCTGTGTGTGTTTCTTTGCTCATTTCGTTCCATCACACCTCGGTCGCAACGCAAAATGGTTGCTTCACATCATCGTACGAGCGCTCCATTGTGTCGTCTTGTTGTTGCCCTCATCCAGCTTCATTCAATGGGGGCGGCATGACGCTAATAGAGACGAAGGTAAGCTGCTGCTGTTCAAAGGACAAGGAAAAAAACAGAAACCACAAGCATACATCTTCCTTTTAATATTCACATGTCGTTACGACAAGGACACGATTCACTGCGTGCATAACAAGACTATTTCTGGAATCAATGGTATCAGCGAATTGATTTCCTGGTTTTCTCCTTGATTCTGTTTGTCATCAGTGATCTTTTTTTTTTTGAGAGTTTCGATGGTTTGAGTGGTTTCTTTCGTTTGCCAGCGCTGGCTGGTGGTGAGTAATGGAATTTCAGATCCATGCGAAATCATACCTAATTAGAAGGGAGATGAAGGATTGAGTTGGGCAGACCCTTTAAGCGGTCTTGTACTTGCAGAGACTTTCATGAATAATGGCCGAGGGTGAATGCGTTTTTTTTTCTTGTTCGTCTCCCGCTCTTGCTGCTAATTCGGAACAGGACATGATTGAAATTTTCAATTAGTTGCAAGGCGTGTGGGTGGTTAAAGGAATGTGGACACATTAAACGCGGTCGTGGTGGACTGAATGAGAGGACTTTAATTCCGCCGGCTTACACTTCCACATCGGACGAAGGTTTGCTGTGGAAATGCAGTCATTTGTGGTGCACGAGACTGATGAGCTAGTGAAAGACATCTTTTGTGCATCTGATTGGAGACATGTTGCGACACAAATATTTCTCTGTTTTCGGAACAATTTGTCCCTCTTCTTGCTCCGCTCGGAAAGAAAACTGTCTGCATGTCCATCTAGATGACGAAACAACAAATTGATGGCTTTCCAAACAGAAATGAGGTCTAAAACCATGCGAAATCCTGTCCAGATCGATTGAAAATCAATTTCATCGTCAGCAACATTTGCAAATTCCCTGACAGCTGCGCGGAATGTGTTGCACAACACAAGACAATGACAGAGTCAGCTAACAATTGTGACTTCTGCTAACATTCGCGACCGTCTATCTCGTTTGCACTTGCAGATATTCCCCAGCAACGTCTTTAATTTGACTCAAAACGGCGGCCATTTTGGTGCAGCATTTCCTCTCTTTCCATCCACTGTGGTGGCGCGTGCCAAAGCGGATTTCCCTCAATTGCCTTGGTGCCGTGTCCGTTCCGTTTCAACTCAAAACTGATACCGTGTCCAAGTTCACACATGGTTTGATCAGTTGCTGACGGAAGATGAAATCTCTAAATAGTCCCCGTAATTGCACTGCTGATTTGATTTCGCTCCAATTTGTGAATGCATGCGAAGAGGATGTCATATAATTCACATATGGTTGGATTATGCTGTGAACGTCATCTGTTTTCTTTCGCAAAGCTGTTTGCTGTTGCTGAAAGCAAATTCATTCCTTGGTCACGTACGGACACAAGTCTTTTGTGTATCTTGTCACAGGAAAAATGCAAACTGGTCGAAGTTCTGCTGAAGAATTCTGGATCATGGTTGGGGCGAGGTGCAATCTCATTTCTGTGAACATGCATAATCACAATTTGTTCTTCTAAATCCAAAGCCCCCCTCTTCCCGTTGACATAGATGTGTTGAGTGTCACGGAATAAACTGATTTGCTTTGTTTTTTGATTGAAATGCGAAGAGGATGACTTTAAATTCAATTGATTGCGGCATTCTTGCATCCGGGGAAAAGAATCTCCTTAATTGCTCACTCTTCAGTTTACGATTATATTCACATTCACACCATTTCCTCTTGATTGCGTCATAAAAAGAAACCAATTCTCTGTTTTAACTCCCCGCCCGAAACCGAAATGAACCACCCATTCCGCCGTCTCTGTGTCCGGATTCACTTCAACGACGAGTCCCAGCGATGCGATCTCTCTAAGCGCATTCATTCTTTGACAATTTCTTCTTGAGGGCAATTCTCTGCTAAACACTCTAGAACCCACTTAAGTGTTGCTCGCCTTTGTCTCGCAATCAAGTGTACACACATTTGACTGCACTAACAGATCCCAGATATGGAAGGTAGTTAAATTTTTTTGCTTTGTCCTCTCTGCCCCGGAGGCGAGTATCATCTCGAACGTGTTATTTCTTTCCTCCGAGGAAGTGGAAGCAGCAGCAGCACACACGTGCACTTAAGACCATGCTACAAATTTAGCTTAAGTACGGAGTAATTATGTATTCTTAAAAAACAAGCGAAAAAGGACGACGAGGATGTGCACGAATGGAAATTTGTTGAACGATTAAAAGTGAACGACAATTTCCATGACACAACGATGCCCCGTTAAGGACTGAATCACAATTTAATGACCATCCAGTTAAAGCGACCTCAATTTCCAGACTGACCACGCACGAGCGATTGCATAAATACATCCACATTCGTCATATTTGATGGAGAACAAGCGGAGAGCAGAGAAAGAAAAAAAAATCCCGAAAAAGGATCACGTTTTGCGGCACACAAAAAACCACCGCCACAATGGGGATTCGGGCCAAACTGAAATCGAATCTGTATTCACACTCGATTCCTGTGTATTTGAATGGTATCCTTTAGATATCATCTCGATGGCTTCATTCTGGGGGAAAAAAAGAAGCACAGAATGATGGGATACACAATGTAATCGAAGGAGTTTCTTCGGTTTTTCCCCCGTGTATTCACACTAAGTCCATTTGAGTAAATTACTACTTCCCGCAGTCCTTAAAGCAAAAATTCGGTACCGACGCAATGCACTCTCAGCAGCGGCGTGTCCTCCTCGGTGAGTGACTGACTCTGGCCGGCGAATTTCAACCATCCTTCGTTGAAATGCATGCGTTTTTTTTTTGTACAAAATACGAACCGCAAATAAGAATTGCAGATTATTTCCTTGTTGACCGTACGACTGACCGTTGAGCAAAGTGTAACGCCACAGTGTGGCTGGCCGTGGTTAAGTCACTGCACAGATGAGAGCAAGGCGTCGTCCTTCTGTGAATTATCATATCATCATCGGGTTTGCTTTGGCCTGGTCGGAACTCGGACGTGAATCATGTGTACCGGCGGACTGATGTGTGGCAAGGCAGGATGAAACCTTTGACATGAGATGGACTCGCTTTTCATTTTCCCAAGAGGTGCTTGTGTATCTACTCTTTTTTTTCTCTCTCTCCATTTTTGCAGCAAAAAGGAACTGAAATCATTTTGGTGCTGCGGTCGCCGGCAAAGGTGAAGAACGAGGTCGCCTTTTCAAGCTACGAAGTTAAACCCATATATGTGGGTCATACAGCCGTGGCACTGATGTGGATTTACTGTGCAGAGGGGGGGGGGGGGGGGGATTGGGTGTGCACCCGTTTTCATTTCACCCACCTGGCTACGGAGGATGTTAATAATTTTACGTTGTTTTTCCAGGATTTCTTTTTTTTTTTTCCTGTGCTCAGTGAATCATCACAGCGGAGGAGCTAAAGAGGTGTGCATTACTTTGTGGTCATGTGTGTTTTAATCTGAAAATAGACTGAATGGGGATGGAATAAATTAGCGGGTTCCTTATTCATTCTGTTGAACGAAGTTTAGCCGCAATTTCCATTTCGTTTCTGTTGGAATAACGTGCTTTTGGCTCGCAGATGCCAGCGGATGTTTACTTTTCTGCAAAAAATTAGGAACTAAATCTGGATTCTGACGAACAATGACTTCTTCTGCGGGAAAGCAGATTTGTTACAGCTGGTTTTTGAAGGGTCAACTTCAACTTGGCCACTGTTTGAAGTTCAAAATCACCTATTTGACGCTCAATTGTTCGTAACTTGATGGGGGTTGCATGGAATGTTCTCTGTCGGAGATCTAATTTCTCTTAAATGAATAGCCAATGCTCCCTCCATTGACGCTTTAAAATGTTCAAATTTAACTTCAAGTCGCTGTTAAAACACAAACATTCCATATTTCACATCATCTTTCCTCCCTGCTGGCAACACTTTGTCGATAATTCAATGACATTCAGTGCAATTCGGCCACGTCATTGCCAGACGTGCTGTAAAATTTGGGTGAAAATGTGAATTTCATATTTTTGCGAAAACAGACAAAACATCTTTTTGGGTCAAAAACTAACGAAAATCAAGTGCAAATGGATTGCATTTAGCCCCCCACACATAGCCCCAAACTCCTTTCCCCATTTTACGCCGAAAATTTCAAGAAAATCGACTTTCAAGAAATTGACATTTTTCAGCCGAAAAAATGCAGTAAAATGGGAAACCAATTGAGTCGACTTTTTTTGGTCAGAATGCACCAATTTTGGATTTTACGATTTCTGGGGATTTTGAACGCGTTGGATGAACGAAAATGGTCTGAATATGCATAAATTGAGCTAAAATCCACAAAAGAACAGTCGCTGAGATTTACTTCTCGTAAAAATAGGAAATTAATAAAAATGGAGCGTGACCAGATAAGAGTGATAGAAAAAGAAATTTAAATAAAACAACAGCAGGGTGAGGTATGTAATAGATTCGGGGTTTATTTTAAAGGCACATTCATGCCATTATATCTGCAGTAGAGCATCATTCAAATGGCTGCCTCGGCTTTGCTGGCAATGCTTCAAGCAATCGGTCCGGTTTATGATGCCTCTGACCAGTTTGTGCGGCGCTATTCGGGCAATAGCGTATCGAATGTTGTCCTTGAACTCGTCTAAAGTGTTAAGCTTGCGTGGACTTGATGTAGCCCCAGAGAAAATAATCGAGTTGTGTCAAGTCGCATGATCGCGACTACCAATTTATGAAATATGACCCAGTTTCCAAATTTCTCCTTGACAACTTCGAACGTTGCGTCGCTTGTGTGGCATGTAGCATCGTCTTGATGGAACTACAGCTCGAATATATCGATGTCGTCGTGCTCTGGCCACAGAAAGTCGGATAACATCACTCTAAGCCTGAGACCATAGTCACACTGTCTTCTTTCTCAGAAACAAGGTCCGGTGATGCCGCCATGCCATACACCACACAAACCAGTCAATCTTGAATGCATTGATACTTGGTCAAACATCTATGGACTATAACCGCTTCAATAACACCAATTTAGCTTCGTCCAAGAAGACGATTGGATCTCTGGCCAGAATCCGGATCTCTGGTAAAGAGCTCCAGCGCTCAATTCACAGCGTTATATATGGTCCTCCGTCAGCAGAGTCTTATACGGGGATAGGCCCAAATTCAACCACAAAATAAGCCGGGTTGACTCTTTGGCGACGCCCAACTCAGCTGATCAGCGCCGAACCGTCATTTCTGGATCCATTTGGATACAGCGGCTATGTTTCCGTTCATTTCGCACCAATCTCTGGTGGCTTATGGTCCAAAAAAGCGCACTCACGCTTAAACTTGTCCTCTTTACAAACAGACTGATTGCTGCGCCAACCCTGTTCCAGAATTAAAAATCCCCTTTGGCCTTCGAAATTGAAACACCTTGATTGCTGCGCCCTGAATACCTTCTACAGAATCTCTGCCTGCAACTCCGAATCTGCCTCTAACTCTGTTACAATTCCCTCCACCAAATCCGCATTCCCTAAGGACCAAGAACAAGAGACAACTCAATTCCGTCTGATTGCAATGACCATCAAACTGCATGTCATTTCCAGTCATTCCACCGAACTCAACGTCGAAATAAAAGACGCTCCAGCACTGAAGCCCACCGCTCAAGAGACGGTGAAAATTCAACGTTCATCATTTAACCTCAATCATCAACGGGTTCATTCACAGAACATCATAACGCAAGCATTCCTACGGATTCAAGCACTCCAATCAACATTCCTGCAATGCCAAATGATATTTGCAATCGAAAAACCTTTTCACACACCCCCCTCCCTCATCGCTCGTCGCAAGCATTGTTACATGTGTTCAATAAAATTCCTTCTTGCCACGGAATTTCAAAAAGGACAGTCTCCACCACCCATCCATCCTTGCCAACGAGGATATTTTCAATAAAAAAGTCAAGAACAAAACAACAGATATCCCATTATTGTTCATCGTCGCAGAGAGAGAGAGAGAGAGAGAGAGAGCGAGTTGCATTATATGCATAAAACGATTCAAATGCAATACCAGAAGTCCTGATCCTCTGTCCTTGCCCGTTGCTTGTGCTCCGCCGTGCAGCTGCTACGAGTGTCTAGCCATCGATACGAATGAATGACGACACAACGTAGTGCAATTTAGTACTTTGCACCGCCGGTTATCCTGTGTAATGTAAGGATTCGATTTCGCATCCGGGGGAGAAAAAAGCAAAAGGATGTTTGGTCCATCTGTTGTTCCTCACAATTGTACACACTCGCGCAGTGAGATGGAGCACCATGGATATCGAATATTTTAGAATCAATCTTTACGAGCCATCGATGAGAGGGATAAGCTACATTCAGGTGTTATTAAATTCGATTTCCCACTTTGTTTCCCACTCGGCGTTGTCCTTGGATTCCTGACAGAGCGAGAGAGAGAGCCATCCCGAGGTGATTTTGCAATTTTCCAATTTTCCATATTCTCCCCGAACGAGGGGGGGGGGGGGGGGGGGGGCGGTGGATAAACGGATACGATTTCGACTCGACAAACGATGCTGTTGACACCGTGAGAGATGCTCTGCGAACGTGCTGGATATTTGGGGTGGGAAAAAAAAAAATAGAAAACAAATCAAAAGTTTGCCATCAAAGAGTTCCCATAATCACATCCGTTTGAGGGTGGAAAAAAAACTCTCCCTCCGGGGCATGCACTTGATCCCCGACTGGAGATGTCCCGATAAGCTGTCAATGGCAATTATGGATAATTTGCGCACAAATCGAGTGTATGTACTCGCACCGAGCACTGGGAAACTAATGAACTCCCTCGGATTGAAAGTGGAATTCAAATTGCATAATTATTGAAATCCGGAGAAGGACAGTCTTGGTCTGGTCTTTTCAAACTGTTCCGGATGGATCCTTAATTGAGTTCAATTGGGCATTCATTTGCATGCTAATTGCTGGAGATGAGGAGGAGGAGCAAAAAATGGAGTGGCTTTGTCGTTAAGATGTTTTAATGGCTTTGAGGAGTGTCGTCTGGACTGGTTTGTGGTGAGCTTACCAGAGAGAAACTGGGATCTTGTGTTTTGTGTGGTTATGGTTTGTGTCAACTGCATTTGGTGGTCTTTTGCTGGGACAAAGGCGATGCTTCTTCCGAAATTGACTGCTCCGCATGCAGTAGAGACACTCTCCTCAAATTGCAATCATCCTGTCCATCGACAGGACAGGAAATCTCAAAAGAACTGCCTAAGCATACCGCATCAAGGACTCGCCTTGAACGACAATCAATTAAGGAATACACACTCGGCACTCCAACTTCTGTGCACCCATCAACAAGAAGAAAAGAAAACACCATCCATTCACCTGCCAGAAATCCAAACCAGGCAAGCAACCAATGAAACTACACAATCGCATTGTGGTCCAAAGTTTAAACCCATTTAATAAATAGAGATTTCGACAACGAGTCTCTTTCAGGGACTTATCACAGTTATGATATCATCGTCGTCATCGTCATCATTTTTTTATATCCTTAGAAGGTCCTTCGGATCAGCCAACGTAAAGAATAGTGCAATTCGATTACACTGGGAAGGAGCCAGCAAGTAGCATTCAATGTTTAAACGAACCATTCTCTGATTTGATTTCAATCGGATTTAGTAGCTTTTGTCCGTCTCGGGGTCCACATGGAGTCGCCACGATAACCAACAAGGACATTACATGATTCATCCAAGTAGTCTAACCCTTTTAGGATAGTTTTGTCATTTTCCTTCTTTCTTTTTTTTTTTATTTGCAATCAGATTGTGTAGAGCGGAAGTAAAAAATTGAAGGAAAAAAGAAAAGAATGCCAACAAAATATGTTGCAGTTGACATGTGGTTATTGGATTGCCTCCACCGCCCCCATCAAATCCATGCGTTTGTGGCTTTCAATTGAATTCGAATTCATGCACAAGCACAGCCAATGTAAGGTTACTCTAATTCGGGTTCTGTTGGGTATTTTTTTTTTCTTCTTCAATTTTTGACTGGATTTATGCATTGATCCTTTAAAGGGATGCAACTTTTCGATCACTCATCTCCTGGGGACACATTTCTTCAGAAGCTACCCAGATGAGCGTATCCTTGTGAATTCACAGTCTCTTAAGTCAACGTCGCAGCACAACGCACCCACATTCAATCATCAAATCCCTCAACTGTTTAATTTTCAAATTTAGGTTAGGTTAGAGCCAACGTCGTTTGTCCGGTCCACAAGGAAGGAGACCCTTTTGACTGCGCCAACTATCGAGGGATCAGTCTCCTTAACATAGCGTAGAAGATCCTCTCTGCCGTCTTGTGTGAATGCCTGAAACCATTCGTCAATAACCTGATAGGTCCTTATCAGTGCGGTTTCAGGCCGGGAAAGTCCACCCTCGACCAAATTTTCACACTGCTGCAGATCCTGGAAAAAACCCAAGAGATGCAGATCGACACCCACCATCTATTCGTCGATTTCAAGGCCGCATATGACAGCGTGCATAGAGACGGGCTAAACAACGCCATGTCTTGTTTTGAAATTCCTGCCAAACTCGTCAGATTGTGCAGGATGACGATGGAGAACTCTCGCTGCTCCATCAAGGTCGGTAACGAACTCACCGAGACCTTCAATGTCAAAAAAGGTTTTAGACAAGGCGACACGCTGTCATGTGAACATCATACTTGAGAAGATGGGTCGAAACTCAAATGTCAACACCAGAGGCACGATCTTCCAAAAGTCTGTTCAACTGCTTGCCTACGCGGACGACATTGTCGTGATGGGACGAACACAGCGAGCTGTCAATGAGGCTTTTGCTGGCATTGAGGCGGAAGTGGCTAAAATGGGTTTGGCAGTGAATCAGACCAAAACCAAGTACATGCTGTCCTCACGAAAGGGCGCACAACATCGACGTCTCGGACAGAACGTCATAATGGGCAGCAGAAACTTTGAGGTAGTCAAGGACTTCGTCTACCTAGGCTCTGCAGTAAACAGGGACAATAACACCAGTACCGAGATCTGGTGTTCTTACTCTTGCCAATCGCTGTTTCTTTGGGCTCAAGAGGCAGTTGAGTAACAGAGCCATCTCTCGAAACACCAAATTGACTTTATATAACACTCTAATCATCCCTGTCCTGCTCTATGGCGCAGAGACATGGACGCTATTGAGAGCGGATGAAGAAGCTCTTGGTCGTTTTGAGAGAAAAGTTTTGCGTGCGATCTTTGGTCCTGTTTGTATTGATGGCGTCTGGAGGAGGAGGTTCAACCACGAACTGTACGGGCTGTACAGCGGCATGCACCTAGTTAAGCGTCTTCGGATCCAACGCTTAAGATGGCTAGGTCACGTAGAGCGGATTGACACCACAGCTCCGGCCCGAAGAGTTTTCGATTCCGAGCCATTGGGACCACGCAACAGAGGGCGTCCTAGAACGAGATGGCGCACACAAGTGGAGAAGGACCTCAACCAACTTGGTGTGCACAAATGGAGGCAGCTGGCGAAGGATCGTGCTGGCTGGAGAGGCTGGTTGGTTGAGGTTCAGGTACACCCCAGACTGTAGCGACAAACAAAGAAGAAGAAGAGTGACTGTCTGGTGATTGGACTGCCCGTCCTGATTCCAAACTCAGCTGGAAGCTAAACGTAGACCAGCGAGTTAAGAAGACGTGCATAGTTTCCTTCGCATGGAATAGAACCTTCGGTAAAAGGTGGGGTTTCCAACCAAAGATGGTCCTGTGGATGCCTAATCTAGCGGCATGTGTTCCATTGATCCTACGGCGCTTGTTCGACAGATTCTAAGATATACATGGATCACTAGTATGGGGGCCGACAAAACTCAACAAGGTACAGGTCCACAGTGTACGGTCGACACCAACAGCACCTCTGACGGTAATGCTAGGTTGTTGAAATAGTAGGCGTCTAGGTGACGTTTTCTGCGAGAGCACGGAGCACTGCTGTTGCATTGAGGATGTGCAATAGTTTCTTCAAGCTCTTGATCACTGCAGCTTCTGCATAAGATCTCCTCCTAATGTGGAGGCATGTGTTTAAAAGGCACAATGCCCGTTTGTGACGCCGATGATGGTTCCGAAGCTAATTCTACTCATCCTGATGAAGCTTCGTGATCGTTTTGGATCGATAGTAGGCCATGTTGGTCTGTTTTGTAATGAGGCACCCAGTGCGGACCACGATTTGTGTGAGTAAGCTTTTCAAGCCTACAGTAGGTCTCCATCCGAAAAGGGTCCAAAGCTAGTATCCTCTTCACGAGTTCCTCCGCTTCTTCGCACTGTCCCGGCACTCCCATAAGTTGGACGCTAAAATACTTTCTAAAATACGCCATCTCGTTGAGAGATGAGCGGCAACTGAGGGAAGTCTTTGAGTTAAAAGAGACGACGCTCAGAGATTCGACCGCTGCCTGGCTGTCAGAACAGAACAGATGACGATCTCTGTGCTTGACAGGGCCTCCTTAATCGCCATAGTTTCTGCCTCGCTACATTGATTTGGTCGTCGGAATGCCAGTTGAATGCTTAGTTCCTCAGGATAGACACCCACTCCCACGCCTTCGTCCATCTTCGATCCGTCTGTGAGAATTTCCTAGAGGACCATACAGCACCTGGTGTTCACACTTCCAGTATGATCTGGGTTTAGTAGCTTTTGTCCGTCTCGGGGTACACATGGAGTCACTATAACCAACAACTGGTTGAGAAATTCTTCTCGGCGAGTGCCTTGGGTGCCATGAAGTCGGTGTTTTCAGGTAATGCCAAGGCTAGTAGATTGTGAACGGGGATCTTTCGTCATTTCAGCCTTATCGCCATGCTATCTGCAGCCTGTCTGCGAATAAGCCTATTGGCGGGAGACCAAGGAGTATGTTTAGGGCTACGGAGGGGGTTGTTCTAAGCGGTCCGCTGGTGCGTACACAAGCCATCCGTTGTACCCTCTCGAGCGGTTTGCAATTGATGTTTCTTCCTTGCGCGGTCCACCAAATCGCGACGCCATATAGTACTATGGCCTGATCACAGACATAAATTGCCAGTAAGCCACGCGGGGTTGTAGTCGACATTTGCACCTGATAGCTTTTTAGAGCCGTGGAGGCCTTGTAGACGCTTGCCTGGATGTTGAGTTTCCTGATTAATTTCGTGTCTAGAATGAGACTTAGGAATTTTGCACTGTTCTTCAGGTTTTTAAAGGGATTCGATTACATTTAGTCCTCCAAGCATAGCCTCAAACATCTTCCCGCATTTTACATTTTGTGGGAGGATAAAAGAAAGGGATTTTTTTATTTCCTGAAAGAGGAATTAGTCCTTCTTCTCTGCGAATTGATGCCAAAGTCGCATTCTCTAATTCGATGAGGGCCGATTGCATAATATCCCTGATAGTGGATATATATTTCCCAGAGGCCGCAATGCCAACATCGTCTGCAAGGGCAATAATCTTGCACTCTTGTCCTTTTTATCTGCTTCACCACATTCACCTCCTTCACCTCTTTCAAACCTAACTTCAAGTAGCTGTTAAAACACAAATTTTCTGTATTTCACGTCATCTTTCCCCCCCGCTGGCAACACTTTGTGAATAATTCAATAACATTCAGTGCAATTCGGCCACGTCATTGCCAGACGTGCTGTAAAATTTGGGTGAAAATGTGAATTTTAAATTTTTACGAATACAGACAAAACATCTTCTTAGGTCGAAAACTAACGAAAATCAAATGCAAATCGATTACATTTAGTCCTCCAAGCATAGCCTCAAACATCTTCCCGCATATTACGGCGAAATCTTCAAGAAAGTCGACTTTTAAGAAATTGACATTTTTCAGCCGAAAAAATGCAGTAAAATGGGAAACCAATTGAGTCGACTTTTTTTGGTCAGAATGCAACAATTTTGGATTTTCCGATTTCTGGGGATTTTGAAAGCGTTGAATGAATGAAAATGGACAGAATATGCCTAAATTGATCCAAAATCCACAAAAGAACAATTGCTGAGTTTTATTTCTCGTAAAAATAGGAAATTAATAAAAATGAAGGGTGACCAGATAAGAACGATAGGAAAAGAAATCGAAATAAAACAACAACGGAGTGAGGCATATAATTGATTTTGGCTTTATTTTGAAGCTACATTAATGCCATTAGGTATGGAGTAACACATCATTCAAATTGTCCTCTTAGCTTTCTTCACAGTGCTTCAATCAATCAGTCCAGTTTGTGATGACTCTGTCCAGTTTGTGCCTCGTTATTCGGCAAATAGCATCTCAAATGTTGCCCTTGAGCTTCTTCAAAGTGGATGGGTTGCTTAGACTTAATGTAGCCCCGGCGAAAACGATCAAGTGGTGTCAAGTCGCATGATCGCGACCACCAATGGATGAAACGTGACCCAGTCGCCAAAATGTTTCCTTCACAACTTTGACTGTTACGTCGCTTGTATGACATGTGGCACCGTCTTGATGGAACCTCGGCTCAGATATATCAATTTTGTCAACCTCTGGGCACAGATAGTCAATTAAAGTTGCTCTATACTTTAAACCATTGACGGCAACAGTCATTTTGAAAGAAATAACGTCAGATTTCAAGCCATTTTGAAGGGGTTCAATGAATGAAATTGCTTAGAATATGCATTAATTCAGTCAGAATCCACTCGCTGAAATGTATTTCTTGCAAGAAAAAATAAATAAAATTACTCACAGCTCCAGTGAAGTGAAAAATTCCCACACAAAGTGCAATTATGGATATCTAAAGAGGTCCTCCTTACAGCATACCTTACGTCTTCCTCGCACTGCCACCGTAACCCTAAATCGCCTTTTATGGCGTCTAACAAGGCAGCGAGTTCAAGTAATTCAAAGGATCCTTATCGCCAAAATGAATTAAAAGTGTCGGCGAAAGTTAGACGTTGAAAGTTTTTCAGAACAGAACAGAAATCCACTCCGGTGGGTAGCGGTAGCGCGCAAGCACGCTAGTGACCTTGACTGTCACTTAGTGGTAATCTCCTAATTTGAATGGGTTATCTTCTTCTGACTTCGAAGTTTGAGAATGAGACCATTACTCTGAGTCGAAATTAGGCAGAGATTATGACTAAGCATCGGGCGCACTCATTCAATCAATAAAATCCAAACGAGAGGCACCCCTTTGGAGCGACACAACGATTACAGTTTCGCTGGGTAATTTGTTACATCCCATTAGTCTTGTCCGGTCCGGGGCAAGATAGATAGCGCCGCCGTCCCATTGTCAGGTATGAGTAGAAATTCCATAAAACAAAACTCACTGACTGACACTTGCCGCGGCTCGGAGGCACTGCCGCACCACAGTCAACTCGGCTTGTTTTGGTCCTTGCTCCAGTGAACCGTGGCAATTTTTAGAAATTCCAATCTGTTGTGTTGTGTTTGTTTTTTTTTTTTTTGCATCCTCTTTCACACTCGTCTCGTTTCGTGGATGGGACTGGGACTGGGGCTGTCTCGTGTAACCCCAATTTTGGTTCGTCTGCCGTTTGCTTCCGTTTTGAAGGATTTTTCTGCACTTTTTTTCTGTCCCTCCAGCCGGGATGGAGTGTGACATTTGGCTGTGCACATGAATTGTATCCCCTCGGTTCCTCGCTGCCAGCGCGCGACACACACAGCCAAGGACATCCGGGTTAGGAATATGAACGTTTATTGGGATCATGTGTTTTGAAACGACGCAGAGACGCTTCCGTTTTCGGTGTGACACCCATCGTTGCTCGGCTGGTTTGCTGGTGGAACGCTTTAAAAATGATTCATTCCGGGCTTCAGTGGATTCGGCGACCATTTTGCCTTCAAAACAGAGGTGATTGCCCTGAATAATTGCTCCAAAAGTGTAAATGGACAGCAGAGCACCCTTGAGAGAAGTAAAAAAGAATTAAAAGTCATTCTCCACCCTTTTTCCTGCGTCCTCCTTCGCCCGTCGTCACGGTAAGAAAAACTCTTTCAAGCATAAATGAACGCCAAAGGAGCATGAACAGCAACAACCTTCAAAAGAGCAGCAATGAATACGAGAGCCAGGTACGTATAAATAGGTGCAAAAAAAAGGACTCCAGGAGGGAGAGAGGGGAAAGGGTAGACGGCCATTTCTAACTTTGCCTGATAGTAATGAATATTATTGTTTGGAAAGATTGTTTCTCATTTCCTTTGAAGAGTGGCGAAGATGAAAGAAATGAAAAACAGCAGCAGCAGCGGCAAGAAAAGAAGAGTGAAAAGTCCTGTGCTTGCTCAGCGAAGGAGCACAAACAGATTGAACAGGAGATGGAAGATGGAACGGATCTTGAATGCAAATTAAAGAAGTTTCCCGCTTATGTTCTGTTTTGTTAGTCCCCCTTCCCCACGCCAATGCCTGCATTCCATTTGGGTTGAGGAGAAGTTTAAATTAAACTTTTACTCGTCAACGATCGTTTGATGCAAATGAAAATTATTTTCCAAGAGGAAACTTGTCTTTCTCTCTGCCCTCTCTCTCTATGTGTCTCTCTGCCACTCACTCGGTATCTCCGGTCTGGCAGAAGTGTCAATGAATGTTTTGCCATTGCACCTCTGTGCATTTTTTTCAAAACAAACTTGTGGGCGCTTGAGAGCGTGCCTGGACTCGGGTAACGTTGTTGTTCTCTGCCGCAGGATGGAGGACTGAAGTTTATGGGTGAGCACTTAGGGGAATCATCACATTTTTGTGTGATTGACGGGAGGTTTTAGACGCGTTCTTTTGACTACATTTCGGGAAGTTTGTTTCCCTGGTGACCGCTGCAATTGACTGAACAATGATTGAGGAATAAAAGAGCAATTTGAAGTGGTTTTAGATTAGACCTGCGACATCCCTTTTCATCGCTTAAACCCACCATCCAAGCGCTCTAAGCGACGTACCTCTTGAGTAGCAGACATCTCTTTGCAACTTCTTCTCCTTTTCTACCTTCTCCTCCTCCGCCTCCTATTTTTCAAACCTCAACACTTTAAATGTCCCTCTTCGGTCGTATACACCTCGTTCAAAATTCTTCTTCTTCTCCTCCTCCTCCTCCTCCTCCTCCTCCTCCTCCTCCTCATCCTCCTCCTCCTCCTCCTCCTCCTCCTCCTCCTACTCCTACTCCTACTCCTACTCCTACTCCTACTCCTACTCCTACTCCTACTCCTACTCCTACTCCTACTCCTACTCCTACTCCTACTCCTACTCCTACTCCTACTCCTACTCCTACTCCTACTCCTACTCCTACTCCTACTCCTACTCCTACTCCTACTCCTACTCCTACTCCTACTCCTACTCCTACTCCTACTCCTACTCCTACTCCTACTCCTACTCCTACTCCTACTCCTACTCCTACTCCTACTCCTACTCCTACTCCTACTCCTATTCCTACTCCTACTCCTATTCCTACTCCTACTCCTACTCCTACTCCTACTCCTACTCCTTTTCGGTTTGTAGACACCTCCTTGCCACTTCTTCTTCTTCTCCACCTCCTCCTCCTCCTCCACCTCCTCCTCATCCTCCTCCTCGAACGTAAATAAACCCAAATGGACTCTCTCTCTAAAACTCTATGAAAACTGCATGAAAACTCGCAGAAAACTGCTTCACTGCGATGCAGTGAGTGTGTGCTCGAGCGTGGGCGTGTGTACCTTCCACTAAGAGACTCCCCCCACTCCACTCCACTCCACGCTCAACTCAACTATTGTCGTCGTCCTTGTCCTCGTTTATCATCTCGCAACCGTCCCGCAAACATTAATTAAACAAAACTACAATTCTTCGAAAGAAATTGCATTTAATGTGTAATTCGTATGCAAAGGTGGATGCGACAATGACTGCTCGAGCGACATGGCGCACAAACCCACGGTACCACATCGTACCACACGACGTATACGGAACATTTTTCACTCGCTTGCACTTAAATGAACACACAGAGCCCGATGCGGAGGACCGACAACGACTAGATGGAGGACTATACACCGTCGAGTCGAGTATTTACCATCCAGTGAATAGTTAGTCATAAATGTTTTAATACGCTGCGACGGAGGACGACGGCAATGACGACGATGATGACGATGCGAGACAAACGGTGGCTATTCGAAGAAAGGCCAAAACTTTCCAACCAACCCAAAAGATGAATGGATGAAGGGATCAATGGTTTTGCATACTAATTACACAGTAACTTGGAAGTTTTCAGCTCTGTTTGTCCGCTGTTTTGAGCGAAGCGTACTCGTAGACCACTCGACGGTGCAATTCGTGTGTAATTTGATGTTGACGCAAAACTTTGGCCAGTGCGCTGATGTGAAGGGGGTTCCTCTTGACGCGGGTTTGTAAACAAATCTATGACTTCTCGAGTTGAGTGTTGTTTTTGCTCGTTTGAGGTGGTGGCGAATGATGTGTGAGATCTGATTTGTGCTGATCCAGTTAGATGTGGCAGAAAGGCGGAGCAGATTTGAGGCACTCGTGAGGCGTGGGTTTGAAACAAGTCGAGTCGAGGCTACCCAATGAGTCAGATGAAGGATCCACAGTCCAAACGACGCCTACATGATCTACGGTCGACCTTTGTGAAGGGTGTTTTTTTAAGAGATATAGAACTTTGAAATAGAATAAAACAAAGATGGTTGACATGAATTAACATGAAATTTCCTTTATTTGAAAGATAATCTTCTGCCATTATAATTTAAATATGATTCCTGGCAAAATGACAGCCACGACTGTCTCGGACGTAGTCTAATCTGGAGGTCTAATTTTCGATGACTTTCCAACATTTGTGGTCGTATGTCGGCAATAACGCGGCGAATGTTCTCCTCTGGCTGGTCAATCGTTTCGGGCTTATCGGCGCGACTTATCCCCACAGAAAATAGTCAAGTGGCGTAAAATCTCACGATCTTGGAGGCCAACTCACGGGTCGGTAACGTGAAACTATGCGGTTATCAAACGTTTCGTTCAATAAATCAATTGCCACACGAGCTGTGCGGCATGTTGCGCCGTCTTGTTGAAACCACAGCTTCTGCACATCATGGTTGTTCAATTGATGAAGGAAAAAGTCAGTTATCATGGCTCTATAGCGGTTGCCATTGACTGTAACGTTCTGGCCAGCATCGTTTTTATAGAAGTGCGGACCAATTATTTCATCAAACAGTCAGTTTATTGTGGATTTAACGGTGTCTCAACATACACTGACACTTGTTTGACGTATCCATTCAACCAAAAGTGAGATTCATCGCTAATCAAAATTCGCTTATGAAAATTTGGATCAACGGCAATCTTGTTTTGGGCCCATTCACCGAATCTACTCCTTTCACTGCAACTGTGCTATGCTAACCAACAAATGCCAAGCCAAACTAAAAATAAATCACTTGACAGCTGACAAAATGGCCGCCAGTTCAAATAGTGTTGCCAACATAAAGTTCTATACCTCTAGAAAAAAAACACCCTTTATTATTGAACCCACTTGCAGCAGACGAGTTCGTCTGATAGATGCAAGGTTTGCCTGGAATGGCCACAAATGCTGGGAAGAGATGAACAGCAGACCATCTCCAGTGTTTAGCCATCACCCATCTCTCCACGATCCTTTTCAAGTTAGTCTGCCTGTCAAGAGATGACCAGTGACCTAGTACCACCACGGACACAGACCATCTTCATTTCTCACCCACCTCTGCAGGATCCTTTCCGCAGCAAACCTTGACAATCTCCTAAGCCACCCACGTCTCCAAACCGTACCCCCTTTCAAATTGAACAACAGACCAACCGTCTGCCATCCCACTTCAGACGCCATCAACAAATCGTTGGCATTCAAATATGCCACCGTAATGGGACAACCCCACAAACGCGATCCTAGAATGTGTCAAAACGAAGACTCAATGCGACGCGAAATCTGATGATTTACCTTGTTTTTTATTCCGCCACAATCTTCAGGTACCACCGGCATTTCAGCGCCACGCCGTCCACAATTCCGTCCGCATGCTCCACAAGACCATCTCACACTCTGGCCGTGTCCCTTCATTATCCTTGAATCAATTACCAACAAGCAGCGGCAGCTGCTGTCATTCTTGGCATTCTATAGCGTCCTTATTACGTCCGTGCGTTGAGCCCGACATTTGACATCGTTCGCTTTCTCTCTCTCCTGTCGTTTTCGTCTCTCATTGGTGCTGGACGGCTTTTCAAATCTGCCCAACATCCACCTCTCCACCTCCCACCCGCCTCCACCCAGCATTCTTGGCACCATTCCATTCGCTCGCTTGCTTGTTTTATGATAATAAAATCAAATCAAATGAAAATGAAATCCGTTCCTTTAAGGATAATGAAAATAATTTTATTAAGCACATAAAAGCGCCATGTTGTTGTTACTACACACCTACCCACCCCCACGCGCTCGCCTCAGTAATAGGAAAACCATCAGAGCCCGGCTAACAGAGAGCGAACAGGATAATCTCTGATGGCAGGCAACGCAAATTGAATTAGCCAAAGCTACGGATGGATATTGGCAGTCGGTGGGCTGAGGAAAAACATCTCGTCGTTGGTGTGGTTAAACGTAGGGGCTGCTCGCCTGTATGTATCTGTGCGAAAACTTCTAGGCGCACAACGTACATACGCATGGATAGAGGTCCTGTTTACTTCGACTGATTTCAATTAATCGTCAAAACACAAACGAACACAGTGCCAGATGAGATGAGACGTGGAGCTTGCAATGTTCTCACAACAACGGTGAAATAAAGGAAAATGAATTCAGCAGGGAAATGGGTGCGAGCTGGAGGAAGGAGAATGTGGGGACCCATAACGAGGCCCTAACGAAAGACACAGTTCGTTGTCATGTACGGCCATCGCTGGAGTGTGAAGGAAGGATACAGGATATTGTTCCTCGAATGATCATCTAATTAGGTTCGTTATGAGTTATTGATGTGTCGGAATGAAATAAAGAGCTGTCCGGGGTGGGGGAGGGGGTTGGGTAAATGGCTCTTTTTCTCTTGTCTTGTTGGTCATTATTTCGGCAATGATGTGAAATGGTGACAGGGTGGCGAGAGGGATCTGGATTTATGTCAAATAGGCAGGAACAAAACTGTGCACGTCGATAATTCAGCAGATTTAGTGCCGTCAGGGGGGACTTTTATGGCCTGCCCACGCTGGTCCAGGGACCTTCTGATTTTCTCTCTCGTTGACCTAAATTTGATGCATTTGCTGTCTCATTTCAAGATGAATCCTCCTTGAATTGAGGCAGACTCCTCACGCAGACAAGCATTCCCTGTGATTATACAACATCCAGTTCAGGTCAGTTCGTTCCACAATTCAAGCCATCCCCCTGGGCCGCCCGCACCGGAAGCGAAGCACAAAGTAACCCTGTCGATGGGGCAAATAAATTCCCACTTCTTTCACACATGCCCAGCAACATTCGTTTCGATGTCAGTGCCTTTCCGGCAGAATGGATGCAGGCTATAATTTCCCCTTTCGATGGGAATATCTCTCTATATCCCTTTTGCCATGTAAATTTATTGAGCAAATACCGTAATTATAGCCAGTCATCGTCTCCCTTCAACACTCTAATGATCCTTGTCGGTGAGCTATACACCTGAACACGAGCATGTAAAGTGCTTCGCCGTACGGCGGGATAACAAATTGATTCGTTCGTTCCTTCTTGGTATTTACTTTTGGCTTTCGTTGCATTTCGAGGATTTAACAAATTCATACATTATCGAAGTTTGCTTGGGTTAGTGGCGGGGTGTGCCTCTTGATGGGACGGGCGGCTATGTTGCACCACTTTTAGAGTTTATCAATATTGCAGAGTATTTCCGATAATTCTGACATTGTTCATCGGACGTATTCTTGCTGCAGGCTTCTGATGTACACAACACTCCATTAATGAACTTGAATAAATGATGCTCTAAAGGGGGGGAGGGCGTTCATCGCCTTCCACATGTGATTGCTGTGCAGGAGAGATGAGACTTTGTCCTCCTCCTTGCTGCTGGTTGATTTGGAAACACTACATTAAGTTATTAAGGTAACGTTCTCCGGATCCGATTAGAAGCAAGCTTTGTTCGCTTCATTGATGGCTTAGAGCGCTGCCATTGATGGAGGTGATGAAAGTGTATGCGGTGGTGGTCTTAAGGAAGACCCAAAGTGAATTAAATTTGCTTGATTTGAACGACTTAAAGGAAGGTCGAGCTCTGACAGGTGTTTGAAAGATGAGGTGGTCCATCTGGTCTCGACTAAGCTGCGTATGTGCTAGAATGGAATCAGGAGTTATTGCAATTGAGCGCTTCGACGAGCAGAATGCCATGGGAACTGAGAAGTCTGACGTACTTCCTCCCTCATCTCAACCTATTCTGTAGAAACAGTGCATCCTCGTCGGCCCTGAGGCTCAGAGAAGCGGGTTTCTGGAAGATACTAACAAGTTCTCACAGCAGCACAAAATACAGGACTAAACAGACTATGTACCACCAACCCTAGCCCCAGGGAGGAGCTTCAAGCACTGCTTTCCGAACACAATTGGTAATAGAAGTAGAAGAGATCGCCTTATACACTGACGGCTCCAAGGCGAGCCCGGGTATCTTCTGTAACATCTTCGAAAAAAGGTTCGGAGTTGGGAGAATCTCTAGCCATCCCGTATGCGCATACGCCACTCAGCTCATTCAGGAACAAGCTAGATGACGAAGACCTAGATGAAGTCAGAGCCTACGTCGCTTAGCCTGAGTATTGGAGCAGCAGCGCGGGCTCAATGGCCGACGCAGAGGAAAAAGAGATCAACATCACTCAATCGGTTTTAATCGCAAGGATCTAAGCATGCTAATGGGAGTCCTCAGCGGGCAACTGTGCCATAGCCACCATGCTGTGCCTCTGAACTTATCGCATAACGACTTTTGCAGAAGCTGCAGAGAAGAGCAGAGACTCTGCGAATGCCCAGCACTAGCAAAGCGAAGGAGGGAGTTAGTGGGAAAGCATTTCTGCGTACAGCTAGAGAACTTAAGCGGTATTGAGCTGAAAAATCTACTAAGACTCATAAGGGGACCCAGTGGATTTAGAACTAAAGAAGGCCTCACGGTGGTAACCCCCAAAAAAAGGCAACATTGAACAATCTGGTCTAAGTGAGCCACGACTTGACAGCCAAGCGGCAATAAAAACCATAGCATCGGCCATTTTAACATCGAAACTTGTGAGGTTATGCAGACAGAGTGTCAGCGACTTCTTCGTAGAAGCTGCAGAGATGAGAAAGAAATAGATTCTAGCCAACACCTGCTCTTCGATTGGCCAGACCAACCAAAGAAAATGAGGGAGCACCTCGGTAAACACGTCTTCTTCGTAGTGCTAGAGGACTTAAGCGGTGTTGAACTGAAAATTCTCTTAAGATGTGTGAATTCGGGTGGTCTTGGAGCTAATGTAGTTCTCACTGTGATCTGTGGTAAACCAGCCGAAACGAGGGGAACAATGAACCGAACAATTTGGTCTAAGTGAGGTCGTAGGTACGCCTAGTTGGGCCGCTGTGGCAGTTGGAAGATGAGCCATGAAAGGCTCCAAAATCCTTACAGTCAATTTTTTTAGGTGAAAAATTCGATGTCGTCGGATCCACTCCAGTCTTTGGATTTCGTTAATACACATCTCAACACATAACCACAGGGCATGTACCCACTTACTCGTCATGCCAGCGCCCAACGAAAGATTTGAGCCAGACCAATTAATAAAGCAATGATTTTGGTAATTTTGGGGTTGCTTCCAGCCTTCATCTTCTTCCACTCCCGTCTCTAGGGGATCCTAGCTTAAAGTCACGACGCCCTTACATGCTGAATCCATGAAAATTCATTTTTCCACAAACCAGTGGACAACGGCCTACACAAAGGATCCTGCATTCAATCTTTAAGCTCAGACGTCGTCTCTTAAAACAGACCGATTTACTTTGAAAATAAAACACTTTAGACCTCTGTTAAAACACTAAATCGACTCATTTAACATCATCTACATAGCTCCCCTGCTGGCAACATTACTGTCGATAATTCAATGATATTCAGTGCAATTCCGCAACGTCATTGCCAGATATGCGGAAAATGTGGGTAAAAAATGTGAATTTTCCATTTTTGCGAAAACAGACAAATCATCTTTTTGGGTCGAAAACTAACGAAAATCAAGTGCAAATCGATTGCATTTAGCCCCCCACACATAGCCCCAAACACCTTGCCCCATTTTACGCCGAAAACTTCAAGAAAATCGACTTTCAAGAAATTGACATTTTTCAGCCGAAAAAATGCAGTAAAATGGGAAACCAATTGAGTCGACTTTTTTTGGTCAGAATGCAACAATTTTGGATTTTCCGATTTCTGGGGATTTTGAAGGCGTTAGATGAAGGAAAATGATCAGAATATGCCTAAATTGATCCAAAATCCACAAAAGAACAATTGCTGAGTTTTATTTCTCGTAAAAATAGGAAATTAATAAAAATGAAGAGTGACCAGATAAGAACGATAGGAAAAGAAATCGAAATAAAACAACAGCGGAGTGAGGCATATAATTGATTTTGGCTTTATTTTGAAGCTACATTAATGCCATTAGGTATGGAGTAACACATCATTCAAATTGTCCTCTTAGCTTTCTTCACAGTGCTTCAATCAATCAGTCCAGTTTGTGATGACTTTGTCCAGTTTGTGCCTCGTTATTCGGGCAATAGCACCTCAAATGAGCAATAGCATCCCTTGAGCTTCTTCAAAGTGGATGGGTTGCTTAGACTTAATGTAGCCTCGGAGAAAATGATCAAGTGGTGTCAAGTCGCATGATCGCGACCACCAATGGATGAAACATGACCCAGTCCCCAAATGTCTCCTTCACAACTTCGAGCTGTGAGTCGCTTGTATGGCATTAAGTGCCTTCTTGTTGGAACTTATTTACTTCCTTATCAGCCCGGCGACCTATGGACAGTCTGAGTCTGAGCAATTGCTGCCTCCCATCGTTGACTGTCCTGGGCACGCTGCTTCCATTAATCAAGACCAAGTTGTCTTGCTTTCGCGATTAATGTGTATGGGTAACGCTACTGCCCGTAGCGGACCAGGGCCTAGCTTCTCAGCAACCACTCCTGTTGGGCGTGCTATTGTTCTCCCACGAGTGGAAGGAACCTACAATTGTATGCCGACTCCGAGAAGCCAAATTTTGAGAAGCTTTTCCTAGACAGTTATACTCTTTGAGCATTCTCAGTGACTCAAAAGAGGTGGAGTCGTGAAAAGTATTCCTTGTCGTACCAGGAATTGAACCTAGACAGGTAGGTCCAAGTGCCCACTACGCCACGGGCCACCACATCTCCGATTACTTGGTCTTTATATCGGAGTTTCGGTCTTCCTCTCTTTCTCGAAGAAATAGACTCGGATTCGAAGACCCTCTTAGCTGGAGCGTTGGTGTTAAATCGATTTTCCACAGCTCGGAACCACAGCTCGGACAATTCGATGTCATCGAGCTCTGGACACAGATAGTCGTTTAATGTTGCTCCACAGCTGAGACTAGAGACGACAGCAGTATATCCCTCCTCGTCCGTTTTTTTTCCCGATTTCAACGCACTTTGAAGGCTTTCAATGAATATGCACGAATTGCATCAGAATCATGACCATGTACCACTCGTCAGTGAAAGTCTAATTAATCCCCTTAAGCACCGCATTCGACGCATGATTGCATTGATTGCGCTTTGTAGGGAATGTGTCCTATTCTCAATCTCCGCAAATACCACGAGCTGATTACCAATGTTTGCGAGCAACTCCCGGAGATCTCACAAGCAACGGCCTTAAACTAAATACCGGACCTCAAATACCACACTAAATAAGGTCGTTAATGAAGCTCAATAATTAGGGAAATACCTGTGAATAATTAACCTGCCATCTGCCATCTCTCCCATTCAGACCTGTTTTCTGACGTTTTGCAATTATCCGTTCATCTGCAGTCACAACAGCTCCTTCCTTCCCCCCCCCCCCCCCCCCCCACACACACATGTCCACAAATTGGATAACAAATGAAAACTAATCACATCCCCTGCACAACCATCACAGGGAAACAACCAATTCCATCCACCAGAGCTGAGCAATAACATTTCCCTCGACTTGGATCATCCAAGTCGGTGCCCCTTCCTCTCACTTACTCACTCATTCACTCACGAAGGCAATCAAATTAAATTGTTATCAGGAAATTGATTTTAAGCATGTTTAATACCCCAACAGAATCTGATTAGGAATTTCCGGTTTCTTGAGAGAGAGAGAGAGAGAGAGAACGAGAGAACGACACGAACGTCTTAATGAACTCGTTTTCCACTTCAGTTCAATCCGAATCCATTCGAGAGCAGGCGTTGAAGTGAAAAATAATGAGGAATGCATGACAATACGTACGACACACAGTCGGAGACTGAATCAAGGGCGCACATGCACAAGGAGCTATTGTTTATTTGATGACATTGACATCGGAAAGGAAAAGCGATGTCGGAAGCGAACCGAAAATAAATTAAAATCTCTGCTCTCCATGTGGCCCTTTTTGGCGAATTCAAAGTGCAAACGTCAGTTCGTTCCATGCCCATACACATTGCTTTCCTGTACCAAAGGACTGACAGATAATTTGTCTCCTTTCGAACGAACTTGACCTGGTAGCCAGCCAGCTCCGGCCCCATATTCAAAAAAACTAAAAGGACAAAGCCGACATCCGATGAGACTCGGAAGATGTCAAGGGATATTGTTAGATCTTGCTGTACATGTGTTCAGTCAAACAGTTTCGAGTGTCCTTTAACCCTGCTCTTTATGAGACCCTCCCCCAGCCATGAGCGGACCCAGTGTGAATGCCTCTCAATGGCCAAAGAACGCCAGAGCCAGAGCCGGGCCCACAAAAGGGTCAAAGGAAATTGGGAAAAAAAAGAAACGAAACAGAAAACATCTCCTCTTTACCGAAGATCTGGGGATAAGCACTGGAATCTGAATCGAAACTTGATTGATTGGCAAGAACTGTGCATGCAGCATGTTCGCTGCTAATACGCTTCATTAGAAACGAAAGCATGAAACTGATGATGATGTAC
Source organism: Eristalis pertinax (assembly GCA_907269125.1). Classification (NCBI taxonomy): domain Eukaryota; kingdom Metazoa; phylum Arthropoda; class Insecta; order Diptera; family Syrphidae; genus Eristalis; species Eristalis pertinax. Next base: position 8,800,181 of record OU026148.1, read on the forward strand.
AGCTCAACCGGTGTGTGTGTGTGTGTGTGTGCTGGCTGCATCAGCAAAAATACCATCAATTCCTCCATTGGACACTCATGGAGATAATCAATGAGTTTCGGGGAGTACACAACAATTATTCACATCCACAAGTGTTTAGAAGTTTTTTTTTTTTCGCAGAGATCCACTCCACTCCATCCAGCGTCCGAGAACTTGTTGCATGCGTACGTCGCCCCTTCCCTCCCATACGGCGCAATCGATGATGTGGGAGGAGGAGTAGTCATAGTTTATATCAATTTAAGCATGAAATCCTCTCAGTGGGAGTTGGTCCTGTTAAATGGAATTATTTCCAATTGAATAGATTTTTTAACTAATGAATTAGGACATCACGCCATCATTGTTTTCTGGCGTTAACTGAAACATAAACAATTGATGCGAATGGGCTCTGTATTCATCTGGGTGTAGTGGCGGTAAACTATTGTGCAATGGGTCGTGCAGCTTGAACTCTACAGCGGCATTGTTGGATCATTGAATTGTTGGCTTTGTGCACTGCGGAGCGCCATTTTGGCTTGCATCTAATAGAGTGGAATTAAATCAATTTTCTCATATTCTTTGTTTGTTTGTTTTTTTTTTCTGTTTTGTTCGGAGGTTCCATTTGGACAGGACATGTCCTCAGTTTATCATGACAATCGCTGCAGTCATTTATTTATCAGTTTACATGGAAACATCGCAGTTTTTGTTTCATTTTAAGCTGGAACTTCGGCAGAAAAGGATTACACATACAATGGAATCCGTGCGTTGGTCCATAATCATAAAATCGGGTACATTTTGTGTTATGCATGCAGCTAGTCTTTATTTTCGGATGAATACACAATCGGTTTGTGGGGATAACATCAAAAACTAATGAATCAACACACGCTCTTTACAGTTCATGGCGTTCAATGGAATGGCTGCTGTGTCACAGAGATTTTCCCACGCTGGTGATTAATCCATCTCGGCGGGCAATGACCGGAGTTGAAGCTGAAGTTCAACAGGAAACTTTGTACATCATCGTTCTGAAATTCAAAGCACACACATGCCGGGAAACGGTCCCATCACCATCTGCGCATCGGCATCGATGGACAGAGGCACCAGTTGTCGTTGCAGACATCACCATCTGCGCATCGGCATCGATGGACAGAGGCACCAGTTGTCGTTGCAGACATCACCATCTGCGCATCAGCATCGATGGACAGAGGCACCAGTTGTCGTTGCAGGCATCACCATCTGCGAATCGGCATCGATGGACAGAGGCACCAGTCGTCGTTGCAGACATCACCATCTGCGAATCGACATCGATGGACAGAGGCACCAGTTGTCGTTGCAGACATCACCATCTGCGCATCGGCATCGATGGACAGAGGCACCAGTCGCCGTTGCAGACATCACCATCTGCGCATCGGCATCGATGGACAGAGGCACCAGTCGTCGTTGCAGACATCACCATCTGCGAATCGGCATCGATCGACAGAGGCACCAGTTGTCGTTGCAGACATCACCATCTGCGCATCAGCATCGATGGACAGAGGCACCAGTTGTCGTTGCAGACATCACCATCTGCGAATCGGCATCGATCGACAGAGGCACCAGTTGTCGTTGCAGACATCTATCCTTTCCATTCTGAAGAAACAAATTGACTGTTCAATTAATTCAACTAGTTTTTATAAAACGTACAAACTTCACACAGGAATCAGCATCATTTCCGCTCCTCATCTCCACGACCACCTGAGACAGCATCTTCGCCTCGTTTCGGTCTGGTGGTGCATTTCCTTAAAATCCATGCTCCTCAATGTTTCACTTTCAATTCCAGTCGCAAATACGTTGTAGACCCCACAAATCTTCGATCCTTCTTCGTCACAATCCAGATTTTCCACAGAAATTCCAAGAAAAAAAAGTTTACACGTTAACATCACGAACTGTCAATTACCCTTCCGTTTTGACAATTGTCAAAAAACCACTCAAACTTCTTACCCTTTTCAAGCAGTGCTCTGATTGGCCGAAACCTGTATCGCTTATGCAGAAAATCACTCATTTCCCCACTAGAAAAGTCATTCGGTCGCGAGCGAGACGCCGTGAGCCTAATATTTGCCGTGTTCTTGAACATTTTTTCTGGCTGAGCGATTGATTTGGTTTGATTTGAATGATTTAGAGCGAGAAAAATGTTGTTTTTGGTTCTTGCCTTTTGACACTTTCCTTAACAGAAACACACACACACACCAGTGACTATGGTCTGCGGAGGACATCAAACGTGGCCCAGGTCAGTTCCTTTGTATCGTCAGAGTCTTCAATTTGCCCGAACATGCATCATATTCGCAATTAAATCGTCATGAAACCAAGCCAGCCACGAGCTCCTCTTCAATTTGTGCTGATCAAAATGAAAGATGCTCGATTCATCATCTCTTGGCAAAAAGAAGTCGTTCCTCAGAATGCTGCAAACAAAGAGACAAGGCAATTAGAGCAGTTTTGAGGGATATTTCATTCACATACCAAACGACATCGACTGTGTCTCATTTTTTTTCTTTTGAACCTCCTCTGCTCTGCATCTGGACATCCACAGCACAGAAGTGGCAACTGAACTCGATGAAGACATGATTTTTCTAGCTTTCACATGAAATTTGTGGCAAAAAATCCCATCCAGAGTGAGTTCAATCCTCAAATGCCAAGTGGAAAGATTTCATCGAACAATTCTGGTGCACTCCCGTCGAAGAAATCCTCAATTCCTTCGCCTTTAGCACTCGAAAACACAAAGATTGCATCCGCTTATTGTTGTTGGTTGCCGCAAACAGCAGTCTTCATCCTTGGTTCCAAGAAATCGGACAATTTTCCGTCCAAATCCGATGGAACTGCCACCTTCTTCGTCTCTAACCTCTTTTTGATTAATCCCGAAATGGCCAGAAACTTGCGGCAACCCCTTGATAATTCCATCAATTCGCGGAAAATTACCGGAAACACACTTCAAATGAACAGATTTCCACCCTAGACCAACCTGCCCATTCCCACAAAATGCGATTCTGAAAAAATACGAAAAAAAAAGCCAAAAATGTTGCCAGGAGCTTCATCCTCTCAACCACTTACGTCAAATTACCTGATGTACCCACCCACAAGTAGCCCAACTCCGATCAACAAGTCCAAAGTCACTGTCAACATTTTTGGATGCAACAAATTCCCCCCGACTCAAGTTGACCACCACTCAAAATATGTCCCACCCACAGGATGCATTTAAGCTCAATTCGGCGTCCAAATTTTTGTATAAAAGGGGCGCAAGTCGCGGGCGCAAGCTCAGTTGTCCGCGGTAAGTTAATCAGTGCAGTGAAAAGTGAAAAAAGTGAAAAAGTGGAAAAAAAAAGTGAAAAAGTGGAAAAAAGTCAAAAAGTGCAGTGCGGGAATTAAAATCGTTTGTGGCTCGGTTTTTTTTTAGTTTCAGTCCGTCTCTCGCGTGTGCCCGTGTGTGTGTGTGTGCAAAAATAAAAGAAGTGAATTGAGATGGTTGCGATTTTGCCTCTCTCTTCGCTCAGCCCTTCTGGTGATGGCAAAGGCTTGTGCTTGTGTTTTTGTGTTAGTGCGCGTGTGTATTTTGCCTAAATGCCTTCGATTTTGCACGATGCTCGTGTTGGTGTCGATGACTTTTGGCCACCTGGCCTTTGCGGCGAGTGTGTGTGTGCGCCTGCCTGGCTGCAGTGGAATTCAGCAACAGTTCATTGAATTTGACAACCCAACCAAATAACGGTAACTGCATACCTTCTGCTTACATTCTTGACGTTTTTTTTTTAATTTTCAGATGAAAATAATTCTTTTTTTTATTTTCAGTGTTTTGCTTGGGCTGTCATCTGATTTTAGTGAAGTGCGCCCCTCTTGTGAAGTGTGTCCCGCTCGAATACGTAGCATGCCCAGTGCGGTCACAGAAGGGGTTCCAGTGTTTTGCTCGGTTTTCCGCGAGTGGCCTGCCATCCGATCTCAGCTTCCACGCGTGTCCCTCAAGTGAAGTGTCCCTCGCTCGAATACGTAGCATCCCCAGTGCGGTTACAGAAGGGGTTCCAATGGTTTTGCTCGGTTTTCCGCGAGTGGTCTGCCATCCGATCTCAGCTTCCACGCGTGTCCCTCGCTCGAATACGTAGCATCCCCAGTGCGGTTACAGAAGGGGTTCCAGTGTATTTCTCGGTTCGCCGCGAGTGTGTGTGTGCAATCAGGACTCCCACCGATGGACAAGCGAAGCAGGTAGGTCTTCAGTCTGGTTGTCACCAAGCCGGCATGCGTTGGAGCACCTCTATTCCCCGTCAGTGTTCATCCAAGTGAGTAGCCTTTTGATTATCGCTTGCATTTGCCGTCGGGAAGCAACTTGCCTTCACTCCAACCTGGTCATCAGTGTCGTCGGGGAAGCTAGATTAGTGGGGGGTCCGTTTGGTTAGCAGTCGGGGTGGGAAATATGACGCCTTATTACTTTGTGTCTAGGAACTATATAAACCTCTCCATTTTCAGGTCGCAGCCGTAAGACCTCTTCGTTGCGAAGGGGCTGGCTGGCGAATTAGGGCGCTTCTCGGGGTTCTTTCGCACAACTCTGAACTTTAAGTGGGATTGTTGAAGGGCGTAGGGCTGGTTTATTTATTCTCCTTTTTTCTTGGTTTTCAGGTTCATCGGTTCAACTGATCGAATTACGATCGGTTTTCTTTTGTGTTTCGCTTGATCTGAGGCTTCGGTTGTTCCTCTGTTCATTAGGCACTCTCACGCATGATCTTTGTCTTTCTGAACGCTAAAGCTTGAAAAGGCTTCTTCTCCACTTTTTGTTTAGTTTCTTTTCTTCCTGTAGGGAGGCGAGGGACTAGCCTTTGGTTGGTCTCCTTGTCTCGCGGGCTGAGAGGCTGCCCTTTGTGTAGCCTTTCGGTCCTTTTTTGTCACAGTTTACTAATGCATCCTCCAGGAAATTGGTTTCATATGTGCTTGGTCTTGACGGCCTGCGGTATGGAGCCAGTTTTGCTTTCTATTCGCAGGACATTGGTTGGCGCCATGAATGACTGCCCGTTTGGCCTTCCTTTCTGTTTGATTGACACCGAAGGAGGTCTCATAGGATACGAGGACAAATGCCGATCTGTTGTAATTTCCTACCCAATTCGTGTGGGCATTCCTCATTACCATTCTTCCATTCAAAGGGTCAAGGCACTGTTTCCCTTTCAGACGTCCACCGTACAACCATTACACAAAGAGGACCCCTTCCAAGCGATCGTTCAATTTGCCCTTAACCTTGTCACTGCACATTGCCCCCCTCCCCTCGACTGAAAAGAAGTCCCATTGAAGCCGATTTATGGCAAAAAAAAAAACTATATCATCGTCCAAATTGGAATCACCGAACGTATAAATATTCAAATTCATTTATTAGAGCCATCACCAGCAGCAGATATTCGTCCATAACGACGGCAACGACAACGACAACGATGATGATGACGATGACGATGTCCTTCGGTCCTTCTGTTCCACTGTCCTTCGCCGATATAAAACGCAAATTCAATAAATCTCCCACTGCAGTCCCCTTTCACAGGACATTTATAATATTTCACGTCGCCTTGTTCGATTGCTTATTCGCTCTTATTCGTTTCGTCCTTCTTTCTCCTCGTTTCTTACGTCCCACAGTCACTGCCTGAGCTGAGGGTGGGTGTTCAGTTTCGTTTTTTATCTCGGGGGAAAAAGTTTCCTCGACGTGCTCAAGGCCTGCTAACGAAGCCGGCTGCTCGCTGCAGACGGCCAATGATGACGACGCGGATGATGTAGCTCATTGCGAATGTCATCAAGGCGAATCGATTTTCAATTCCATTTATTAATTTGAACGAATATTAAATTTGTTTCCATCGAACGAACGGAATTCGCTTCGCGAAGGCCGGAGCACTGCCCCGGATCAGATGGCAAAGGATTTAGTTCGAAATTTAATTCAAATTCTGATTGGGGGTGGGGATGGGGGAAGGTCTGAAATATGTAAATCAGGGCCCAGTGTCGCCGGAGAGGATGGGCCAGTCTCCGAGTCTGGAATTGTGTTGTCCAAGGCGGCGGGTGATGAATGGTTAATTTCTTTTGTACCGACGAGTGATCAATATTTTGCGATAAATTCTCGATTGATTTTGCAGCTTTATCTTTTTCTCTCGTTAATTGATTGCACAGTAATTCTGGGAATCGCTCGGCTTGGTCGATTGGTCAGACGCGGCTTTGCTAATGAGCCGATTGAGGTGGGGCTGGATCAATTAGGCAAACAGTCGAGGAGGATGCTGATTTAGATGTCAGCGGGAGCGATGTCACTTGGTTTTTTGAGGTCATTGCGGGCTCCTCGATTTAAGGTCATCGAAAGTGAATGTCGCCTCCCGGGGGGGGGAGGTCTCTCTTGCACGAGAGATTCTGTAAGTCACTGGTTGGAAGGGTACCACTAATTGCGTCTGGAAAGTTCCGTCGAGGTGCGTGCACTGAAAAACTTTTTATCTTGTGTAATTGAGTAATTCTTGCGGTTGCTCCTCCGTTGAGGCGGTGAGACGGAGTAATTAGAGCCGCACGGGCGTTGTGGTAACATCTGGTTAACTGTCAATTTTGGGAGATGGTTGCGGATTTAATTACGTTATCTGTCCTTAGAGCGAACTCTTTCCCACGTCTGTGCTTTGTTGGGGAGGGCGGAGTGGTTATGTCAGGCGAGGCGTCTTCGAAGACTAGCGTCGTGGTTAGGGATGCCAGACGAGGCGTCTTAGAAGGCGAGCGGCGTGGTTAGGGACGTCAGACGATACGTCTTAGAAGGCGAGCGGCGTGGTTAGGGATGTCAGACGAGGCGTCTTAGAAGGTGAGCGGCGTGGTTAGGGACGTCAGACGAGGCGCCTTCGAAGGCGAGCGTCGTCGTTAGGGATGTCAGACGAGGCGGCTTAGAAGGCGAGCGTCGTGGTTGGGGATGCCAGACGATACGTCTTAGAAGGCGAGCGGCGTGGTTAGGGATGTCAGACGAGGCGTCTTAAAATGCGAGCGGCGTGGTTAGGGATGCCAGACGAGGCGTCTTAAAATGCGAGCGGCGTGGTTAGGGATGCCAGACGAGGCGTCTTAAAATGCGAGCGTCGTGGTTAGGGATGCCAGACGAGGCGTCTTAAAATGCGAGCGTCGTGGTTAGGGATGCCAGACGAGGCGGCTTAGAAGGCGAGCGTCGTGGTTAGGGATGCCAGACGAGGCGTCTTAAAATGCGAGCGGCGTGGTTAGGGATTTCAGACGAGGAGTCTTAGAAGGCTAGCGGCGTGGTTAGGGACAGACGAGGAGTCTTAGAAGGCTAGTGGCGTGGTTAAGGATGTCAGGCGAGGAGTCTTAGAAGGCGAGCGGCGTGGTTAAGGTTGTCAGGCGAGCGGCGTGGTTAGGGATGTCAGACGGTTAGGGACTTGAGTTGTCACTGCTGACCCATTGAAGAAGTCGTTTCGCCAAATTCACTCATTCAACTTCTGCGTAATTGTGCGTCCCTTCAGACTCCTTGACGTCATCCCTCCGTTCCCCTCGCACCATTCAGCACGCTTATCCATTTCCACACATCAAAGTTTCACATCCCCCCGAGGGCGGTTTGATTCAATTAATCAAAGAATATGACAAGACGCCCGCCCACCACTCGGTCCCGCCGCCCGCGATCATTGCGCACACATTCCCGGGTTATTACGTCCAATTTGTCGTGTATTATAGCCCGCCCCGAGCATGACCAATTAATTAGGAAAACATGCTTCCTTCCATCATCATCCAGTGCTGCTGACGACACAAAACTTTTCAAACATGTCAGTGTTCCCATCACGGCCTACAGATCCCACACCATCCTGCTCAACTTGCATCGAATACTCTTCGAACTTTGTTCCAAAAAAAAAAAGAAAAAAGAAGGAAAATGAAGAAAGCTCCGGATGTCCACCCTCGGCGACGACAAGCGAAATACAATAAGTCACCCGGACAACCGGACTCAACAGCAGGATATTATAAATTACATATTCCGTTCACAAATCCCTACATCCCATGCGAGTTGACCGCCTTTAAAGAAAAAAAAAAAAAAAACGAAAACCGGGTGACCAAAAAACGACCAGCGGTTGGGGGGTGAAACTTCAGTGACAGGTGTCAAACTTTGACCCAATCTAATTTTTGTCAGATATAGTCGCAAAGAGAGCGAGACAAAGGAGACAAGGATAATGGAATCAAACACCGTTATGCGAAGGATAATCGATTCGAGGGATAATACTCTCGGTCACCGCTGAAGCGAGGGGAGAATGCACACAACTGACAGGTATTCACCACGGTCCGCGTGGGGAATTCATTGCGGCGCATGTCGAGAGAAAATGCGATTTCGCTCGAATTGACACACTCTCCGGAGAGTGGCTTGTTCTAGGTCAGGGCGAGAGAACCAGTGGAAGTGAAAGAGAGTTTCATCTTCGAAAAAATACTGGGTTTTTTTTCTGCTTGAAATTTTTGAATTTGAATTTTCCAACGGTCACAACGGCTGGGCGGTCTGAAGGATTCCATGTCAAAATCATTCCTCTGCTCAGAAGGCAATCCCATTTGCGGCAAATCCCTACCAAACAACAGAATCCACAAAAATCCCCGCACAAGTCCACAAGAGTCATTCAATCTCTGTCGCTCTGCCGTAAGCCACATCACTCGCACGAGCAAATGACACAATCAACGTTATCCCTTTGACTCTGCGAAAACTTCCTCCTCCACTTCCTGTCATCCTCTCAATCTCACAATCACCCACAGCGTCACCCAGACACTGCAGCCAGAGAAGGAGGAAACAAAAAAAAAAAACAAAAAACTACGGATATTGACAACGGCAGGGAATGGCAATCTCCTCTTATCCACTCAGAAGCCATTTATAATGTGTCATCAATGGGATCCCACTAAATGCAATGCACTCCATGAGAATCCCTTCACTTCAGCGACGACACTTCTTTCTCCATCTCCTCCGCAGCCGCTCGAAGCGGTGACGAAAAGGATGATATACAAAAAAAAAAAAAAAACGAACGAACCAAATATTCCAGTCTCTTCCTCACATCCTTGCACATCGTCACATCCAATGGCGTGGGATCACTTAAAAGCGAGCGCACATTTGAAGGATGCAAGAAAACCGGCACATCCTGTCATTCACTCCCCATTCCACACAAAAAGAGGATGAACTATAAAACAAAACAACGATACGAGCCAAAGTCAGAGGCAAGCCCGAGCCAGTAGAGGCATCGTCTACAAAAAAAAGAAGAAGAAAGCAAGGATAAAGCAACATCCTCTCTCTTCACTTTGGCAGCGCGGCGGACAACTCATGTGCAAAATTTTTCCATTGATAATGCCACAAAGGATAAGCCATCGCCCGCTTATGCCATCAACTTCATGTGCGGTGTGTGTAAGCCGTTCCTTCGCATCCCTGGCCTCCAGCTGCCGCATCAGAGAGGAGCAGCTCCTCCATTGTGACGGCAGAGCAAAAACAACAAAAAAAAAAACCATGTCACACGGCAGCAAGAACACGCGTGTCTGTGCCGAGGACGAAAAGAATGTGTTCCTGTTGTGTGTTCTGAGCGCGGCACAAAAGGATGCGGGCCATGGGTAGTGTGTAAGTAACTGAAACCCACTACTATCGGGAGAAAAAAACGGATGAAGCTGCGAAAAATTGCAACCTCTTTCATCAATTGACGGTTGACACCGATAGACACACTCTGGGACACGGCAGGGGCGTCGATTTGGGGACGGGGGGCTGGATTGAAATCGTGTGTGAAAATCGAAATTGCTTGTCTCCTGCATTAGCATCTCACATCCGTGGTCCTTCCTATTCGCTCCTCTTCGCCGTGTCATCGGGTGTCTTTTTTGTGGCTGGCAAGCTGGCACCGCCCACCGCGCCACACACTACGTCGTTTATCCTTAAAGACAAAAGACAAAAGACAAGCTGAACGTCAAGAGCTCTCCCCGAGTCAAGGATAAAAGCCGGAAACGATGTCTTTGTACGAGGCAGTGCGAAGTTGCCAAGACCATCGAATACACGCTCGCTACCATGTGCTGTGTTATTCTTTTGTCCCTTGACGGCTGAGAGAACGACGAAATGAGCAGAGTCACTCCCGTGATGACGATGACAGGACTCGAAGGATAATGAAGATGATGTGTACTTGTTTCCGGCTTCATTGTGCCACGGCGCCACTCCGAGTGCCAGCTACTTGGACCAGATACACATGCAAATCAATTGTGTTGTCGTGCAGTCGAACAATCGTCGACTCAGCCGACTGGAAGGAGTTTCGATGAGTTTATCTGATCTGAAGTTGATTTCACGCACAGAAGTGGTTGTGTGCAGGTGCTTGAGGTTTGATTGGAATTCGCCACTCGACTGGTGCTCGACCAGCGTGTGGAGGGTTTTGCGAGAAGTTTCCTTGTCGGATTTTGCTGGCGAAGGGATTAGTTCCTCAGACAACAACAGATGAAGGTCGCCGAGTCTGTGGCCAAAATTCCCATCCGTCATCTGTTGAAGAACAATCGCTCCGACCCTCTCACGCTCGTTTATTTAATGACCATTGGCACTCGACTGGAAAATAAATTCATGTAAACAAACCTGCAGGCAAACAATTTGTCCACTCTCTCCCGTTCTCCCGTCCTCCCCCGTTCGTTGTCACGGCCGCCGTTGAATGGCTTCATTGTACGCAACAGAATGGCTGTGGCTGCAGCACCAATCATCAGGAAAATAAATACCACCCTCGCCGCATGGGCTGGGGGAATCCTTTAGTCCTAATCCACAAGCTCAGCCAGACAATGGGAGAGGGGGGCGGTGGGCTGTGGAATTTATTTCCATGCGAGGAGAGGACTATTTGTCAACCATAAATATTACCATTTCGTTTGTCCTGTCCGAGTGGTGGTGCTCCAAGGACGGTGGGCGGTGGGCTTTTCTGACAGCCGCGTCTTGACTGGTCTTTGAAGTCCAGATAGTGAAGTCATAATCTCAAGCAAAGAGGAGATTCATCAAACCATCTTCTCGGTGTCCGCCCCGCGCACACGAGTCCATTCGCAGCCGCTCCGAATGGTGGAAGCCAAGAAGTGTTTGTTTTCCGCTCTGACGTCCTTGCATGAATCTAGATAAACATTCCTTATTCTTCCAGCGAGCCGCCCACGTATGAGTGGACGCTTCTTTGACTTGGCATTCACATTCACTCGCTCGACTGTGTGGTTGTGTTGGGGGCGCTTGGGTAAACATTTCGAACTCAAGTGAAGATCCTGTTGTGCGTCGTCGGTCGTGTGTGCTGCCGGAGTCCGTGTGTTATTTTTTTTTTCCCTCGCCAGCAAAACAGCGGGAGCTAGGGCGATGAAAGAAAATGGAGAACATGACATGTGTGATGGATGATGAGTGACGTAGGGTGGCGGCTTCTCTCTCCCCCCCCCCCCCCCCCCCCCTCCTACCGCCGCGAACCAAACTGAGAGACAGAGTGAAAGTCAACAGGAAACAGGATATGAAAGCAGAGAGTGGCATGATGGCAGTCCAATATTTCTACTTTCAAATTAAAACCGTTTGTTGGCTGCCTGCTTGTGTGATGTTTCATTGCTTGCCCTCGTGTGGGCTGGGGGCTTGTTTCACGAACACGTTGACGGTGTCTGCTGTTGACAGAAGTAGTTAAGTAAATATGAAATTCGGGAGAACGAAATTCTTAATTGAAAACACATACGACCTGTTATTCAGCGTTATTGTGCGCACTGAGACCGGGGAGCGGGGGGAAGGAAGCCCGCCGGCAATCACTTAAGTCGGAGCAAACGAGATGAATGAAGTCTTCGTCAAACAAACCGTTTTTTTTTTTTTGTTGACCGGGACCAGCTGGAGTTGAAAAACATGAAAATTGCAAGTGCCATCGTCTTGAGTTATTGGCAGAAGCAAACAGTGAAACAAAATTCCAAGGATTCACGTGAAATTCGAACTAACTCCGCGAAAATCCGTTCGAATTTCCCCTCCTCCTCCTCCTTGCCATTCGCTTGTAATTTCCCAAATTAGCCAGCAAACTGCCGTCCAATTACCGTTCGATGGTGCACATCCAGATGCACTCCGAACGGTGAAGTGTTTACTCTTTAATTAAGGACGACGGGTGGTGCATGAAAAACGATGCGCTCGCCGTCAGACAAGTCCTTCCTCTGATGGAGCGCGAGTCGGAGACGCGTGTATTTAATTGCAGCAGGGGATCGTTCAATTTCGGGTTTTATTTTGCCTCCAATTCACGTCCTCTCAGACCGTCCCCCCGTCAAGATGCTTTCCTTTCACTCACCTCACTCCCATCCGTCGCCGCGTGCCTCATACAATTCAATGAACAATAAATTATGCCTGCGTCTGCAATTTGCTTACCGCAATCATTTTCTGATGTTGACTTTTCCCTTTGTTCACGTGCTCGTTTCCCGTGACCCTCACTCTCACTTGCCCCCGGTTCCTTTGAAACATCACCCTGACTGCACACACGCGAGGAGGGAGAGAGGGGGGAGAGCAACGAAGAACACGAAAATATTTTTCCGTAAAGAATGTCGACGACAATGACGACGCGACGAGTGAACAAACAATTCGTGTGGGGAAAGTATTTGGCCCTTATCTGAAGGCCGCCCGTCTTTGCTCTGCCTCGGGGCGTGATGCCGCGGCGGTGGAGGTCGGTGGTGGATGTCTTGAGGGCAACACAGGCAGCAGATGCCTGGAGTGAAGTGCGCGCCAAGGGAGCTGAGCCAAGCTGAGGAAGAATAACAAAATTAATTGGATTTTCGCTTGGTTTCGAAAGCGTTGCGAATTACGACTAAATTGGTAAAGAAATCGATTTAATTTCTTTTTTTTTCTTCTTCCTTCTTGTTCCTTTTGTTGCTGGTTTCACGTTCTGTTGTTGTTCATCCTTAATTTTAACCGTTTTGAAGTTGTCTTCAAATGGGAGGCGACGACGCACGGCACGGCGGTTGGCGGTGCTTGATGATTTTGATGAAAGATGTAAGAGCATGTGACGGTTGAGTTTTTTTTTTTTTGTCTGAGGTTTTTAACACTGCCCTGGAGCACTCAGACTAGAAAACTGATCCATGGTACTACCTGGGAGCAACCTACATTTGCTGTAATTTCATGGTCTTTCAGAGGCTCACCTCTCACCTCATTAGCACCAAATAGGTGCCACCTGATTCAAGCAGAGGAGGGACAGTAGCAAAAGAAGTGCTCTGCAGTGTCGTCGTTTACTCCAGAGGCGTCGCCGAGTGTTTCATCTCTTAGGCCAAGCACATGTGGGTGTCTGGCGAAGGTTTAGTGGTCCGGTAGGTCGTCTGCAGTTTTTGCTGTCAAGATATAACAAGAATGCCGCGGATTTCTTACCGACATTAAGGAGCATGCGCTTCGTTTGTCTACATCCTGGCGAGTTATTTGACTTTCGGTTGTGCTCTCGAGAAGCCCAACCATCGATGGAAGTCCTAACCAAGGACGCGGGTAGTTTCAACGCTGGTTCGGGTCCTAAGAGTACCTCCTCTAATCGTTGTCTAGCAAGTTCATCGGCGATCTCATTTCCCGTCTGGTCCGGGACAGATCAAACTCAGAGAAGACTTGCATTCCTGAACTGTCCTGGAAGTGGTTAAAGGGGGTTGAGCAAGGCCTCAATCACAGCTTGGCTGTCGCTACAGACACAAATACTCCTTCCCCTTCCACATGTTCTTCAGAATATAGTTCGTTGCCATCAGGATCGCATAGGTTTCCGCTTGGAAAACCCACGCAAATTTACCTAACGAGTTGTGCAGTCTAGTATCGTCATTCTCCACAAAGGCGCCAGCGCCAGACCGTTCTTTGGTCGTGGAGCCATCCGCGAAGACTCGACTACAGTCCTTTTCTGGCTCAGATTCTGGCCAGAGCCGACGCCGCAGAGGGATTACTCGTGTCCGTGCATGAAAACTAGGGTCGATGGAAATGCGTTGCGTAAGGCCGTCGACGCTCCGGTCCGAGTTGTACCAAAGACCACTTCTTTTTTATCGAAAGATGGCCTTCAGAGTGCACCCAATGATGTGGATATCAAGAAGGGGTAGATTCAGAGGTGCATCAAGAGTAGAGCCAGGCGTACAAGGAAAGGCCCCATTTGTAGCTGAGACAGACCGTTCTTTGAAGCTTAGAAAGCTTATACCAACAAACCACGTAGATCTATGATATTCCCCAAGACTTGCCGACAATTCCCTTACACTGCCAGACAACCGACAGCGCCTTGGACGATTCAATGTGTTTTTTTTTCCTGAGAAGTCTTCTACCTTACGTTTGATTACTTTTCTCTGTGAGATTGGCTTGAATTGACGTTTATTTTGAGCCAACAACCATGCCCCCACGACCACTGGAAGGTAGAAAAAAGTGTCGGAAAATGTAACCTAAAATATGTCACCAAAAAATGTTCCACATACGCTCCCCAATGGCGCAGACACAATATTTCACAAAAGGGCACAGCCCCTCTTAAAACTCAGCCACCAAGTGTCTCGTTGCCTTACGTTGTCCACTGACCACGCTCTTCAATCGAGTACTCTGTCCACAAGCCGAGTGTTCCTCCTCTTCCATCAGCACCTCTGAAGGAAGGGCGAAGCTTTGGTCTTCAGCAGTAATCATGGGTGGCGTGTAAGTCTTTTTTCCACAAAATGAATGACTTCGGGGTGAAATTGAGAAGAAATTAGGGCCTCTCATTGGAGTTGGGCGTGGCGGCGTGGGTCTGTGGGTTTGTGCGTCTGTCGTCAACCCATACGCACTTGTCTGGGTTCGAATCCCTGTACGATGAAAATAATTATCAAGCCCCACTTCTTTCGACAATGCAATAAAAAGTATAAATGTCTAGAAAAAGCTTCTTAAAACTTGGCCGTTCGGAGTTGTCCCTTCCACTCGTGAGAGAATAATAGCAGGCACAACACGAGTGGTTGCTGAGAAGCTAGGCACTACGGGCTACGTTTAGAGTTGGCCTAAGCTACGATCTTACAATCTCAGGTACAACTGTGATTGTAATTTTCTAATCACAGTGATTTTAAACTGCGACTTAAGGTTAAGGTGTTTTGCGAATTCACATCTTTTTTCCACTGTCCTATATAATCTGCTACCTTAAATATCACATCTGGCACAATTCGTGGCGTTTAACTTGAAATCGCTTGTGTGAATCAATATGCGAATGGAGTTGTGAAAAAGAGCAACTAAGGCATATGTGGAATCTGGTGGAAACCGTGGTTGAAATTGTGAGAGAAAAAAACAGAAGGTGTGTGTGTTTTAAACTGCGATTGTGACTGATTGTGAAAAAGTAGCAGTTTAAGTCACAGTCGCAGATTGCGATCACTTTCAAAGAAATCGCAGTTAGTGATTTTTTCCTCAACTCTACCCCTTATGGCTCTCGTCATTGCGGCATCGTTTTGATTTGTTCGCTCCCCAAGCCCAAGGGTCTTACCTCACCTCTTCCTTTCAAGAGCGCCCTCCACTCATCTCCAGCTCCCGCCGCACACACCCAGTCATCTGAACAAATAAGCCACAAGCCACTGATGATTTACTCGCATCGTTGTCATAAGTAATCTCTTGCTTACGCTTCAGTTGCGACGTCATTAAATTAATTACATTTTTGGTTTTACTTGGCTTAATCCTTGAAGTTGCCCCCCTTCCCTCCCCTAAATGAGTGGGCAATTTGAGGAGCCAGACACACACACACACGCACGCACACATGCATCGCACCACTTACAAACATAAAATCAGATGGTTGCTGCTGGCTGGCCTTTTGTTGGAGGTCCTCCTTTGTTAAACGCCTCTGTCGCTTAAGCAAAATTAGTTGTGGCTACACGGAGAAACCGAGAAACGGGAGAGCGCGCGCGACCCCGGGGGAAAGACGAACAGGTCACGCCAGCCAGCAACATTGCATGCACCTCGGGCGTACGATTCCGCAGTGGAAAATCTGCAGCATGCAGCAGAATTAACCCACCCTGTCGCGCCTCGTTTTAATGCGCCCGTAATAAGGACTTCATCAGTAATAAAGTCCTGATTAATGCCCCAGGGGCGGTGGTGGTCAAAGGGGCAGACCTCGAAAGCGAGAGAGAATCGAAACGAGTGTGGAGTTTTGGTGCTTGCTTTTGGGCCCATTGAATAGTTATGCCAAGTGCCCCGCTCGGTGGGAGTGACATTAAAGTTTCCTTAAGGAAGTGTCTGGCCAACGGGAGGGTCTGCTCATGCCTGCACACATCCCCGGCAGACAGACGGACAATATTTATTCTCTCCTCGGTGTAATTAAAAGCAAAGAAAATTGCTTGCTGTGACTTTGCCTGCCACTCTCTGCCGACGGTGGTGTGGTGTCTGCTCGTGTGCGCACAGAACCAGGGGTTGCCCACTCGTGGTGGTGTCTCTCGAGTCGGACTTATTATTATGCACTGGGGACCATTGTGTGTGTGGGGCCGATTGTTTGACATTCATTGATTGTGCAGTCTTTGCAGAAATTCTAAACCAACCATCTCCCCCCACGCCGCCATGATGGAGCGGGCGGTTCGACGAGCAGGAGGACACTGTGCTGCGGCGTGTATGATGGATGTCATCAGTGAAATTAGAGACGCGCGTGCATGGAAACATTAAGGGGATTGGAACATTTTTAGCTTAATTGCGCATCGTGTTGCGGTGGTTGCTTCTTCTTTCGTGCTGCTGTGGGGTGGGAGTGGATTTTCTGAACAGATGCGTCTGGCTTTTGTTTTCAATTTTATTGTTTCATCCTCGTGGATGGGAATTTTGCGTATTTTCCGTGGCGATGGGGCGCGATGTGCGATGGAAGCTTTTGACATCTGCAACGGCTTTTGTTTGGATGGCGAAACCAACCAATTACTCAGCGTGTTGCCTTTGATATGGAAGCCACTCAGAGTGAATTGTGGTTCGCTGAACCTTACCCGCGGCTTCTTAGAAACTACCTTCTACATCTGAGTTCGTGACGCCAACAATTCTGGGAACAATCAATTTCGAAATCTATTCGTAGCCAAAATCTCCGACTCTGCCGCTTCCAGAGAGCCCTCATCTCTGCTCGTACGTGTCTCTACTTGAGATTTAACTTCTACTTGAACTTTTAATCCTCACTCTCAGTAATTGGTAAGCCCCTTCTACAAATCGCAACACATCAAGTGTCCCCCACCCCCCCAGCATCGTCTGCATCCGCAAATAACGCTCCCCAAAGTCATGCACATACACAGTATATCCGCCACTCAGAAAGGATGTTGTTCCCTTGGTTGTCCTTGTTCTTCTTCTTCTCTCCTCAAGAACAACAAATTAACTGGAATAATCCTCAATTTGAAATTCCACGCGCTCCAGAAAATTCTGTTATACTTCGTACAACAGCGCAACAAAACCAATTTGTTCACATTAAGTCACTTCAATGGCATCCTCCATGAGTGGTATTGAACACATTTTAACCCACACTAAGACTCAGCCACTCCACTCGTCCCTCACTCCACTGGTCCCCCACTCCATCCAGCTCACCCCAAGGAACATGACAGGATTCTCTGACGAATAATTATCAAATGACGCAATGACGATACGATACACCGAATTTCAGCTTCTGATTCTGTTTTATGAACACGTTACGCAACACAACGTTGCTGCACACACATTTGTGTGCGACACTCCGTGGGGTGGTTGGTAAAAGGACGACTCATGTATTGGGATTTCAGAATATCCCTTTGTTATTGCATAGATGAATAAATGAAGGTTGAGTGAATGGAGGAATCATGTCCTCAGTAATCAGCCGAAATACACTTCTCGTGTGCGTCGTCGGCGTTTCTGTGCGTTCGTCTCTAAGTAATTTTTGAACTCAAAACCAATATTTGCCTGCGACCATGCGTGCAGAGGCGGATGCTTCTGTAATTTTCAGCGTGTCCTTATTGGACTTGAGCTCATTAAAATAAAATCGCACGTCAATGGGTGGGTGGTTTAATGGCTGCGCAAGATGGGAGTGTGCCTGTGTGTGTGTGGGTTGGGGAGGTGGAGGGCTGATGTTGGGCTTGTCAAGTCAATTGGGAGGTAAACAGAAAAATTTTGTTTGCTTATTTCGGAGTTTTTTGTTTTCGCAAAAAATTATTCAAAATTGCTTGAAGAGCTTTTGCAACGGGAAGTGGGGAGGGGGCCAGTTGTTGGAGGCAGTTTGATTACATCATGCGCGATTCATTAACAGTGGGGCCGTAATGGGGCAGTACGACATTGGTTTCAATGATTTAATTATTGTCTCGACCACACTGAGATAATCGGAGATTTTACCGAGTGCCACAGGAGACACTACACGGGCTCTTATTTGTTTCTTCTTCGTTAGTGTTATACAGGCGTCGCGTTTGGGTGTTAATACTCGATTGATGGACCCTATAATCGAATGCCTTCCTGGTTTGGCTGCCAATAAGCGGCTGATGAAGCTTACAATCGAGTGCATTCCTAATTTGCCTGCCCGTCACTTTCAAGCCCCACTGTATACCCACCGGACACTGACTCAGGGGACTCACTCACTTGGCAGGGTCCTTAATGGAGAAATGGACAGTACGCTATTGACGTCCGTCAATTTTCTTCTAGACCTGCCCGAGATAACCGGAAATTTGACCGAGTGCTACAGGAGACACATCATGGGCCCTTACTTGTTTGCTTTTTTAGTTTACGAACTTTGTTGAGTTGCGCTGATCGTGTTGGTCCTTTTGGACCATGCGTGTATATGTGTCGAATGTACATCCATCTTATGCTACTTGGACTGCAACCCCAGGATTTGCGCGCTGAGCTTCTACAAATCATTGAAGCACGCGTCGCCTTCGCCTATGTCCCATAGGCACGGGTGGAGAACGGAAGCTACTGCTCCTTTTTGCTGAGGTGGAAGGTTCCGAGTTAGCCTGGGCCTTATGCTCGTCTGCCTTTTTACTCGCTTCCTCAGGCACTAGGCCCGTCTCCAAGTAGCGAAGATACCACCTGACTCCAGCACCACTGAGCTCCCTCCTGAGTGGATCATCCAATCCACCAGGTTGTCCCGGAGCGGGTGTCGGTGGACAATTGTGCCTCATTCTCTTTGCCTCGGCTTTAGAGGGTTGAGGGGTCGCAGAGTTCCTAGTCTCCATTACCCTTCTCTCCTTTGCTGCCTCGGCTAGAGGTAGGGAAGCTAGAGCTTTACTCCCGTTTGCCCCATCAGCAGTTTGCTTCCCCTTGCCTATCGGTTTGTCCAGGAGTCTCTCAGCTTTCCGGCTGGTGCTGGGTTGCACCATCCTTTCGGCACCTTTGCTGGCCGCTTCAGACTTAGCACTTTTTGGGTTTCTGTCGAGCCCCTGCTCAACACGACTCCCTGTACTTGGGTTTAATTTTGAATCCCACGAGTGGCTAAGGAAATAAAGATCAGCCACGCCAGAGCCTCGCATTAGCGTGGTAGGGCCATTAAAACTCTCCGGAAAGTGGCTCGGCTAAGGAGAGGCACAGTATTACCCCGCGGCTGCGAACTTTATCCAGTGGGCACGGTGCACATAACACCCTGGATTAGGGGGATGATAGCCTTAGTTCGTCGACTTCTCATTCCTTCTGGTCACGGCATCTCTATTCAGGCTATAGCTGGGCCATGTCTGTCAGAGTCACCCTTTCAGCAGGTGTTGAGGGCCGACTTTAGACACCACCGCACCACGCCAAGGTGTCCATCCCGCGGAGGGCTCAGCGGTTACTGACTCAGGGACTGTAATGCAAAAATTAACAATGATGTCCGTCGATTCCCGAGATAATCGGAAATTTGACCGAGTGCCACAGGAGACTCTACATGGGCCTTTAGTTGTTCCCCTTTTTGTAATTTGATACAGTCGTCGACTAGTGGAGCCTCCAATCGAATGTATTCATGGTTTGGCTGCCAATAAGCGGTTGAAGGAGCCTACAATCGAGTGCCTTCCTTGTTTGCCTGTCAATCAGTTTCAAACCCACTGTATCCTTACTAACTTTTCACTGACGCACATTCGACAGGGGCCTAAATGGGGACATGGACAGTACGCTATCGACGTCCGTCAGTTAGTAAATTAATGCTAGACCTGCCCGACATAATCGGAAATTTTACTGAGTGCCACAGGCGACGATACATGGGTCCTTATTTGTCCCCCTTTTTTTTTAGTTTGATACAGTCATTGGCTGATGGAGTGGTTTGCCTGATAATACTCGGCTGATGGAGCTCACAATTAAGTGTCTTCCTGGTTTGCCTTCCCGCCAGTTTCAAGCCCCACTATATACACGCCAGTCACTGACGCACATTTGACAGAGGCCTTAATGAGGAAATGGACAATGGCTATTGACGTCCTTCAATTACTAAGTTTGCTTCTAGTCCATCCTGGGATAGTTGGCAAACTTATCGAGTGCCACAGGAGACTCTACATGGGCCCTTACTTGTTCCTCCTTTCCTTGATACAGTCGTCGACTGATGGAGCCTACAATCGAATGCATTCCTGGTCTGGCTGCCAATAAGTGGCCGATGGAGCCTACAATCGAATGCCTTCCTGGTCTGCCTTACCGCCACTTTCAAGCCCCACTGTATACTCGCTGGTCACTGACGCACATTCCACAGGGGCCTCAATGGGGAAATGGATAGCACGCTATTGACGTACGTCAGGTACTACATTTTCTTCTAGACCTGTCCGAGATAATCGGAGATTTTACCGAGTGCCACAGCAGATACTTCATGGGCCCTTATTTGTTCCCCCTTTTGTAGTTTGATACAGTCATCGACTGATGGGGCCTACAATCGAATGCCTTCTTGATTTTCCTGCCAATAGACAGCAGATGGAGCTCACAATCTCATGCCTCCCAGGTTCCTCAAGCCCCACTGTACACTCCCCGGTCACTGACACCCATTTGACAGGTGCCACAAACTGTATCGCTTATCGTTAAAAAAATTATTCCAACAATGGAATACGCCGATGGAGAGCAATGTTTACCTTGGTGTTGAGTCACGCGTCGTGTTGATTTAATTAAAATGCAGCCCTTTTTAGCCAACTTTCGCAATCCTTTATTCAATCAGTTAATTAATTTCGCGTGCAAAACAAACCGAAAACTCCCCCCGCCAGCGAGCAGCCAACCATCGATCAGCTGAAATTCTCGGTTTCCTAATTTTTAAATGACACTCCTTTGAGGACGGTTCCCCGGACCAAAACCATGCGACGACAAGCATCGACGAGGATCTGAGGGAATACATAAATCTTCTCCGCTCTGAGCGATGGAGGATATATATTTTTGTCAATTGAAGCTGCAAAGAATAACAAGAAACCACAAGAAAGCTGAAAAGAAAAAAAACCAAAACATCTCGAGGAAAACAAACCTCCGTTCGTCAGTCGTTCTTTCCACTCAAATTTACTCATCCATCTTCGTTATTCCTTTAAAAGGATTGCGGCGTCTTCTATCCTTTGTTTATTTTTCAAAAAACCCCCCTCTCTGCCAAATCATCCCGCCAGTGTGCAGCAGCAACAGTAGCAAGGAGCAACAACAGCCAAAGGGCATCCGTCCCAAAAATCTAGACTTTTCACAAGGAATATGGGAATATCGTGTGCCGCAAGGACGAGTCCTGCCATCGTTCGTTGTCGCAAGTCCATGTCGTCAGGCACACACAACTCCTTCGTCTCGGCTGGATGCCTTATCCTCGCAAAAAGGACATATCCAGCCGCCATTGCCTAAAGGACGACATGTGATCAAGAGGAAACGGGCGGATGAGTGAAATTGATTGGAAGGACGCTGTTCATCTAGCAACAAGAAAAAAAAAACAAAAAAATAAGCAATTCTCAGAAGCCCATTCAGGTGAAGTCTATTTGAAATAATCATGTGGCAGGATGCGAGAAAAAAGGATCCCCTTTTTCTTCTTCCGATTGATTGGCACTTGTGCACCCAACTCAATTTTTGCCCGGTTGCGTGCCGGTGACATGTCCCGACGAGGGACACAAAGGAACATTAATTAACCGCAGCAGAGGTATGCCCACCGACTGGTGCCGGGCAATTAATTAGTTCTTTCAAAATGTTCGCCCAAGAAGGGCTGTTGGATACCTTTGGCGGGGGCTGTCTCCACTGGGGGCCTACATTACGTTGTCGCTGGCCCATTTCAAGGTTGTCATTCGTTCTCCCTTTTGTGCCGGTTGACCTCTGTCAGCGGAATACGAAAACTTTTCAATCAACTTTCCCTCGTTTTTTTTTTCTTCTCCAAAAACAGGAAAATATAAAAATCAGGTTTTTTTTTCTGTTCCCTTGTGAGTTCGTCCTTTTGCCTCGCTTGTGGATGAGCGGCTGGGAATACGTATATATATTTTTTGGGGATTTAAGGACGAACAAATCGGGGTTTTTTTTTCTTGTTTTTTTGCTACCCACATGGTGTCGTGCCGGTTTTTTTTTTTTTTTTTTCTGTGTGTGCGCCGTAGTATCCGGCGCCGTTCGTTGCTGTTTACTGTTGTGTATTCCACTAAATCCTTTGATTCACTACCACTTTATGTCTGACAGAGGGACTGAACGAGGACGCAAGTGAATGAGACTGTTTCAGCGAGCCAGCGACCGAGAGAGAGAGAGAGAGAGCGAGGAAGAGCGAGCGCGGAAAGTTGAATTTTTAATTTCCGGGCTAAGTGCAGCGCAAATAAATTCAAAACTTTTTGGCCAACGGGTGTAGTGCTCCAGTGACTGTTGTGTGAGTGGGCTTAGTTTGTATATACAGTCCTTTTTCTGCGTCCTATTGGGGGGAATAGGATAAATGGGAGAAAAAAAAAATGAGGGCTACATGCGAGGACTAATTATTTCTGAGAAGTCAACCATCCCTTTTGGGTTGGTTAAGGCCCGGGGGGGGGGGGGGGGACTCTCCATCGTCCCGAGAGAAGACTTTGGTACACATTTGAATTTGATTGAGTTCACAAAATTGCCGAACAGCAGATCCCTGCCATGATCCCTACTGATTCGTTCAAAAATCGAATGACAATTGGCCCCCAGAGATGATGCTTAATCTCCCGTCCACTCTCACTTGAGTTCCTTTGTAATTGCAACCATTGGAGGCACCCCCCCGCCCCCCTCCTTCCCCCCTGCCACCCCACACACAGAGAGAAACATGAGCCTTTGCGCAGCAGTCCATTAAGTGAAACAAAAGTTGCCCCATGATTCAGATCATTTCCGCCACTAATTGAACCGCAGAGAAGGGTTTATGTGCGCGCAGGGGGGGACGTGTAGTGTGTGCACGTATATCCCACATCGTTGGCCACAAGTAAGTTCTATCCTCTGCCGACGATACATGAACTCAAAATTGTATTCTCTAGTGAAACTTTTGCACTTATTAACCGCAATTAAGTTATCCTTTTTCCTAGGCTTCCCCCCGCCACACCCCCCGTAGCGCCGCCCACTGCAATAGGATATCGGTTGGATGCTCGGTTCTGGTCGGCGCCTCATGAATACATGATTACTATCCTCCATCTTCGGGACTTAATGTGGGTGCAAATGAGATTCAGATTTAGACTCAGAAAGTGGAAACTTTAGACTCTCGAGAAGTCACTTGGATTGCCAGTCACACACATCCACACACATGCACCCAGACGACAGGACGAAATCAAAATCATGAATATTATCCTTAAATCTCTGGTTCTTGATTTCAAAGCGAATCCTTTCACACGAAAACTTCTCGTATGGAGTAACTCCCTAATCCGCTGGAGCAACTCCCTTCGTCCTTGTCATCACCTTCGTCAGCATCCTCTCCAGGGGTGCGGGAGCGGGGGGGGGGGGGGGGGGGGGGATTTATTGCACCTACTCCCCGAACGTCTCATGGTCCTCCCTATCTCTCCGTCTCTCAATTTTTCGGCGGGATTTGCACTTCAAGGACGAAGAAGGGCTCGCTCACCGAAGCACACTCCAGTCTGCTGCGCTAACAAGGATTCACTTGCCAGAAACTGCAAGTTAAGGGTATCCATAAATTCTGGTGGGTTTCCTGCAAGAAAACTGTGTTTTTTTTTTTTTGCCTCCTCCACCCATCCATATCCTTGCCACCGTGGCGAAGGATGAAAGGATACCAAAAAAAAAACTTTTAATTTCCTGTGGTGTACGGCAGGGAGTTAATGATGTTGTAATTAAATTCATTAGCAGCTGTGTTGTCAAGTTAATGTTGAAGGATATTCGTGTGCGCAGTTATTTATGGCACTCACCACATGTGGGAAGGCTGGCTCTGGGAAGTTTGTCTAGTGAAGCCCAGTCGCTCTCTCCCTCTCACTCGCAGTCTATCGACTGGTCTCTGGCAGGCAGTGTGTGTGAGATGGTGCGGTTTGCTGGGGCAAATGAATTTAGTGCTCGGCCAGGATATTGTGACAGGTGTTGAAAATTGATGGATTTTCGGTTCGAGGAATGGAGAATGTTTTGTTTACAGACTACTACACTGCATGCCTCGGCTGTGATGTAGTGCAATCGAGTCTTTGCTGGAGGCTGCAGTGAATGATGTAAGCGCTGGGATTCTGTCGGATTTTCTGACGATCCTTGCTGCAGACAGCTCAATCGACTGGAAGAAATCATAATAAACACGCAATAAATCTCTGTTGCTTGTGTGCTTGTATGCAAGTCGGCATTCATTTTGTGTCTCTTGAAGGATGACTTGATGCAGGGGTCCCTTTAAAAGCTGGTCCTTCGTCTGGTGGTCATATTTGACTAAATTGTGTAGGTTAGGTAGTTCGGCTGCCAACGAAATCGCGAGCACACTTAGGACTCCTGTTGGTCGTCCATTGTGACACCCACTGATCGACAACTTCAGCGATGTGGCCGTTAATTTGATCCCAACGGAAAATGGTGACTGGACCAGATTTGAAAACCGAATAAAGCGTATTAACTTTGCTTTCACTGGGATTCGAACTGGGGACCCCTCTTGCCAGGGGTAGGCACTCAACCAACGGCGCCATCCAGCTGTTTTTTGTGTAGATCTTAACCTCCCTCGGTGTGGCCGTGGCGGAGTGGGTAGATGCGTCGACTCATGAGCTCGGTTACATGGGCGAATTTAGCAACTTTCCTAATTCACTGCTCCACTTTTCTCACGAGTCACTGACAATGTTCAGAGAGTAGGTACTCCGGTCTACAAAAAACGATTCAGAAAATCGCCGTTCGGGCTTGGAATAAAACTACAGGTCCCTCGTCCACTGAGGTTCGCAGATCCACTCGCGATAGAATCTATTGCTTGGGCACAACTCGAATGAGCGCCTGAGTTCGACCAACATGCCTCACCGTCGCATTCTTTGAGTGGCGCTACAGTCCTGCTGAACCATCAAGCCTCTCCCGATACCAAGAAATATAATCCAGCTAGATTTGATTTACTCCTCTAAGAGGCCGGCCCTTAAATGTCACAAAACTCATCAAATTTCAAAGAACAACATGCATTGACACCGCGCTCTACAGTCGATGCCGTCAGACGCCCTGACGCTACTTCCTCTACCTTTGGACTAACACATGGAAAACACTTCAGCACACAACGCCATCAGGTTCAGAGAGTCTGGGTGCTGGACCAATGGCCACACCACTATCCTTGATCTGATACCGAGAGATCTTGTATCATCCTCAACAGACTCATGGTCCGCAGGCTTAACCTATCAAACAGCTTTGTTACTCTAATTCCCGAAAGATCGGAATGGCACAGTGGGAAGGTGTGCGGGAATTTTAACTGGGCCATCACTGACCACTCTCAGGTGAATGACGCTGTCATTGCGGGTGTGTTCTGCTGAACATTTTCAAAGCTTACAGAGGGTGTTCCAGGCGGAACTACTTTCAATTTGAAAAGCTTGTGAAATTAAACCCAAACATCTTGCCAAGACAGAAGGTTAGCATATGTCTTAATAGCCAAGCAGCCATCAAAGATATTGCCTCTTTCATTACATACTCTAATCTTGTAAAGAAATGCCGATCTGAGTTAACGGCATTAGAAGGCCAGCTCAAAATGTCCCTCATCTGGGTACCAGGTCACAGGGACATCCTAGGAAACGAGAAAGCTGTTGAAGTGGCTAAGCAGCAGAGGAGGTGCACATCCAGCTACAGGCAGTCAAGGCTAATATCTGTACGCACTTCCTTGTAACAGCTAACCTCAGATGGGCTAGATTTACAAATGATCCCAAAACAAAGCAAAAGACTTCCTTCGACGAACTCGACATGATATCGCCGGTCAGTGTGGGACACTGACCAATGGGAGATTATGTCGCAAAACTAGGTATCCCACACAACAGACATTGTCGCAGTTGCAGCAATATAGCTGAGAAGGAGTCTTTAAGCCATATCGTCCACTTTTACTCCTCTTCATCTTTATACATCCAGTAGGGCTGTGTGCCAAGTTCACAGTGACCTGTTGTGACACCAATGACGTGCCCTGTTGCTTAGTCTGAGCAGTCAGAGGGCCCATTTTAGATAGAGTGCTGCTCGTATTCTTGCCATTTCTGGTTTGTTCTTGAGAATTTTGAAAGATGGTAGGCTGTAGCGCCCACTGTATAGATGGTGGGGGCTGTTGCGAGCGGCGTAGAGGGTGGATCTCCTCCTGGTGTGTGGCGAGAGATTATACCACATTTAGCGAGTTCATCGGCATTGGAATTGCCCGGTGCGTCACAGTGGCCATACTCGGCCATATCAGCAAGAGACAGTCGATAGTTAAGGGATGTTTTTTTAGTGAAAAATTGCATCGTCAAGGGAGTCTTGGTAGCGGCCTTGCTTTCCAAGCAGATTGTGATGTCCTTTTAGATATCGCATTGCTCTTCAGCCATGGCAGTTCCTCTTTTAATGCTGGGTTTCTGCCTGGAACTCGCTATGGTCGTTAGGGTGGCCGACTGCCGGCAGCCGTAGTCACGCCACATTAGGTTATGCCAGAGTAGGCCCGATGTGTTAAAGACATCATTCTGAAAGAGCAATGTTGAGGTCCTTAGAGTAGGCCTACAGCCACTCCTTCATCCGACTACGATTAGTTTGCGTAAAATCGCAGGGCATCCTCCAGACCCAGTCTAAGTGTCAGACTTCCAATTCGATCTGGCTGCTAGAGACATTTTTTTCCCGAAGACGCCTTGAGGTGGTAGGTAATCGGTGTCGTTTCAAAGGAAGTTGAATTCTCTGAGAATGGTTGGAGTGGCCGATACTGAGTTCCAGGCTGCTATCTGTCTGCGGACCTGCTACCTGTCTGCGGACTAGGTTAAGTTAGATTTTAAGTGGCATTAAATAGGGGGGAGGTGGGTGTACACTTAGGCCAAAAATAGGCTCATTGTGCTGCCACGCGGGTTTACAAGGGGGTTGGGGCGGCATGATTATGATAGCTAGCCAGACATATCAGAGAAGTCGAGTAACGATTTGATAAGTTTTTCGTTCAGGTCACTTATGTAGGTTGTCAAAGAATTAGGAGCCCATCCTAGTACGGCTTTTCTAGTCGAAGCGAGTGCAGGGCAGCTGCATAGAAGGTGTTGTACATTTTCTTCTTCCTCTTCATCTAGACAGCTTCTGCAGAAGTCGTTAGATATATATAATAGTCCTAATCTTTTCACGTGTAGACCTAATAGGCAGTGTCCGGTGATTATCCCCACTGTTGTGCTGATCTTAGATCGTTTTAGGGAGATCAAGCTGTCAGATCTTTTAGGGTCGAGACTGGACCAGATTCGTTTGCTGATTTGGCAAGTGTTACCTGTATTCCGTCTGGCATTAGCTTTTAGTTTACTTTGATTATTGAGTTATAACTTAAAGGTAGCTAGGGGGGTGCCTATGTCAGAAAAGGTTCCATCATCTGGCTGTGTGGTGGCGAGCTTGTCAGCGGACTAAGTCCAGCGTAGGTGGTTGGAGAAGTACGTTAAGTACAGCAGATGGAGTGCTTCTTAACGCTCCTCTGATTGACACTTGTAAGTCAGTCGTTGTACCCGCTTGGGTGCCTAAGAGTTGACAGCTTTTTTTAGGGATGTCCACCAAAGACTGAGACTCCGTACAATAGTATCATGTTCTAAATATGGACAGAGACGCCTGCCTAAAAGGCGTTCAGATACCCTTGGGTTAGGTTAGGTAGATGGATGATGGGTAGACGGGCCTATTGAACCCATTGCGATGCCCATACTCGGGGAATGTCACCTCTTTACTCGTACTTCGTACCCATCATCCAGATCAGCCATCCTGATCTCTAACTACCACAGACTGAAGGTGTCTATCGATTTTTGCACTGCTAAACTTATGCCAAAGTACATAAGACTAAGTGACAAAATGACAATGACACCCATCCTGCGGAGTCGTGTACCAACTTAGCGGCAAAATGCTTATGTTTCCCTTTACCGCGCGTAATTTTCAACCAATTTGGTTTTTTTATTTCCAAATGTACAATTCCCGATACAAAAGATGATATGCAGAACAAAAATTAGTTGTGGACCCGGTAGGTAACGCTGTTGAGTTTTTTTTTTATTAATATTCGATTTTTCTCACAATTTTTTGGTAATTTATCTCAATTTTGCTGCATTCTCAATAAAACGGATCTAAAAGAGCCTGGCGAAGCGGGAGGAGCTTAAGCTAGCATCCTTATAAATCTGAAAAGAGGTTTTAGGTCATGGAAGAAATGTTCTCTCAGTGTTCTATGTGACAACTGGCAGAGGTCGTGAGGAGTATCCTCTTTTTCCTCTTCATCGTCGTTGGCTAGTCCCATTCTCATTCCATAGAACTTCAGATGATTATGGCCAGTTAGTGCTCCAACTATTATCGCCAGCAACTCCGTGTCACACTGAAGGTGTTTGCCGGTTTTTGCACTGCTTAACTTGCGTGGAACCTGTGAGACCACTCGCATGCTTTAGAGTGATCTCGCGGATTCCACCTTTCATTTATTATCTCAATGATCGTGCCATCCGCAGGAGGTGCAACCACTTACTTGCCTCGGATCGGTCTGTTTCGTCCCCTTGCCTGGCAAGTTCATCCGCTGCTTCATTGCCGATTATGTCCCTTTGCTGCGAACCACCCATCGGAGAGGAATCGAGTACTGCGTGCTGTGAATTTCGCGGCAGGTATCCAACAAAATCCCATGAACCACCCCAAGTTTCAGTAAAGAGAGCGCGTCTACACTTGGTCCTTCCATCTTCATTGAAGCCCGCGGCCACTATCAGCTCTTGTCAAGACAAGCAAAACTGAACACCTCTTCCTCACGTCATCACAAAAATTCCGGATCATTCCTTCGGACGTGCACCTCAACTAGAGCCGTTCCCCTTCACCGTCAGCATCTCCAACTCAACAAAATACCTCTGAACCTCTGAACTCACTCGCAACCACCTTTGAGGTTATGCAATCCATTTCGCAATTTAAAACATTTCAACTAACTGACAGCAGGAGGCACTACGAGCGCTCCTGACGCCGATAATGGTTTCTTCGGAACAATTAAGCTCATATATTAACCATAACTTCCTCATTTCGTTTACCATCTTAATTTCAATTAAAATTTCCGTTAATTATTTAACGGTATCTCTTAGTCGTCTATACCGCTGACGGCTGAACCCTATACACTCGGTCGGTGATCACAGCTCGCAGCGCTCTCTGAAGGCGTAAACTTTCTGTCATAAAGGAAATAAGACGGAAAGATATTAATTACCTTTCGCCGAATATGCACGGTATCGGCGGCGGGTGGCAATGTGTCCTCGACTGTGTGTGTGAGGCGGCGGGAGGGTGGAATTAAATGAGTGAACTTGTGGGGAAAACTTTTAATTAACTTTCTGTGCTGGCGGTGGCAAGTGGGTGTGTGTGTGGGGGGGAGGGGCGACGATTGGTATTTCGATTTGAATACATTTGCCTTTGCCTCCCCCCTGCACTCCCTGATTATGGAGCAAAAAAAAGAAACTGCCAATCCCACCACGTCATCTCTCAAAGTGCATCCGCATCGCGTCTCGTCATCCCGCTTGCATCAGCATCGGCATCAGCAACGCAATTATTTATTCATTACCGTATCTCTGCGTTTCGTTACACACCTCAATTCATCGGGTGTCGCCTTATCGGGGATTGTTTATGTCTGCATGCAGCACGAGCGAATTGCTTACTGCACCTCCACTCGAATGTATCGCATTCGAATAATTCTGCTGACACCAGTGATGACGATGAGGTTGAGGATGAGCATGAGAACGAGGATGATGATGATGATGATACTGGTGCTCCTTGCAGTGTAGTGTGCTGCTGCAGAAGGAGGTGCAGGATCCTTGCTTCTCAAAATGACACTCCATTTCGCAGGATTTACAGATATCAATGAATCTAACGAAGGCTATGCCCGCCTGCTTTCTGCTTCTAATGCAGTGCATCCCTCTGAGGCGGCGGCGGTGGCGTCGGCTGTCGGTGTCAGGATATGAGGAGCATCGTTGCTAAATGATTCGTGAGTGAGTTGGGGTCGTGCAGGGGTAGGGGACAGACCTGAATTCTGATGCGATTTGCTGATGAACAGCACAACAACACACACGACATTTCAGGTGGCGATGGTTCTGTGCAAATGCACTTGCATCCTTCCAGCGCCTTCCTTCCTCTGGCCTCGTAATGTCGTTTCGGTAATGCGTAAGCAATTCCTTTTTGTCGTCTTTTTGCAAGGATGTGCAACGTTGTTGGAATTTATTTCGAAATAAATGGATGGGAAGTAGTTAGAATGGGTGGATGCGATATCCCTCTCGGCGACGAGAAGGATTCGAGTCATAACCAGGCACCGTGCCCTCGCAGGGAATGCAGTAAATTTTGATTGTTTTCGCAAGAACAATGTACGTAATTTGTTGAGTATTAATGGGGTTGTAAGCGGATTGGGGTGACTGTGTGGAGGTGCTAACAAGTGGGGGAGTGGTGGAAGAAAGGGTGATGGGTGGCCTAGGTTCAATGACACCATCATTCTCCTCATTTTCCCTCCAACTAGCCATCGATAATGGGAGAAGACCGCCCCAGATTCAAATGAACGACCATTCATCATCATCATCATCTTCTGACCCGCATGATCCGCTAAAGGGGTCGCGGGGGTAAACCACGCACGAGAGATCTCCAAGCAACTCGATCCTCCGCCATCGACTCTAACTCATCAGGAGCTATGCCCAAGCGTAGCCCGGCGAGTTTTTGGACTTGGTCCAACCACCTCGTCCTGGGTCTGCCAAGCGGTCGCCTACCTGATGGAATCGCATTCAACGCCCGCCTCGGAAGTCGTGATGATGGGGACATTCGTGCCACGTGACCAAACCAGCGAAGCATAGCCCTTTCCGTTCGAAGAAGCAGCTGCTCAATGTTGAGTTCCTAGCGCACTGCCGTGTTTCTCACCCTATTCCGGCGAGTAATTCCCACAACAGCTCGAAGAAATCTCATCTCAGCAGCTTGCACTAGCGATCTTATTCTTTCGGTCATTACCCAAATGTCATGACCATTGGTGAGAGTTGGAACAAATACTGAGTTGAAAACCGCTAACTTGGCTTTGACACCAAGCTCGGCCTTTCTGATTACAGAACAATCCTACAGGAAAGCTCAGCATTATTCCTTCCATCACTCGTGAAAAAGACCCCGAGATACTTAAACTTCTCCACCTGCATCAATGGGACTCCACTAACATGCAGAGTGCATTGAACAGGCGTTCTGGAAATGACCATAACCTCCGATTTGTCCACGTTAACCCTCATTCCAGCATCAGCACATACAGCCACAAACCTATCGAATGCGCGTTGGAGTTCCGTCTGGGAGGATGTGAGGATAACCAAGTCATCTGCAAAAAGAAGATGACTTACCCTCAACTCTCCCAATGTGAAACATTCCTCACCTCGGCTACGCTGCAACATCCAGTCCATATATGCAATGAAAAGGAGAGGTGACAAGACACACCCTTTGCGAAGTGCAACGCCCACGGTGAAAGGTGTTGATTTAGCACCGTTTACCCGAACACAACTGCTACAGTTTGTGTATAGAGACTGAATGGCCCTCAGAAGAGACCCATCAATCCCATACACCTGCAGGACACTCCAGAGCTTACCTCGAGGGACTCGGTCATCGGCCTTTTCCAAATCTACAAAACAACTGTAGATTGGTTTGGCATACTCCCAAGCCTTCTCAAGTACCATTCTTAGAGTGAAAAGCTGGTCGGTTGTACTTCTGCCGGGACGAAAGCCGCACTGTTCATCCCCCATCCTGGGCTCGACCATAGCTCTAGAACGCGCTTCCAACACCTTAGCATAGACTTTCCCGGGGATACTTAAAAGAGATATGCCCCTGTAGTTGAAGCAATCTCTTTTATCCCCCTTCTTGAACAGTGGGACAATCACCCCAGTTTGCCAATCGCCAGGTGTCTCACCGCGTGCCCAGGCCACTTTAATGACACGAGAGAGCCATAAAACTCCCTCTTTACCCATTGCCTTAAGCATTTCTGGCCGGATTTCATCCACACCGGCGGATTTTCCAATTGTTAGCGATTCAATCGCCAAAATGACTTCCTCCACCGTTGGACTATTCTCCGGCCCACTCAAGACTACGGGTCTGTCATCCTCAGTGCCCTGTTCGGGATTGAGCAGCTCCGAAAAGTGCTCGCTCCATCTGCCCAAGATGTCCGCCTCATTGGAAAGCAACACCCCAACTTTGGATTTGACTCCTTCGATGATTTTGAATTTCCTTCCTCTGAGTCGGCGAATGGTTTGCCAGAACACCTTTTTCGCAGATCGATTGTCGCTTTCCAGCATCCCGTACAGAGGCAATGACTGCTGTTGAAAACATTCCCCATTCTTCCTCTACATGCGATGGAACAGTTGGAAGTCGCTGAAACCTTTCAGCAAAATTTAGCTGCAACTCACTGTTCTGTAGTTTCTCCCACCGTATGCGTGTAACCACTCTTGGTTTCCGCCTTGGCAGAAAAGGTACTTTATCTGTGAAGTTCACAACACCAGGTGATGGTCAGTTGACAGCTGAGCCCCTCTCATCACACGAACGTCACAAACCATCCG
Organism: Eristalis pertinax; assembly: GCA_907269125.1. Lineage (NCBI taxonomy): Eukaryota > Metazoa > Arthropoda > Insecta > Diptera > Syrphidae > Eristalis > Eristalis pertinax. The sequence continues at coordinate 8,833,046 of OU026148.1, forward strand.
TTTCACACACGACCATTCATCCCCAAAAAATGGTCATCAATCAACGAAAGGCTGACCAGGTTTATCTTTGAATTCCTGCCAGCTACAACGAAGCTCTCACTTGAATGACTTGCCACTCCATACATAATGACATGACAGCACCTTCAAATCAAAGCCACAAGCACTTTCAAACCAGACATCGTTCTCGTTTAATTTGCACTTCTTTTCCTATCGTTCTTATCTGGTCACCCGATAAATACCCTTAAACATTGCCCAGGTGACACGTCATCACCCACTCCCGTCCGTCCGTCTCACCATCGCCCATCAAAATTCAATCTTCACATTCAGATTTATGAAGTTTCCTTCCAGCGACACGAGAAACACGACGCCAGCTGGCCAAAGGCAGCGATGTCAAAACAAAAACGAGGCGAATTCAAATCCCAATGAGTTTAACATTTTCTTCGGTCACACCTCCCACACACAGTGTCGGAAGCAAGGGCTTCAGACTCTCCTCTCCTCCCCTCTCCACTCGCCGGCTGCCGAGAAAGTCCTGAATAAGAAATTACGAAGGTGTTCGCCAAGAGAAAATTCTTTTGAATGAATAAAATATAATTTTTCCGCATCGTCGCTTCTGAATAAACTTAAGCTGGTGCCACTAAGCCATGTGGCTGCACACTTTCGGTGCAGAGCAGAGACAACCGAACCGGGTGAAAGCAGGGTGGAGGGGGAGGGGGGGGGGGCTGGAATTTGATGCGAAAAGTGAAAGTCCTGTGTCCTGTGAAGAGAGACGCACGAATGGAGCAAGGGGACCGTATTTAAATGCATTCAAAGTCGCCCTCACCGACTCTCGAGGATGAGACTGGAATATCCTATTAGAAGGATGACTGTAAGCTAATGAGGGCAAGGGAGGGGGGATTGGTTCATTGCCGTGAGTGGCAGGTTTTGAATATGCCGAATTAATGGGCGACACGATAAGCAAAAGAGCTGAGCTGATTCTCGGTGCCGTCGGCAGAGAAGCTCTGCTTTGAATAGTTGCGAGGAACGTGAAGACATGTGGATGCATGCTTACCAATGCTCCAGCTAAGAGGGTCCTCGAATTCGAGGCTCCTGGTTCGAGAAGGGTCAAGAACCATGTCATCGCGAACCCAAGAGAACTTGGTCTTGATGACTGGAACCAGCGTGCCCAAGCAAGTCGGCGATGGAAGGAAGGCAGCCCCTCCATAGGCCGAAGGGCTGAATAAGTAATGGGCGGGTGGAAAATGTTGCGTATACGCCATGTCGGCCGGGATTCGAAAGAGTGACCAGAAAAATGGTTGATTTTACAGAATCGCCAATATCTTGAAAACAGTGCGTTTCAATTCATCTCTCACGCCGGCTCTTTTGAGCTTTACAAGTTGGTTGGTGGCGGCATGATTATGATAGCCAGCCAGACTGTTTGCCAGCCACTTAGGTTGTCAAAGAAGAAGAAGCCCAGCCTGGTATGGCCTTCCTAGTCGAAGCGAGTGCAGGGCAGCTGCAGCGAAGGTGTTGTACATTTCGTTCCTCCTCTTCATCTAGACAGCTTCTGCAGAAGTCGTTAGAGAATAGTCCTAGTCTTTTCGCGAGTAGACCGCTGATCTTGGATATTTTTAGGGTGATCAAGCTGTCAGATCTTTTAGAGCCAAAAACGACGCCGCTACGACCAATAGGAGCTGAGAAAAGTGTCGGAAAAGGTTCGACTTTACAGAATCGCCAATATCTCGAAAATGGGGTTTTTTTAGCGATCCAAATGATCTCTTTCGCATTTTTGGGCATATATAGAGAATGATAGGACGCTTCTTGACGCTTCTTGACGCTTCCAATAGCCTTTTCCAGTCTCAACTTCCAAATGCCACAGCGGCCCAACTAGGCGTACCTACGACCTGTGTACACCTGTGGTTATGTGTTTCGATGTGTATTATCGAAATCCAAAGACTGGAGTGGATCCGACGACATCGAATTCCACAGTGATGTTTTAGCCTTTTCCTAGCTCAACCTTCCTGTGTCGGCCGTAGCGTGAAGATCTCGTACTATGCGAACTTCCCTGGCCTGACGCCGCATGGACATTGGCTGATATGACTTCAGGCGAGCACGCAAAACGGCGGTGCTTATCCCAAAAGTTCCCCGTCGACCACTCCGTCCATTGCACAGTGAGCTATACAAAATTTGTTGACAAAACCTGTTTGAAAACCCACTTCCGGGGCTAAAGCCGATCTCCATGAAATTGATTTTAATGACAGTCCTCACCCCACCGAAAGCATTCGCTGATTCATTCATTCCGTTTTGTGAATGAGAAACTGCTGCAGACAAAGGGCCGCTTAAAGCCAAACAAACGCGCTTTTGAAAGGATACCGACCCGGCTGGGACTTCGTTTCGGCGGAAAAACCGCTTAATTACATTCACAAGGCCACCGAAGGGGTTTTAATTACATTATTTGTGTTATTTCGCTCGGCAGGAGTGGAGCCTCTAATCTTGCCGAAACCAAAGAATGCAACAGCATTCAAAGGACACCGCGAAAACCCTAATCTCTCCAACCGAACGGTGGCAGTGCTTCGCCCCGAAATTTGCCCAAAAATAATATCACGCTGGCTAAAGAAGGAAGGTTCGCCCCGCGGACTGTCGTTGTCCGAATCGAGGCTGCGGTCCCTTTTTGTTGGGGGAGGCCCCTGAGGAGGGGGCGTGAGAAAATTCCATTCAGGCGACAACCACTGAGGTTCTGAGGATAATTCAAAGCCGTCGTGGATCTTAATTTACACTTTTGTTCGTGAATTGCGAACTGCGGTGCCGGTGGGTGGATGGCGGGTGATGGGACATTTCAATTTGTCAACGATGCCGTGGGAATTAATCGATGTAGCGAGTCAGTCATTGGGTCAGAGCTGAATTGAATGAAGTTGACAAAACCTGCATCAATACAATGTATCCATTTCAAAAAGTCCCATTAGGTTGAGTGGCAGCTGACAGTGCTGCCCCCACTTTATCGAATAATTCACTGCAAACGTATAAACTTGTTCAATTACCAAATTGATTTCATCCCCAGCTCGACGACTCCCTTCAGAGTGACTGACCGACCGTATTGCCCGCCCATTTTTTCGAAAGTCCCTCCGGCAACTTTCATTTCCGTAATTCAGACTCCAGTGAACTGCAGGCGATAAGGGCGCCGAATGATAGAAAAGAAAAGAAAAGACAGACCGAGTGCTCTATCGGAGGCACTTATTGGTGAAATACCCTCTGTCGATTCCATTCACTGTCCGGCTGGCTCTCTGCCTTTGAGAGCGCAGGGACTCCACAGAAGAATAACATTTTAACTGATTCCGAAAACTAAAGCATTCTTTATGGCTTCGCTCCGCGCCCACCCCGCATTGCAACACCAAAGTGCATCCAATGGATATTTATAACTCCCTGCCCCCATCCACCCTCTTGGCGGCTCCTCAAACACAAATCCGAAAGCACACGCATGCATCCACATGCTCGCACTGAACTCCCACTTCACAGACGTCCTTTTTTTTTTTTGCTGTGAAACAAATAGACAAAGTTTATTGTCCTGTATATCCTCGGCACTTACTGAGAACGACACAATGTGTACCAGAGAATATCCTGTGTCAAGTTAAACAGGGGAACGAACAGAGAGAGAGAGTGAGAGGGAGAGAGAGCGAGGACGACTACACTAGTCGAAAGGAATTTATGTTCCATGGAGTATCATCGCACTCCTGTCGTCCTTCCATTTCAGATCGTATTTTTTTTTTTCTGTTCGCCTCTCAAAAGACACTCCAACAATTTTGGTCGGTTTCACCCAACTGCATTGTGTTGCTTGTTCTAAAGGATATCATTTAGAGGAATAATAAAGGCGAATACTTCAGGATAAGCTTACCAGGCATGACAACGGCTATGAGTGCGACTACTACGAGAGCAGTGGGATGAGTGCACGGGAGAGTATATCGACCTGCTATTGGCACAAGTAGCGTCCTTATTTCGTTCCTCATTGAACAGCTAAAGTGGACAACAATATATTACCGAAGGGAATGCCATAAAAAGGGCAATTTCAAGTAAAAACCAAATACATTATGAAATTTTAAATTTTTCTCCCATGTCGCCTTCTCGGTTCTCCTTTGCTCAGCGCTCTGCTTGGCTCGACTCGGCTCGGTTCGCCTTGTCTCGGCTCGGCCTCTCAGCTGTGTGTTGTCGACTGTCGTTGCATGTATATTGCTTCTTTTTTCTTCATCTGAAGGACACTCGGTCCACAGCGATAGCACAAATGTGTGGTGTGTGCACACACTCAACTTGAAGTGGAACACAGTGAAGAGTCGATGCTATATCTGTACTTATTTCATCCTAGAGCCTCCTAGTCTTTTCTTTTTTTTTTGTTTTTGTTCAGCTTCGGCTGCTGCTTCAAGTCGGTTACATTTACAGAAATTTGTTTTTCTTCTCGAGGCCACTCTCGCACAGGAGTAGAAGAGAGTCCTTGTTTGTTGTGGACTGCAGGGGAAAAAATATATCCATTTCCAGTGATACTTTGGCAAATGCTACACTTTGAAGAGGGGGAGATTACAATTGAAATGTTTCCTGCTGCTGCTGGACAAGGTAGCATCGATGTTGAAATCTACCAAGGATCCCACCCTTTCCCCCCACCCCACACCCACACAAGTTATCGTTGGCAGTTGTTGTGCCTTTGTATCCTTGTATGCTTCCGTTTTTGGTTTTTTTACGAGAAACCATAAAAGGACTTTCTCGAATTCCGAAGGACTCTCATCTAGGAGTGAATTTGACGTTACAGTCATCCTGTTGGATACTATTAAAATAAATGCAGGCTTCGCTTGTCGATGTTTTAGGTGGTTTCAAGTCCACAACCGACCCAATCTGGGAAACTAGTGTATTCAGCTCATATTCAGCAACTGTTTATGGTTTCTTTTCGACAGAATTATGTAGAAATCCCTTTCCTCCGATGAGAATACAACGTTCTGGGATTGCTTACTAGAAAAAGATTCGCGAAACAGCATGAACTAGTGTATTCAGCACATATTCAGCTACTTTAACTGGTTTTTGTAGACGAAATTGTGTAGAAATCCTTTTCCATCGATGAAAAGTTGACTAAATGAAAGAACTGAGTAAAGAAATATTTTCCCACCCGCATGAACTAGAGTATTCAGCGCACATTCAGCAACTTAAATCCGACAGAATTGTATAGAAATCCTTTTTCATCGATGAAAATATCTCGTCATGCCAGAGCTTACTAGAAAAAGATTCCTCCACCAGCATGAACTTGACTATTCAGCACACATTCAACAACACTAATCGTTCTTTTCGATATAATTGCGTAGAAATCATTTTCCATCGATGAAAATACCGAATTCTGAAATTGCTTAATAGAATAAAATCCACCCACCAGCATGAATTAAAGTATTCAGCAACATTATTCGTTTGTTGTCGATAGAATTGTGTAGAAATCCTTTTCTATCGATGAAAATACCGCGTTATGAAAGAACTTACTAGGAAAAGATTGGTCCACCAGCATGAACTAGAGTATTCACCACATATTCAGCAACTTTTTCTGTTTGATTTTGACAGCATTGTGTATAAAACCTTTTCCTTCGATGACAACGCCACGTTCTGAAATTGCTTACTAGGAAAAGATCCGCCCACCAGCATGAACTAGTATATTCAGCAACCTTTATGGTTTGTTTTCGACGGAATTGTGTACAAATCCTTTTCCTTCAATGACAACGCCACGTTCTGAAATTGCTTATTGGAAAGGATCAGCCCACCAGCGTGAACTAGAGTATTCAGCAACTTTATTCGTTTGTTTTTGACAGAATTGTGTATAAAATCTCTTCCTTCGACAACAATTGCACGTTCTGAATGAGCTTAATAGAAACATCTTGTCACCTAGCCACCCATTTCATTAGCTTTCTCGAGCTGAATAACAAGCTTGCCTATCGCTGACAAAATCAAACTTCATCCAACCAAATCTACTCCTACTCCTTCACTCTCCCAACTTTCCATCCCTCTTGCAAGACAAAAATGTACATACCTTTCGCGAGGATACACCCCCACCCAGCCCACTCAGAGACTGTGTGTCGTCCCATAAAGCACGGTTAAGCCACCGTCACTGTGGCTACCGTAACTTCGTAAAGATATTCAAATTGAGCTGAATCGTCTGCTTACGGCTGAATATTAATTTTATTTTTGTTACCTCTTGTGCAAATAAAACAAAACACTTTCATTCAGTTTTATATTCCCACACATCCTCGCCGCACACACGAACGCACAGCAGATTGCATGAATTGCGCCAACGTGTGCGTACCTGGGTGTGTGTACATACTTTATTTTTGCTTTTTTTTTTTTTTATTACATATTGTCTTTTGTGAATATTAGGTCTCAGACATGAGTTTGTATGCATGATTTAATATAGTTTAAGGATGGTTACATTTTATTTTTGTTCATCTGTTACATGTTCATCTGGCAAAAAAATATATATTTATATTTATTATTATTTTTATTATGTATGTATGCTCGGCTCACGAAATAGTTTATCTTTAGAGATACAAATGTATGTATATAGGTACCATAACACCCCCTTAGTTTGCTGATGCTGCTTAAAATGTAAACAATCAAAATCTCTCAACACTCTCAAGAAAGCAAACAGAAAAAAAGAAAATACAATGATAGACACGAACAAAAAAAAGTTAAATAAAATGTGGTGTGTTAAATTACGGGATAATAATAAAATAGCTTGGAACGTATTATGTAGTAATAAAAATATAAATAAATTCTTAGACGCTTACAAAGTTAAAATATTTATTTATTTCTTTGCATAGTGAGAGTGCACTGAATTCACTCAGCTGAATGGCGCTTACAAAATTTTCTCACACCTTTGACTTGCTAGTCTCACAAGGTTACCTGTATTTCAATTCAGCACACTATCTAGTATGTGCTTATAAAAAATGTTTACATTATACGAAAAATAAATGAATTTCTTATCAATCTACATATAGCTTAATTAGTTATTGCATGTGCTTACAAACAGAAAAGAATGCTTATTGTTATATTTGTTCATTGTGTTTCGTTATACATACAGACTTAAACATAATTTGTGAACTTTATCTCTTACACACAAAACGAAAAAGAAAAAACAAAAATGGAATGATATGATATGAAACTTAACGATGACTTAACGAAAATTTAGACGCGCTATCATAATACCACAGAACCAATATAACCAAATGCACATGTGAACGAATCATAATTTGTTGCCAAATGTCAGCAGATTTGTGGATGATGTTGAAAGGATGTTGTGAGCTGGACGTGACGAACGATAGACGGGCGAATTCATTCGACTGGGCAAAGCTGCGCGCATCTGGATGGGTGCCAGTGACAAATCCGAACGACTGCGGGCGTTCTTTCGCACAAAGTTCACGATTGCCGATGGTGTCGGTGAGTTGCGACCACTGGAGACCGGTGTTCGGGCAGTCGCTGCCTTTGCCACACTCGGCAACAGTGTGCCCGGGCCAATGCGCACTGGACTGTTGGTAGCGCTGCGTAGTCGTCGTTTTGCCATGTCCAGAAGGACACTGCTGTTGGTCGCGTACGATGTGGGCGATGATGATGGTGAGACTGCCAAGCCCAGGCTAGACGATGACAAGCGCTTTAGGGAGCTCCTCAGTCGGGCACTCTCGCCGCCGTCCAGGTCGCCGTCGTTCGTCGAATTTGTTCGTCTATATGTGGCCATTTGTCAGCTGCTGTCCAGCGAGCACTGACGTCGCAGAGCATTGGTGAACCGCCACATGCGTACCTTTCCATCACTATTTCGCCCCCCCCCCAGAGACGCACACACAATGATGGACAATGCACAGGGGGATGTATGATGATCGTGGCGCGTTGGTGGCGTGCCACAACATAATCATGTGAAAGAGACGAAAACAGGAGAAAAAAAAAGAAAAGAAAAAACAGAAACAAAATAACAACAAAACGGAACACAGAAAAAGCGTAAATTTCAAAAAAAATGTTTTTTTTTTGTTTCAAAAAAATGTTCGCAAAATTTTCAATCAATTTTTTTATATACTTTTTTTTCAATTTTTTTTTTTTTTTTGGAAAAAAAGGAGTAGAAAACATATTTTTGGAAAGAAGCAGTCTTAAAGCTATGTGACGAAATGAGGTGAGATGAAGTGGTGTCTAATGAGGGGGAGATACAATGACGAGGGGAGGAGGATAGTGGACAGAGGGGCGAGGTGAAGGGTTTTTGGATGAGTTTAGTCGAATAGGAAACATTTTTTGTGGGGACAAGAATGGAAAAGTAATGAAAACAAAAAAGAAACAAACGAAAAACAAAACGGTCGATAACATCATGCGAACATAAATTTAAATGTAAATTGAAACAAACAAATTTAAGCAATTCGCTGCGGCGACGACGACGCTAATGGCGCACCGCCGATTGAACTCTAATGCACGGAATCGGTTTAGGCAGGTTTTTGTAAAAAAAAAAAGACGAAGAAAGATGTGATGTGACGTTTGCTTGGAAGTGGGACATCAGCAATTTTCCCTCTTTTGAGGGTGTGACGTCTGAGTCGGCGTCATGACTGTCTTAGAGCCGTGAAGCGTACTTGCACTATGGAGGGACGTCCTTTTTCTGCATCTATTAATGTGTTTTCGGCAGGAGCTGCGTCTGAGGCTGGTGCATGGTTGTCCTTGAACGACGTCAAGATCATTTTTTTAAGGACTTCTTTACTCTTTTTTTGTAATGAGCTACGTCCGAGTATTACACCTAAGTGTCCTACAGCATTGACGTACGCTAAATTACAGAAATAAGTGAGCAAGGAGATATCCAACTTCGGCCAGAATTACTCCTTGTCTACGACCATGCAAAATGAGAGAGATTATATTGGAAATCGCTGGTAAAGGGTGTTTTTTTTTTTTCTTTGAGGTATAGAACTTTATGTTGGCAATACTATTTTAACTGGCGGCCATTTTGTCAGCTGTAAAATGATTTTTAGTTTGGTTTGTCATTTCAACATGAATAGACTGACGCCTGAACAACGCTTCCAAATTTCGCAAATTTATTTTGAAAATCATGGTTCTGTTTAAAATACGCACTACGTCCATTTTACGGCCAACATAATCGCCCATCAGAGCAATCATTTCGACTAACTATGGAACGTTTTCGTATCACGTTTACTCTAAATGAGAATACGCATCCACAGACACGTCGAACAGTGCGTACAGAAGAATTCATTGCTGCTGTAGAGCGTAGCGTAGAAGAAGAATCAGTCTATCCGACATCGTGAACAGGAATTGGATAAGTGTCCACCAAGATCTTGGTTTGGGTCCAGACAAAGTCCAACTTGTGCAAGAATTGAAGCCACAGGATCACTTAGCAAGGCGTAGGGCCCAAAACAAGATTGCCGATGATCTCAATTTTCATAGACGAATTTTGTTTAGCTCACTTTTGGTTAAATGGATACGTCAATAAACAAAACTAACGTATTTGGAGTGAGAGTGAGAGAGTGGAGTATGTTGAGACACCGTTACATCCACAAAAACTGAGACTGTTTGGTGTGCATTATGAGTTGGTGGAATTATTGGTCCGTACTTCCTTAAAAAAACGATGCTGGCCAGAACGTTACAGTCAATGGTAGCCGCTATAGAGTCATAAACACTGACCTTTCGTGCATCAATTGAACAACCATCATGTGCATGAGCTGTGCTTTCAACAAGACGGCGCAACATGTCACACAGCTCGTGTCACAATTGATTAATTGAAGGAAACGTTTGGTAACCGCATAGTTTCACGTTATGGAACCGTGAGTTGGCCTCAAAGATCGTGCGATTTACCGCCGCTTGACTATTTTCTGCGGGGACATGTGAAGTCACTAGTCTACGCTGATAAGGCCGTAACGATTGACCACTTGGAGGACAACATTCGCCGCGTTATTGCCGATATTCGACCACAAATGTTGGAAAAAGTCATTGAAAATTGGACCTCCAGATTAGACGAGCCAGCCGTGGCTGTCCTATGCCAGAAATCATATTTAAATTAAAATCTCAGCAGATTATCTTTCGTAATAAAGTAAATTTCATGTCAATTTCACAATTTCAAAGTTCTATACCTCTAAAAAAAACACCCTTTATTTCATGTTCTTTTTCAAAATCCACTCCCCCGGTTGAAGAAGGTTTCAGATGTTCACACGTATTCACAGGCACGTCGGATTAAAAACGTTGGACATCTCCTTACTCTCTTATTTCTGCTAAACTCGCTACTTTCAGTCAGCCGCTTCATCCGCGGCGTTTTTTTATGCAGATTCGTCGTCTCTTCCTCAATCGCATTCGGCGTCTCACACCTTGTTACCTCAGAAAGCACAACAATCTTTCAAAACTCACTCGTTTCGAAGCGTCAACTTCTCGTTCCCCGCCAAAGACATCCCATTTCAATTTATTCTCCCATTTTTTCCCCCAATTCATGCCAATTAATCTCGATATCCTATCGCGAGGATGTTTGTTGCTCGCCCAAATAATCCCATACTCTACTCGCCTATTGCCCGTCTAAACGATTCCAATCAAAATCTACTTCAAAGCCGAATGAAAGAATCACAAAAGCATGCCATTCAGCAATTTAAAAAAAAAAAAAAGAAAACAGCAAACAAAACTGTATAACAATTTTTTGAAAATTGAAATTCAATCTTGATGCGTCCGTTTGTCTGCGGATGGGTATGCAATCATCAATGAATGACACTACAGAATGAATGAAGCAAAACAGATGCACTGACTGTCTAGTGGTGGATGTGTGCGCGTGTGCGTGTGTGTGTGTGGGCAAACTATAGTGATAAATGCAAAATACACAGTGACAGCACATAACTGCTGAAAGAGAATACAAAATGAAGGAAAAAAAAAAAAGAAACACAAAAGAAAACTTACATCGATTGAGACTAGAACACCGAATAATTCATTGTTTTTTTTTGCTTTGTTGCTCAATAACCACATGAAATATTTATTATTTTTTTTGATTTTTTGTTATTTTTTTTCGGAATGAATTGATGAGAGTACTAGAGATGACATTCAGGCCAGCTTATGACATCATCGCATGGATGTGGCGGAGATGGGGTGTGCGTGGTTTGGCGTGTGTTTTGTGCGTATAAACAAATGCGTGGTGGTTTCTTTTTTTTTGTTTTTGTGCATTCGAAAGATAATGGAAGAGGTCCTTCGGGTAAACACCAGCCCATAAGCCAGACTTTCATTCCCTCCCCCACTCTCTCGCACTCGCACTCAGCTGAATGGAGCCGACGATGATGTGTGCCACGTGTAGCCGGGCTGACATGAGCACGCACAATTGCACAGCGGACGCGAATTGAAACCGCGTAAAATCAGATTCACGAATTTCAACAGCAGCACCAGAGCAAGACTCCAGAGAATAGAACGTGGCCAAAATCTAAAGATGCGTGTGCGAATTGCGGTGATTTGGAGACGCACGCAAAAGGAACAAACAGAAGAAAAAAAAAGAAGAAGAAGACAAACAAATTTGAACACAATGAAAGAGAGAAAATTATAAACAAAGACTTATGATCGATAATTTCAGCTGAATTGAGAGGCGAAGACAGGTAATTAAGAGCGAAACAAACAAACAAAATAATACTGTACAACAATGAATGCAAAATAACAACAGCAACAAGAGCAGTTCTGATGCTGAATGGAAATGACAAAAAAAAAAAAAACGCACGCAAAACGATATATCGATGTGTGGCGAATATCAAATCAAATCAAATGACTGAGGGGAGGAAGAGAATAGGTGCGACTGATCTGAACACGGGTGCAGAGCGTGCGGATTAATGATGGATGTACAAGAGTAGATAAGTAGATTGTATGTATGTACCTTTAAGTTGTATAATATAAGGTTTGCGTCTCCTTTAAAGTGTTAATCTAAATAAATACGATAGGTTGTGGTTATGGCTACAGGATAAGCTGAATAGGTTAAGAAAGCGATAAACTTTAGTTCTTTGTTTAGTATGCAGCTTGTTTGTGAATTGATGAGATTTTGTGATGCCAAAACGTGATTATTCGTGGCGCAGCTGAATTGATTTCACTACTCTCGGTCGTGTGTCGAAAATCCATTCAGCATCACAGAAAATAATCATTTCCTTACACTACGTTTGATTAATTTCTAACTACGTTTTTTTTTTCTTCTTTTTTTTGTAGCTGAATAGCTTATAATTGAGCTGAATTAGGATTATTTCTGTATTTTCGATTTTTTTTTTTCTCTTTTCTTTGTCTGCTTGCAGTAGATAGGTGTGTATTCAAAATTATTATTTTGGTAGAATTATTAAGTTCTTGTGATTAATTTATTAATTTATTTCTTTTCAATCGACGTTGTCATTTGCGTTGTGGGGAAATTTTCTTGCGGTGCAAAACGCCAAATCCGTACTTCACCCGAGCTAAATTCGTGAAATTCATTTAAACAAAAACAAACAAAAAAAAAATATATATAATAATTAATGAATAAAAACAAAACAAAAAAATTACGGGAAAAAACGTGAGTGGGACGTGTTGGACAAAAAAAAAAAAAACAAACCAAAAAAAGAGGCGTGTTATCAGAAAGTGAACAAAGAAAGAGAAGGGGAAAAAAAGAGAGAAATTAGATTAAAATGGATTTCACATAGACTTTGTTTTGAATTTTGTAGTTATTTTTTTTTTCATTTCATTTCATTTGTCGAGGCTGTGGTTGCAGGATGGATGGGATGGTTTCTCGTAATGGGACTGGATTGAGGTATGGGGGTGGGGGGCAGGCAATATTTCAGTTGCTTACAAAATAATAGACCACCAATTGTTGTGTGTTTGTGTATTTATACGAATTTCACGTGTGCATGGCTGCAAACTAAAACTTACCTAGATGCCGTGAATACACGCTGACCAGATGCCACAATGTCATTGATCATCAAATCAGTCTTCAGTTCGGCTAGGCTTTCACAGGTTTTGACATTCCATAGACGTATAATGCCACCGCGACAGCTAGAAAGCAACACATCACCGGAAATAGCCATTCCGGAAACCCATCCCTTGTGGGCGTTGTTGAGGGACTAGATGAGAGGAAAGCAAATTAGTCATTTTTATTCAAATCTCGTGTGGCAAATGGAGAAAAAAATGCCGCTGAATTGAGAAATTTTTTTTTTTTTCTAAAAACTTTAGACACCACCCTGTTGTATAATTAACAAAAAAAAAGAAAAGAAAAAAAAAACGCCCACTAAATAAACCCCGCACGGTACAGACTGCCAATTTATGTATATATCTTTAGACAACACACACTTCCAATCACTCCCTAACCGTACACGCTTACAAAAAAAGAGTTCACCCAAGCGTTTTACAGCTACAATTTGCAATTTGCGTCAAATACAACAAACAACCCAATGGAAAACGAAATACAGACAGAATGAGTTTCAGATTCGATTACGAGATTAGATTAATCAATTAAATCCATTGAAGGGGCCGAGTCCACTTATCCAGAATATCATCGCTGAATCCCCGCTGAATATCGAAATTGTTCGCCGAATTTGAAAGCACTTGTGTTAAACATTATTCTGAGAGTGAGCTTACCTGCTTGAGTTCTCCGCTTTTAAGGTCCCACCGCTTAATACCGGAGTCTCTACTCCCTGAAAACAATTCAGCATCGGCGCCCATTGCGTCTTGGGCGACTGCAAGGGCCTGCACTCCGTCGTAATGTGGCGGTTCGAGATTCAGCAGTGGATACACGACCCCGCCTGCCGATGGAACTTCGAAAACTTTCACGTAATGATCCTTGGAGCCGGTTGCAACGAAGTCTGTACTGCCCGACGGGCCCTCCCATGCCGTGACGCACATGACAGCCGCCTGATGGCCACCGGAGAGTTTGCCCAGGCAGCTTAAACTGAAAGAAACCACGATAGGCTGAATTGCTGACATTTCTTTTTATCCGTTTTTTTTCAAAACTCACTTTTTAAGATCCCAAATTCGAACCTTGTCCGATGCGGCGACATAGAGATTGCCCGACGCACCCAGGCAGAGTGCAGTGATTGGGGACTCGCCCGGCATGGTGCCCATGACGTTGGCATTGCCGGCCAAAATCTGTCCCGAGGAACTGAGTGTCTTGATTGGCCTCGAATTGCTCGTACGGAGATCCCAAATTCTGACAAACGGCCCCGACGCCGAGAACAACAGCCGAGTGCGTCGGTCGTTTTGAACCGCAATCACTGGTCCCGGATGAGTCGACAGACAGTGCTGGGCAGTCTCCTGATTGAGATCCCAAACCTTTACGGTCCTATCGGCGGCGGCGGTGTACAGCACATCGTCGTCGACTTTAATCGAAAGAACTGAATTGTTATGTCCAGACACCGTGTGTGTGCAATAGAGAGGAACTCCAACGCGAATCTAAAAAAAAAAAAAAAAAAGAACAGATGAGATGAATAACGACGCGCCGCAAAGAGTAGCACTTTATTGCCCCTACCTTCCCGGTGACCTTCTGAATGCTTCCTCCTGGGGGTGGATCCTGTGTCCCGGCACCCAATCTCGCGAATACATCTCCTCCCGCGTTGTTATCCTCGCGCGACATCATCTTCCTGTAGACGGGTGGTGATTGTGGTGGCGGTGTCACATCCTCCTCTCTTTTGGTTTGATTTTCGCAAGCATTTTATATATTTTTTCCGTTTTTTTTTTTCGTGTTCGGTTTGTATGTCGGTTTGTGTTTTTTTTTTTATTTTATTTTTTATTCATGGTTTAAGTTATGGTTGTTGTTAGGAGAATTTGTCCGTTTAGATTCAAATTTGATTAGGAGCACAAGGATTTTGTAAATTTCATATTTTTTTTTCGATTTATTTTTCGGGAAAAAGGTAGCGAATGAGAGAGAGAAAAAAAAAACAAGAGACAAAGGCAAAAAAATCAAAGCATTATGGTTAGCGGTTTGTAAGCTCTTATCTGTTAGTAGATACGTATTTGTTTTTTGTTTTTTGTTTTATTGGTTTATGAATGTAATCACATGCAGTACACGGTGTTTGTTAGCACAATTCTACGCTACGCTACTCTACTCTACTTTACTGTACACACTACAAAACTAACTACAAGTAAGGACGTAAAGAAATAGAAAAAGAAAAAGGCAGGAAAAAAGGGAAACTCCCAAGCCCCCAACTCCCAACTGGTTCGAGGAGATGAGAATTGAACGTGCAAAAAAGATGTAAATGAAAGGCAGACTTGCAACACTTGCTGAATTCGGACGATGATGGGAGGGTGAACGAAATGAATATGGATGGCTGCTGAGATGGCGAAAATGGCTCGAGAAGAAGTTCAAAATATGTAACCGATTGTGTTGGGCTGCAGAGGGGGGGGGGGGGGGGTTGCCTTTCATTCGCTTTAAGATGATTCCTTTCGTTGTAACAAAGACTGCATACAAATGGAAAAATTATGACAGACGCATTCCGGGTGATGTGGATGTAGATAGGGGAGGGGGCTAATAATCATCCCGGTGAATTTGTTTAAAGTCAATTTTGCATTCTTTCATTCTTCTCGGAATTGAATGGCGCATTTTTTGAAACAATGATTGTCTCCCTTGGGGGGTGGAATTTGTTTTTAAATCTCGTCGCAAGTAGGCAACCAATGAAATCCGTCAATCAAGTACTCCCTGGAGATTGAGGAGAGACAAGATTTTATACCTGGTTGGTTTAAGTAGCTACCCGATTTGGCTCAAACAGTTGCGCCCCGTTTTGATACCACATCTCGTAGCTAAATCCAGCCTGTGGAGTCTGAGGAATTTGATTATGTTCGATATACTTTGGTTAGCGAACTCGGAGAGGTCACTAAGAACGCGGTATATCTTTGTTTGGCTAGTGCCGTCAGTCACAGAGAAAGTGAGGCAAACTTTCTCCTGATTTGGTGTCAAGGCAACTGCGACAGTATGGGTTGAACGATATTCCGAGTCTAGCAGCGTGGATGGCGTACTTGCATCCACGACTCTAGCTATTTCGGAGCGATTTCTATTGAGGACGTCATCAGTCGTTCTTTTCGTGTAGGAGGGCCAGGTTTTCCTAGAGACTTTGTACTTGGATGTCCTAGTCCACCTCCTAGTAGCTAAGGCTAGGCGGTGTTGATAGATGGTGTATTTGAGGTGGTTAATTGGCGGGCCTACCAACTAAGTGGTGGCTTTGCCGGAAGCTCCTTGCTTGGCCAGTTCGTCGGCAATCTCACCCTCTCTATGTTGCTGCACCTTCTACTGGCTTGTTTGAGTTCCTCCTTGCACTATTGTACAATTTAGAGGAGATGGCCCTTATGGCTGCTTGACTGTCGCTGCAGATCGCTGCCGCTCTACCAAAAGGGCAGATGATGAGGAGTTTGCACGTTTCTCTGCTCGCTATTACTTTAGCCTGAAAGATTCTCGAGTGATCTGGGGGGCGGCGGTAAGAATTGAAGTCCGCCGAGAAGACCGCTGAGCATACACCGTGGGCTAGCAAGAAATTAGTATTCTGAGACGAGTGATTGGGTTTTCCAGTCCTCTCTGGATGGAAATCGGCACTGTACCGAATTTCCGAAGTCTATGGTGGATGGAATGTCTGATTTGCTGCAAGACAACCCGATCTCAAGAGCAGTAGCCGACTCGCAACACCACATTTCATGCGAAGTTCAATTACAGCCAGGAATTGCTTTGAAAAATGCTCTTCTCATGCAATCTTCTCATTCCTTCCGTTCACCGTTCACACTGTGTCTAGTGGTTTCGCGAAACCCTCTTAACTTGCACCCACCAAACGACACGAGTGCTCTTCAGATCTCCGCCGATGCGCAGTCCAAATTGAATGTGGGAGCTGCTAAATCGTTTTTTTTCCCCTTCTACTCCACACTTCTTCTTTCTTTTTTGAGGTAAATCACGACCTGTTCGGCATCCGCAAACAAAACAGTTGCGCGCGTGTGTGTACCGAATCTAACACCATGCTCAAGTGTTTCCGAAGATTTCTGCAGCAGCCTGTGCTGCCTCGAAATTTTGAAGATTGTACACCCTATCCCTACAAGTCTACTTACACTTTCCTTTCAAATTTCTCTGTTTTCGGTCGCACCTAGGTGAAAAGGTGGCCTGCTTTTTCGCTGGCAAAGACGTCTTGGTCTCTCTCCGAGCAGGCAGATTGAAGCATTTGTCCAGTTTATCCCTAAAATGGGCAAATATACATGCCAACCCATATGACTTGATCATGGAAGCCCTCATAAACCGTCGTCGTATTGAAAAATCCTCACGGAAACATGGTATCAAGCGATAGTAGGGCTTCCTCAGCAGCAACAGGTCCACATAGCATATCTCAACGAAATGTGGAACCAATGCATACTCTAGGTAGAGGAGATATGGGTGCACTTATACCTTCCAGAGAAAAAAACTACCCTCGGTTCGCTGAATTCCACTCCATTTCACCCAATAAACACTGGTGTTCCCCAGGAGTCTGTTCTAAGTCCGATACTTTTTCTCATTTTCACAAATCAAATCCCCAGTCTACTACGTCTAATCCAAATCATTTCCCTTCTCTGATTTCCAAGGGATGCCTGGCCAGCTTACTGTTAACACACTCATGCACGCGCTCATTCAAAGGGTTTTGCGAACAAATTAAAGCTAAAAAAAAAACACACGCACACACAAAACGTAGGCACATTTAAATGGCAATGAAATTTGAATGAATTATCATAAATTTAAATTCAAAAGTCGTTCCTCAGTTATGTTTAACGATCCATCTCTTTAATTTTCTCTAATGAACTCTTAGTTCGAATAAAACAAAAAAAAAAAAAAAAAAACAAGAAAACATAAAAAATGCATAAAACTTATATACGCAAGTTAATCGAATTCATTTCACATCCATCATCAGGATAATAACGCAATAAATTAGTAGAACAACAATTATCTGAAAATATTCAAAGCGCCGCGATAGCACATCGACGGGCGCGTTGAAACCCAGCAAGAGACTATCATAAACCGATGACGAAACTTCGATGATCGGTGGCAATGGCGATGGTGATTGTGTTTGTGTTTGTGTTCGTGGCTGTGGTTGGACTGATGGCGGTGCTGATGGTGGTGTTGAGTGATTGATGAAATTGAAATTGTTGTTAATTTTATGAGAAACAATAAATTCGTCATCGTCATCATCACCGACAACACGAGGACGACGATATCGGAGCTGCCACAACACTCTCATCACGGATAAATCATAAAAAACTGTAAAATAAACAGAAAAGAAAACAAAGCGAATTCGAAGAAGAAACAAAACAAAACAAGAGAAATAAAATGATGAGACACACACAAGAAAACACGCGAATGACGGGAGAATTTTGATTCAAAAAACAGATAAAAAAAAAAAGAAACATCATGACTCCTTCCCTCCCTTTGATTTATTTACACTTTTGCATCAATGGGTGGAATGGCGAATGAGACGAGGGGAGAGAGACAGATAGTGAACTACAGCCAATTGAAAAGGACTCAAGCGCTACAGGAACAAAAAAAAAAAAACAAAAATAAGTCCAAAAGTATCCAAAGAAAAAGCGATGAAAATATATAGTCTATGTACACGAACCGAACTGAACCTCTCAATTTTTACATAAAAACGTATCATATATTATGTGTATATACAAGAGAAAAAAAAAAACAAATCGAGTCCAACAGAGAGACACGCAGAGAAAGAATAACAATATGTACGTATGTTCTAAGGTAGGGCACACACATTGGTGTGGTGTTGTACTTACAACCCTGGTGATCCTTTGCTGGGAAATGGACGTCGGCTGACGCGTGGCGACACTGGAATTGCAGTTGCATTGGCGGCAGTTTCGAGGGACTTACGCGTAAGGGATGGTGAGTTCAGTGATTGTCTAGAAGAGGTGAAAACAGGACATGTGTTGGGTGCATTGCTTCGGGACATATCACATAAATTGTTTGTTCTTAAGGGAAAATTGCAAAAGTTAATACACAGAAGGGTTGTGGGGGGGGGGAGATTTATCTTTTCGAGGGCGTATACTTACTTTAGGGATCCCGGGGCACTTGGCACCCGAGCCAGTGGAATAAAGCTGCGAGTAATGGGCTCCTGTTGAGTGAATGAACGTGTCATTGCATCGTCCTGGAAGTGAAACAAAAGAGGGAACAAATGTGTGTTATTCGTGGAAATCGAAATGAAATGCTTGATTGTCTCCTCTGAAGTCTGGATCGGGATCAGACTCAGACTCAACTGTCTTCTAGGCCCGCTTGTGAAGGGAGTCTTGTGCAAATGATGGTGTCGCTCACAAGAGTGCTACTGATGCACAAGGGTCGCCTTCAAAGACTGAACTACGGCCGTTGACAGACTCAGCTGTCGACTGAGTTTTCAATTCAATTTTTATTTTCATTGTTGTATAGACAGTTTACAGAATACAGTACGTGCGGACGGAGCCTTGTGCAAATGCCGCTAACTATTTTATATAATTAGGGCGTACTACCCCCTGTGGGGTCGGGTCAGACAATAATGATGCTGTGTACTTACAGGACCAAGTACACAGCACGGGCAGATTGTGTAAAGGGAGAAAGGGTGACGAGGTAGCTCTGCACATTGGTCTAAAATGTCAGTGGTTGGAAGAGCTGGAAAGAACATTCCACATTCGTGTAGGGCGCTTGAAGAACGAGTCCTCGACATAGTCGAATGTTCGTCCGAAAGCAGGCTTGAGTAGGCAAATTAAGGAGCATTCCCGACGAGACTGTGAGAATCACAGAGAGAAGGAATTCAATTGGCGACCTCGCTTAAGCATCGTTTGTTAAAATAGCCATAAACAGAGACCAAAGGGGAGACGCAGCACGTTGGTGTTCAAACGAGTTGTTGTCTCCCATTCGCTTTTGGAATCTGTCTGATAGCTTTTGGGTTTTCTATGGGGGCACCAGACTCGATATAAGCAGACTTAGGGCAAATGTAAGCCTTCTAAAATAAAGCCAACTCAGAGGAGGTGAAATATTTCTTGCATCGATTGAGGAAACCTCGAGTCTATTTAAACCGAGTTGGAATTGAGGCAAACCGAGTTGCAACTCGAGTCGTCAAACTTGGTGCCAAACAATGTTACAGTGGACCCTCGGTAATCTGACAAACGTTCTGCAAGGCAGTGTAGTTAGATCGAATTTGTCAAACTATAGAATACTGCCTCAGACTCTCTGCATTTACTGAACTTTTTGAAACAGAATTCAACCTGCTTGAGCACACATTAACGAAGATTTTCCGAAATAAATTGTACGTACACTGGGGTCACGTTAACGTAAACTGTGAGTTTAAGGCTTGTTGGATTACAGGGAATGACGGTTAAGACAGGAACCGGACTACAGGGGCCATGCGCGCTATATGAGTAAAAAGAACCAACGAGAAGAGCAAGAAGACCACCATACCCGTCTCATAAGTAACAGAACCAATACCGAACTCCAGCTGGGTATAGTTCACGTGTATGCGCATACATGTGCTCACTTTGTCTTAACCAATCGAACGCAAATTGTCCGTGGCTCATCACCTGTTCAATAGCTTGATTCGTTTTAGTATCCGCAACTGGATTAAATGAATAAATTGAACTCGGTTCAACTCGGTGTGGATGTAACTGGAGTTGACCCATCACTAGCCTAGACTAGACGTCTCGTCCCGTTTCGAAATAAGTTTTGTGTTGATGCACATACCAAGGATGTAGTCTTTCGGTTTCATCGACAGAAGCGTCATTCATGGATCATGGCTGATTAGTAAGGATTCCCTTAAGTGACAGCAGGCAGCATTAAATTGCTCTCGTTTTGTTTTGACTGTCCAGGCAGGGTCGAATAGCAATGAATTTAACTTACGCTTCCGTTCCAATTCAACAGCCGAATGGGGCTAGCTAGTGGCTCGTCCTAGAACGCTGAGAGTAC
The DNA here is from genome assembly GCA_907269125.1 of Eristalis pertinax. Classification (NCBI taxonomy): domain Eukaryota; kingdom Metazoa; phylum Arthropoda; class Insecta; order Diptera; family Syrphidae; genus Eristalis; species Eristalis pertinax. Next base: position 8,853,903 of record OU026148.1, read on the forward strand.
TGTCAACAGCAAAGGATTGAATTGGATAAGGATTAGAAGCCAGGAGATCATTCAAAAAAATGAGAAACAGTATAGGAGACAGACCAGAGCCTTGAGGAACAACTGAGTAATTGATTAACGTGATCACCTGGCATAAGCCTCATATCAGAGTTCTTTTACTCCTAGGACTCCATTTAACGACGCTGGACCAGACGCTTTCAGTAGGAATCTCAGGTTTTATATTTAGAAATAGGCTTATGGACTTATTTCTCCACCTTGGTAAGGTGGTGAGGCCTACTCAAACCTCTGCCACACTTTGGGTCGTAGCACCCGGTTGTGTTTTGCAATTCATTTCACGTCTCGGAGTCCACCCCCAACCAAGGTTGACTCTCAGACATGCAGATATAATGCCCATCTCTCACCGCGACTTTGGGTTTTAAACCACCCACAGGCACCACGACGCTCCCACTTGCCGGCAACCTCAAGTGATCAGGCTGTTCTCAGGTCTTTCCCTATCTCCCGTGGCACCAGACTATAGCCTCTGGTCAAGCTACCAGTAGGATGCCATAACATCTCCAGACTGGCCGCTAATATTCAAAAAGTCGTTGACTTGTCAGCACCAATCTTTGATTGAAATTGGGGCGTCTTCTTTTTCCATTAATTTCTTTGCGAGCTCGCAACCATCATATTCGACGAGCAGTGGAATTTACTTGCTCTCAGCTCATGGATATTAGTCGCCTCTTACGACAGGCAAGACAGGCATGCCTCGGGTAAATTCTAACCCCTACCCGAAGGGGGAGCACCAGCATTTATTTGGTAGTTATCGGATTAGGTTAGGTAGGAGGTAGGAGGAAGGAGGTAGGAGGTAGGAGGTAGGAGGTAGGAGGTAGGAGGTAGGAGGTAGGAGATAGGAGGTAGGACGTAATAGGTATGAGGTACGAGATACGAGATACGAGGTACGAGTTACGACCTTTAAGGCAGAATGTAGTCAGCCACTGACTGCAGAAGGCATCCACACGTAGGCCAGATTATCCGAAGAGGATTGCTTACCCCTAACATTGGAACCAGTTGGTGCTTAAGACGAAGCGGTTTAGGTGGCTTATGCTGGCGCTATTTACCTCGTTGAGATCTTTGAAATAGTAGGCCCCTAGGTTGGTGTATGTATCTTCGACTTGCCTGAGCGCTACACGAGCAAAGTAGGTGATCTGTGGTGTCTACCTCCTCTTCGTCCATGCAGCTTCTGCAGAAATCATTGAATGGGGCACACATCCTGCGGGCGTGTCTGTCAATTGCTGTTTAAGGCTGTCTCCGCTTAAGACGCCGAAGCGTCATGCTTAGTCTGGGCAGACAGAGTTTGGTCGTTTGAGATTAAGTGCTGGCCATATTTCTTTGGTTTTAAGGCAGGTGGTGCTTTTTTTAGTTTTGATTATGTGAACCTTGATGAAATAGTAGGCTGTGGCGATGGCCATGGAAGTTGGAACTCCTCCCAGTGCTAGAGAAGAGGTTGCACCACATCTAGCGAGGGCTCTCATCGAGGGCTAATCCAGACTTCCAGACTATCATCCACTTGACACAATTTCTTGAGTTAGGACATCACCATCTTCAGTGATATCGTTTTGTTCATGCTTACATGAAGCGAAACTGTCGTCCAAACGCTTGCGCGTGACGATTGTGGCCTTACGCGATTAAAGCACAGGGAAGTCACAATGTTCAGGCAACTACATGAGGTGTATGTTGAAATGCTCAACCATCTCGTTAAGAGACTGCAATTAAGGGATGTTTTTGAGTTGAACATGGCATTCATTGTCCAAGGACTTTATTGCGGCCTGAATGTCTGAATCGATGGTGCTGTCTCTTTTGGATATTACACTGTTCTTGAGCTAGGACATCGCCTCTTTTATCGCAATGGTTTCTGCCTGAAAGACGCTAGAGTGGGCTTCAAGGAGGTAGCAATATTGAGGTCTTTAGAATAGGCACCTACACCCAGCCCTTCGTTCATCCATAACCAGTTGAAGTATATGGCTCGAAAGTCACGCGTTTTCGACAAAAGAGTCGCCAAACTCTGGCAAATGCCTCAGCGCAACGATTTTGCTTTCGCCTCCATTGCGCCAAGATTGGGTGGACTTCTCGGTGAGATGTGCCATCAAATCACCAGTGGACATGTTGCTACTGATGCACAAGAGTCGGATTGGTGCCCACAAAGGGCATCGACCAGAAGGATCTCTGTTTTCATGAAGAACCACCTCACTGGCCGCCCTTCAAGCCCTCCTTTCTCTAAAGTTCGAGCTTCTCAAAGGGGTTTTCTTTCCTCGGGTAAGAACCTTGACGAAACAGGCAAGATGTTTAATCCTTAACAGAACTCCCGCCGGCCTCCTGTTCGATCTCAAGCCTTTTCATTCTCAAAACCCAGTCAGATGGAATGAATGTTTAGCTCCGCAGATCATTCAGCTCATGATTGACTTCACAAAATTGACGTTCCAACTCTATTCACGTGCCCAACCTCACCCAGGCTGTCTCTGACTCCTCGACGTCTCCTTCTAAGGCCTTTCAAGGACCCTCCTTTTCAACCTCAAGCCTTAAACTAAGAAAAAAATCGAAAAAAATGCACACTTACCCCATTATGGCTAACCTCCGACTCGCCAAAGAGCAGATCCTGTGGCTGCGCTGTTCGCCTTCGGATCTTCGATGTCCTGTCAGTCCTGCACACGAGAGAGAGAGAGAGAGAGAGAGAGAAAGAGAGAACAAGGAAGAAAGGAAAACAAGGAAAAAGAAAACGTTTAAATTGAACTTTATTACGGCCACACACACAAGATTATTCATGAATTCTTCGTCGAAGAGCACACCGCCTCGATGGAACAGTTGTTCCGGACGAATTTCTGGTTAATTTTGAGTGGAATTCTAACGAATCTCGGAGTGGATGGGGTGCTTTGATGAAATGAGGAGATGGGGAGATGAGGAGGGAGGATGAGATGAGATGGGAATACTCACAAGTCAATGGTAGGTGCTGGTGATGGGCTCCTGCTGGACGATCGGTTGTAGTTGTTGCCCGGTCCGGGGATCGATGGATCCCAGTAGCCGATGCCATTCACTTCGGAGGATGGAATGTCATACGTGCCGTTGCTGTTCAGGGACTTCGTGGAGCCGGTCATGTTGGCCGACGTCAGATTGAGGGTGTCGAAGAGATCGGTGATCTGCACGGACGGGTTCTGGGCGAGGAAGTGCTGCAGCAGCTGCTGCTGGATACCGCTCTCCTGTTGGACCTCCTTGAGGAGGGTCTCGTGCTCGAGCAGGCGGTTTTGGGTGAGCGCGGTGTCGCACGTCTGAAGGATGGCATCGGCGGCGAGCTTTTCCAGAAGAAACTTCGCTTCTTCGACAGTCTTGACGGTTTCGAGCATGGTCTGCAGGGACTGCAGGTCGTTGGGGGAGTCCTTGCCCTCTTCGAACTCCATGATGGCCTGCTGGACGTGGGCGATGTTGTCTTGAATGTAGCTGAGGTTGGCCTTGAGGGTGTCCTCCTCGTTGGTGAGTTCGGGCGTCCTTTGCTGGCGCAGGCGATTGCGAACGTTTGCGATGTCCTTGCTGAGGGTTTCGCGCTCGTGCAGGAGCCTTTCGAGCTCCTTTTCTAGCTGGACGACGACCTGCTTGTTGCGCGCCGCGCGGTTGATGCTGCGATGGAACTTCTCCCATTTGAGGCGCGCTTGGCGAGCGTTGAACGTGGTCGAGTCCTTCTTCGGTGGAACCCGGCCGGCCGCCTTGATGCTGAGGGTTCCCTTCTGGCTGCGACGCAGGGCAGTGACTTGCTCGGCACGGCGCTTGAGAATTTGGTCTTTGGCTTGGACTTGTGCTTGGAGGGTCTTCATGGTGTTCTGTTGTTTGCGCGATTCCTTGCGCAGTTGTGCGATCTCGCGGGCCTTGCGCGTCTCCTCTTCCTTGTGGCGGTTCGTTTCGTCCGTCATTTTGCGGATGAGGCGGGTCTGAAGGGACAGACAGAGAGGTTAGGAGAAACTGGGAGCAGAGCCCCCCACTTTGCGACTCACCTTGATGCTCTTCAGTTCGGCCAGCTCGTTGCGGAGAGTCCGCAGCTTGGCCTCTTGTGCCTGCAGCTCCTTCTGCTGCCTGAGGTGTTCCCTCTGGGCGGCCTGCAGCTTCTTCAGCTCGCGCTGCATGTCGTTGATTTTCCGCTCGTACTCGTCGCGGACCTTCTTCATTTTATCCGTTGACTGGGTCGTTTGGTTGGAGCCTGCATTAGAGGGGGGGTTATTTGGGTCTTGAAGGTGGATCGATCGGGACTCACCTAGGTTCGCTAGCACTTGGTCGCGTTCCTTCTGTGTGCTCGTGATGCGGTTGTTGAGCACATTCAGCTTCTCCTCGTAGTGCTGTCGCATCAGCTGCATCCTCTTCTGGGACAGCTCCAGCTGCTCGATGAGCTTGCTCTTGATCTCGATGTCGGAGCTGATGTCGTTGATCTCTGCCTGCATCTCGACGGCTGCTTGTCGAAGGGGGAAGGAGTGAAAATTGGACTGAAAGTGGGGGTGGGCTCTTACCTTTGTCATCGGATTCGGTGTCGCTGTCGCTCTCGGAGTCGTTGATGCTCTCGACGTTCGAGTTGTGGGCATCCTCGTTGAAGCCGGGCAGCGATCGGGACATCAGCATCTCGCGGTTCTTCTCCAGCTCGCGCTTGGCCACGTTTATGAGTGCTTCTGGATCTGTTAGGTGCACAACAAGTGGTGATCACACGTGAGGCACTGACCGACACTCGCGAACTTACCTTCAAACGATGCGTTCTTGTTGTTGGTCCTCGGGCTCAGCGCAGTGGACTTCTTCAGCTGCTGGTACATCTCCTGGGACTCTATCAGCTTAGCCTGCAGTTTTTCGATCTCTCCAAGGTACCCCGCGACCATGTCCGTGACGGACCTGTCGCCCTCGACCTCCGTCCAGCCATTGGTGGCCTTCTCCACCATCAGCTCCGTGTTCTTCTCGGTCAGCGTGTTGATGGTCTCCTGCATGGCCTTGAGCCGCTGCTGCAGACGCTTATTGTCGGCCAAAAGCATTGCATTCTCATGGAATGTGTCCGTGATGGCGGAGTTTCCTTCCGCGTCCACGCTGCGTTTGCCCTGAAATGAGATCGAACGCTGTACCGTCTGCGAATCCCTGAGACTCGTCGGCGACTTACCTGCTTGTACTCGACCAGCTCGAGTTGCAGCGCTGCAATCTCCCGCCTGAGCTGCGAGATGGTTCTGGAACTTTGATCCTGGTTCAGTTGAACCTTGTTCTTGATGTTTCGGGCACGGTTGGCATACTTCAGCGTGTTCAGGGTCTCCATGAAGTCCCTGTCGCTGGGCGAGACGCAGGCTATCATCAGGGTTTGGCTGTTGCCTCCCAATGAGTCCTGCAGCAGTCTGGTCAGCTTCGAGTCACGGTACGGCACGTGAGATGCCTTCTTCGACTTATCACCGAGCGCTGAAATCACATTGCCCAGCGCCAAAAGGCCACAATTAATGGAAATCCCCTCCCGAGCTCGCTCTCCCGTGGCTCCAGTGCGCTTGAGCCTCTCTGAACCGGCCAAGTCCACGAAGTGGAACTTCGACGTAAGCGTCTCCAAGTCACCCTCCGGCAGGCCACACTCCTCGGCCGACATGACACGCTGCCTCCGGATGAGGATCGTAAAGAGTGCATGCGACCGCGACGATTGCTCGTTCATCTGCGTCGAGGCTGTGGTGCGCGCCAGAGCGCCCTGCTGCAAGCACTTCAAGGCGTCCTGTGGCCCGCTGATCGGCTTGATAGTCGCCCCAGCCACTGTGATGCCTCCCAGTCCATCCTCGTGGATCTTAAAGGATCTGCCCTTGTTGTAAGGATCGAGCAAATCAATGATCTCCTCGTTGTACAGCTCCATGAACTGGGCGGCCACACTGAACTGAATTCCGCCCAGGTTGACGCCCTCCTCGTCGCATGCATCGCCCGCCTGCAAATTGTTGATGCCTTCAAATATGTGCCGAACTGCGCGCGGTATGATGCCGAGCTGCTGTTCGATGAGGTCCCTGTCGAACCCGGTGCCCATGGTGAAGGTCTTTCCGGATCCGGTTTGCCCATACGCCAGTACCGTGGCATTGTAACCCTTCAGGGCGCCCTCCACTAGCTTCTCTACGCAGTTTGCGTATACTTCCGACTGAAATTGGTCGAGCGAGGGTGAGTGATGTGTGAGAGATGGGGGGAGGTGCAGCTTACCTGTTGTGCATTTATGTCGAAGACATAATCAAACGTGAACGCCTTGTCTGTGCCCAGAACCACGTGTGGTTCACCCGGCGTCACTGTCGTACAAATGCGGCATAAATCGATCACTTCACGTGGAATTTGCGGACGAATTCTGTGGAAAACAATTCAAATTGCATAAGTTTTCTGATTGCTTTACGGGCGATTAGGGGTTTGAGTCATTCTTCAATTGAGTCGAGTGCCTAATGAGTCAGTTGGTCACGAGCTTCGGGCTGTAGAAACTGGAGGTGGTTTGGAATTGAATTGGCATGTGCCCGGGTAGCTCAGTCGGTAGAGCGTTGGACTTTTAATCCAACGGTCCAGGGTTCAAGTCCCTGCTCGGGCGGCCATTACTTTTTTTTCTTTGTTCGTCTTTTTTTTGCTGGAAATGGGGAATGTGGTGGATTGCAAGTTGTTTTGGGAGATAATTGCTCTTTGGAACCATTGCCCCAGACTCCAGAGACGCCCCATAGTCACAGGGAACCTCCTCATGTCTCGCCACGATTTTATTCGCCTAAGATGCGTCGACACTGTCGGCACTCTAGACGCAGGGAACCAGGTTTCATTTCGACACTAGCTCCCCCAGACAGCTGAGAACAAAAAAAAAAAAGGTAAAAAATAATTTGGAGATGCCGGGGATCGAACCCGGGGCCTTTCACATGCAAAGCGAACGCTCTACCACTGAGCTACATCCCCCAGCGAAAATCACGCCCCAAAGTTCGCCCTTCAAACACCCCGAACGCAGGCCCTTTTCCAAATTAATTTTCAATCCCAGTGAGCCTTGCCTCATGTCCCGTCACTTGACGTCGCACATTTATTTTGATTTGATTTTTACGTCACGAGAGAAAAACGAAAAACAAGCGATCATGAGAGACCCAAACACGCATTCCCGAGCTTCTTCCCAGCGCGTGGTGGACATCCTCCACGTCGTCGTCGCCCTGCTCTTTCCGATCATCTGGTTCGGCGACTACAAGAATCTCATATCGCTGCTCTTCAAGACGATACGCTTCAACGAACCCATTTCAGTGGAGCTCATCGAATGGGTTCATCCGGTCATCATGACGGTCGGACTGCTGGTGCATGTGATCCATCGGCACTATCGGCGCCGTGAACACACTCGTCGGTACGAACTCCTCAAGAGGGAGCCATACTTCACCGACACATACGACTACGTGGCGGTGAACGTGGACCTGCTGACGAGAATCAACAAAACCATCGAGATGCGAGACGCCGAATTTGAACTGAACCACGCGTCCGTCAAGAGCGAACCAAGCAAGACGGCGTTGGAAGTCGACTGCGTGGTCGAGAAGGAGGAGCCCGTGGAGATGGTCAGCAGTTCGACGCTGGTCACCAGCTCAACACAGGTCACCAGTTCAACGCCTACGCCTACGGTGGCATATAAGAGCGGTCCGAAGACTTGTCGGCGACGAGGCATTTTCCAGAAATCCAAGAAGCGGTACATGATGTGAATTCTGTGCAAATAAGTGGCAGGCAATAAACATTTTTTTAAGACCCCGTCTGTGCTCTTACTGTTTGGATGGCGAAGTGAATGGAGTGGTGGCGAATTGGTGGAGCACCAGGTTCCTAATTGGACACCTTTGGCACCATGGGGGATGTAGCTCAGTGGTAGAGCGTTCGCTTTGCATGTGAAAGGCCCCGGGTTCGATCCCCGGCATCTCCAAGTCACCTTTTTTCTTTTTTTTTTTTCCTTGAATTTGTGGACGATTTGGTTGAGCTAGAGACGAGTGTAAACATGTTCCTTCTCGTCGATCGTGTGTGCGTGGAGTCTGCACGTGGATCCCTTCGATGACTGACACGCAATCAGTCGCTTGAGAGCAGTTGGTCCGGCAAGACGAGTAAACCAGACGAGGAGAGGAAGTAAAGTGTGCATGTTGTTGTCTTTATTTCTGGCTAATCGTCTCCGTAACACGAGTTTGTTTGACTGCGTTTCACATCGTGTCTGAACCCCCCTTCGAGTAGGGGCTAGAATATGCCACGATGCCAGGTAGAGGCATTCTATTCCTGCCGCAAGAGGCGACTTCAATCCACCCTCTTCGTGGCAGTCCAACTTCACTTCTTCGGAGATCGAAGGTCGTCTCTATGGATTCTAGGGTTAGCCAATTACTGCCTATTAAATTCAAGAATAAGGCCATCAAGACAAGAGAAATGGAGCTCCAAGCAACCAGGTACCCATCATCCTCCCAACAAGGCAGTCAACGCGTCACTCGCCTGTCAGCCATCCCTGAATCTATTGCCTGTGTGAACATGTCAATCAACGATGATCTATTAATGTCCGGCTTGTAGAGGAAAAAAGAAAATCGAACGTTCAGCGCGCACCGTAATCGCGCCACAAACGCATAAATCAATCAAAATATCATGTGAGTGTCGCCCGTTTGACTGTTTAAGGTGCAACTACACGCCAGCTCCATTTGCAATCTGTCGCCACGGCACGTTGTCGCAAAAAAAGAGAGAAAAAGAAAAGAAATTAAACGCAAAATTACCAATCCCGTCCGTGTTGTGTTAGAAAAATTAGCTTTGTTTACATAAATCGCCGTCCCAGATACACTTTCGCGTTCAGTGTCGTGCACTGGTCGATGCTGTTGCAATTGTCGCCGGTCATGCTGTGTCAACTTTCATTTCGATGTAAGATCCCTATCGGTCCATGTTTTTAGACTTGTTCTTTTGTCTGTTTTTTTGGTTTTGTTCAGATCAGTGAAAACGGATCCATTTCACACACTCTATGCTCGGTGAGTACGCACAAAGCTGCTTGTCACTGGGTCAGAGACACGTTTAGTCACCGCGTGCAGCAGCGTCAGTCACATGGCGTTTACGTAATCGAAGGGGTGCGGTGGCTTTCTGTTCTTTGTTGTTCTGACTTGCAGAATGACGTTCGCAGAATGATCGTGTAACAAGCGAAAGAGAAGAAGGAACAGCAGCGAAGCGAAGCGCTGGCGATTTGTGTGGTTGACTCTGGGCAAAGGGGAAGTGCCAACTGACAGATGTTTCACTTCCGATTATACTCGGGTTTTTTTTTTTTGTAGTCCCCGAGAGTGTTGGGTAATTTATGCTGACGGCGTTGCTGTCTTCGGTGATTGAGGGGCGAGTTTCCTTCACTTTGAAGGAAGCTTAGCTTTGATAGTGAGGCTACCTAGTAGGGCTGTTGATTTTTCCTGGGTAATACCCAATTTTGGTTTACTATTGACGATTCCAGCAAACGCAAAAAGGACGATGACTTTCGGTTTGGCACGTGACATGTGAGGTCTATTAACAGATCACGTGCAGCCGATGAATTCGCGGAGGCCCTAGACCGCTACAAAGTAGACATGACCGCTATACAGGAAGTGCGGTACTCAGCCATTACGGGCAATGACCAAGTTCGCGGGTACCCGGGAATGTGGGTCACAAATCAGAATCCATTAACCTAGTCGAGAATGGAGGATATTATAGAGAGGGTTGGGTATGATGTTTAAAGAAGGAGTTGTGCTAATATTTGCTCAGAGGGCGTATGATAAGTTCCCGTGAAGGGGCAAGGGATTAAGAAATAAGTGTAATTATGGGTGGATGCAGGCACTCTCCCTTGTTCAATTGATCAGACTTCTACAGAAACCGAAGAGTACCGGGTACCCAATCACTTATGGCTACACAATACTACGGTTCTCGGGTAATAACCAAAGTTGCGAGTACCCGGGTACCCAAGAAATACTATTTTTTTTTGTCTGAGGTTTTCAAACACTACACTGGAGCACTCAGACTCAAAAAACTGGTCCATTGTAGCATACCAGTAGGCGCTCCTGTGATGAGGAACCTACATCATCGACTCTCACCTCATCAGCACCAAATAACTGCCAAATGATCCGAGCAAAGCCGGTGCAGTTGCAGAGAAAGTGCTCTGCAGTGTCGTCGTCCTCTCCATAGGCGTCGCAGAGGGTTTTATCGCTTAGGCCAAGCACATTTAGGTGTCAAGCGATGGTTTAGTAGCCCAGTAGATCGTCAGCAGTCTTTTCTGTCAAGAGATGCCGCTGATTTCTTACCGACATTAGGGGAGTCTACATCCTGGAGAGTCATGCCACCTCCGGTTATGCTCTCGAGAAGCCCTGCCATCGATGGAAGCCCTAACCGAGAACGCGGGTAATCCCAACGCAGGTTCGGGTCCTCTGATCCTTGCCTAGGTAGTTTATCGGCGATCTCATCTCCCGTGTTGGCCCTGGACCAGACAAGTCTTAGCGGACCAGAGAAGTCTTCTCTAGTCTTGAACCTGCCGCTCTAATTTAGAGAAGACTTGCATTCTTGCACTATCCTGGAATTGGTTAAAGGGTCGAGCAGGACCTAAAGCACAGCTTGGCTGTCGCTACAGACACAAATACTTCGCTATATATCTCGTGGCCATTAGGATCACATAGGTTTCCCCTTGGACCGACGCAAATTTACCTAACGAGGTGTGCAGTCTAATGTTGTCGCTCTCCACGAAAGCGCCAGCGCCTTCATTGGTCTTGGAGCCATCCGTGAAGATTCGGCTACATTCTTTTCCTGGCTCATACTACCTGGCTCATACTACCTGGCTCTACTACCTAGGCAACATTGCATGCTCCTTCAAGTCGCTCTTTAAAGCGACGATGGTGGGTTTCATTTTCCAGCCACTTCCGACATAGACTTGGAAAAACTGTCACGCCGCCTCTGAATTTCTGTCAAAGCACTGATTAACCTGTAAGTTCTCACCTCCCCTCGTATTCTCCTTGTCTTTGTGAAACAAAAGAGAGCGTCCCCGCCCTCCCCCACTTAATCGCAATTAAATCCCGGGTCCACTTTAAATCTCTGAACTTTCTCCCAACTCCAGTGTCGACTCAATAAATTGCCCACTCAACAGAACAAAAAAAAAACCCCCCATTAACCGTGCCGAATGCTTGTCCTTTAAATATTAAATAAGCAAAACACATCCGCCGGGGTACCTCTGTTCAGATTTAAACATCCCCCCAGCTGAAGTGGAGTGGCCTAGTCGAGTCGAGGATAAATTTCTGCTTTTTTTCCATTTCTCCCTTGTTTTCTACGTACGCAGAAAATTAAAAACCGTTAATCGCAATTACAAACATCCGCGCACAGTCATATTTTTTGTGCATTCTTTTCGCGGAAAATCTATAAATTTTCCGCGCGCTCTCGCAAAAATGCAAACAATAACGGCAAAGCGGAAAATAAAAACGCATCCTGCGACAGAAGAATTCGTGGAACATACCCTCGCGTGCTGCGTCTGTCTCTCTCTCTCTCTCTCTCTCTCTCCATCGAGCAAGAGAAAGGGAACAAATTATATGGAACATCGGAACAGTGAACAGAGCCTCGAGGAGGAAATGGCGGGGGTGGTTGGTTGTGTCGTCCTGGCGGTAGTCAACCCGTTAAATGAAACATTAAAGCAGGCGAACAACAACATCGTCGTCATCATCATCAGCAGGAGTAGCAAGCATCATCATCGTTGTTGTCGTCGTCGTCGACGTTCCGATCAGGAGAAGGAGACGGACGGGAGTCGTTGAGGCAGTCAAAGTGAGAGCGAATGGCCATGATGATGCCGATGCTAGAGCGATATTAAATGCAGAGCACCACACCGACCAAACCGGCAACTTATGCGTCGTCCAAGGATTAATAAATGAGCGCGAACAAAAACAAAAAAAAAAGAACGAAAGAAAAAAAAACAATAAAAACCATCTCGTGCATCGAAAAGGATTTTTTAATTGCCTCGTTGTGAAAGCGTACGCGGCGGGATGATTCAGCTAACGGCGATGGGTGGCGTGTGTATGTGGTGGCTGAGGACTCAGGATAAAGATGAGATAAAACACGCGACAGAGCGTGCCAACGACGAACCAGTGAAAATGGACACATTAACTGTGAACGCGCGCACGGAAGTAATTTTACGCTGCATAGGCCAAAGCACAAGCAACCGGATGCTGCATCCATAAGCGTAATGCCGGAATCCTTTTGCTTGTCCTCCGCCTCGTGGATCTTCTTCTTCGATTAACAATAGCCGAGCAAAAATGCTTCGTCCATGACATGCAATTATCAATAATTGCCGCCGCTGCAGTGTAATTTAAAAACATCCATCACCAGCATCACCGTCCACCACGTCCAGGCGTTTTTTTTTTTTTTTTTTGTTGAAAATTCCACACTCGATTGCATTTCAATTCGCAAATTATGTATGTTTTTTGTTTAATTCCGTACGTGGACACGAGAAATGGTTTATACGCGAGCGATGCTGTATGGAAATCCGCATTGCCGCGGGCCCATTGAATGGCCAATCCGCAGCGACTGAGAGAGCCTTTAAATTGGTTCGGAATTCGCTTATGGCAAATAATTGCGTCGATAATAGACGACAGACGTGATTTACAAAAAAATCGAGTTATAAGATTTAAGGGCGGCATTCCCCCGTCGCGATCTGAGGTGCGCGCAATGGATCAATTATAGCCGGATTCGTTTATCTCGATCGGAATTCGATTGGGAATGAAACGCGGAATATGCGTAAATTAACTTCCATCTGCTTTAAGGTGGACCACAGCTTACAAGTCCACTCGCAGCGGGCGATTCGTCCTGCTCCATGGCACAGAAACCTAGACAATCCTTGGTCTTGGTCGAGAGAAAAGTTCTGCGCCCCATCTTTGGTCTTGTTTGCGTTGATGGTTTTTGGAGAAGTACAGCGACAGGAGACTAGTCAGGCGTCTACGGATTCAACGTCTAAGGTGGCTAAGCCATGTAGAGTGCATGTACAACTTCGACTCCGAACCAGTGGGACAATGCAATAGAGGACGCCCACGGAAATGATGGCGCACACAATTGGAGAAGGACCTCAACCAACTTGGCGCGCAAAATTGGAGGCAGCCGGATAAAGATCGTGCCAGCTGGAGAAGCTGGTTGACTGAAGCCCAAGGCTACCCCGGACTGTAGTGCAACTAGACGAAGAAGAAAGACAACAATGGATTCAATGATGTTGCTCGAAAAACAGAGGAATCTTCATAGAATGCTGCTTTTTCGTGATGTCGCTGAATAATGGAAGGAGACGTTGTTGAGGTGTGAGTCTTTCCATGATGATTTGTCGAAACAAAACTGAATAAGAATAACACACGACACCATGAGGCCAGAATTTTTCTCCCGAAAACACCAAGAACTTCTTCATCTGCTCTTGAGATTGCCCAGGCTTCTGTGCCATAGAGCAGGACCGGGATGATCAATGATAACTTGGTCCTTCGAGAGAGGGCTCTACAACTCAATTGCCCCATGTGCCCAAAGAAATAGCGATTGGCCAGAGTTATTCTGCATTTAATCGCTCGCCAAGTTGGTTGCGGTCTTTCTCCACGTCCTTCTCCACGTCCTTCTCCACGTCATCGGTTTCGTGGGCACTGATGTTGTTTGTACTATTTACTTGGCCGAAGTAGAAGAAGTCCTTAACCGAAGTTAAAGCTGCCTACGGTGACGTTCTGGCCGAGTCGCCGATGTTGTGCGTCCTTTCTCGATGACAGCATGTCCCTCGTTTTGCTCTCATTCACTGCTAAACTCATTTTCGCCGCCGCCGTTTCAATACCAGCCACTATCCCTAAAGTCGATTCTCAGCGCACGTTATTGGACCGAATGGACCACATCCAGCTGCAATCCAGGGTTTGGAAGCCAAGACTACTCGCGGAATTGATCAAATACTGGTCGCAAGGCTGGAAACAGTGATCCAAAGCTGCATCGTCAGACTGGGCCTTGTATGGCGTGGTCGGGGGCAACATTTACACGAAAAGTAAATGGCAGACTGTCCTCTTTGAGCCCGTATCGAAGTTTCCATCGTCCGAATTCAATTTATGGGTTTTATTTATAATTTTAAAAAACAATTCTTAATGAAATACCTCTTTCAAGTGTATGTCATGCACAATATCAAATGTCATCGCTTAAACAAAAAATGCTAGAATACTAGAAACAGTGAAACTTCTCTTTACGGACACCCGCGGGAACATCAATATCCATGCAGAGTTGTCCGTTATGCAGGGGTGTCCGTTCTAGAGAGGAAACATAAATTATTTATGGAAATAAAACCACTGTATTTGCAGTCTGTTTACAGCAAACGTCAGAACTCTGTTTTTAAAGTCAATGGAAACTGCAGAATGTCTTCGGTTTTCCTTCTAGAAAAGAGCTTGACATCTCCGCATCTTTACAAAAATCCAGCTTCACAGCTAATTCCGAACCTCTTGAGAGAGAAAAAATGAAGCGAAAACCAAATCCCCAAGTCATTGGCCGACGCGCCATTCCCCCCTTGATCCTGTTCAATCCCGTTTGCATAATCCTCTTACGTGCTAGCACAGCACAGCACAGCAAATCAAAACAAATTCAATTGGCAACCGTCTCTCTGTCATAACACCATTTATCGCCTCAGAATGAAATCAAAACGAAAACAACTTCACACTCGGTAGCTAACGAGACTCTCTCTCTCTATCGAAATCCACCGGCAAACCACGAGGGAACGACGGCAATAAAATGTATCTAAACCGGAGCAAAAAAAAAAAAAAGAGAACGAATTCAATTAATCCGATACGAATAGCGTCCACCCATTTCAAAGTCATTGTCTTGTTGTCTGCCCAGCGACAGTGGTGTTCTAACAGCGTTGCGCCCACCTCTTGAATGGGTGTGTGAATGCCCAAATCTTCGGCTGTTCGTAATCTCCCATGAACGGGGAACAAGTTCTAAGCCAGATAATTAGCACCCGTTTGCTATCGTTTCCTCTTCTGTTTTTTGTTTTTTTTTTTTTTTGTATTGTTAGTCTCAGACGCTGCGCTTCAATTTCATGCACGATTTGTCGTGATGTTTCGTCGTCTAATTGATGTGAAGGTAGAGCGCGCGCGAAATGGCTTGTTGGCCTAAGTGCCTAGCCTAGCAGAGGGAGAGTTGGTGCACTATTTTGAACGTAATTTTGCTTGTTTTTCGACCCCATTCAGGGGATAAATTAGCTCGTGCTTAAGCCCATCATTGAAGCCCACGCAAATTGACACGCGAGTGGACATTAACACCGAGGGCGGGGGGCAGGCACAATGAGGTGTGGATCTGGACAGAATTGCTGTAATTAAAATCCAGATGCTGCCACGGCAAGTTTCGTTTAACCATAACCATGGGGAATGGGATGCGCGGCAGCATGGCCACACCAGAAGCAGCGTATCGCTTTAATTGACAATTAACACATTGAGTGTCAGTTAATTTTGTTTTTAAATTAAACTCGCTTAAGAGCGTGAGCAGGCACTTGTGACATGAGAATGGACTACAAGTGCGTACAAGTCCTTCGCATTAATTGTTGTTAACTGAATTTGCAGACGAGTTCTTTTACGTTTTATGGGCTTTTTTTTTAATTTTGTGGCACACACTGGCTATGGCGTCATCGGGGGGAGAATGGGTTTTTTTTTAGTGAAATCGAAAACCTGAGTGAGGGCAGTGATGGTATGGATTGGGAATTAGTTCTATTTTCTCTTGCCATGAACCTCCTTTTTGAGTCTCCTCATAAATTTGCAGAAGTTTACTTCTTCCAGCAGCAAATGTCGCAACCAAAAGCTACGCCACCCGCTTCGAAGGACGCTTTAAGTTCCACTTTATCCTCCTCCTCTGAATCTGGGGAAAATGTCCGTAAAGCGCAAACTCCATCTTTCCCACTTTCAGTCAAAGTTTCGACCAATTCTAGAGCTTTTCGTCCTCCTCTGTGACACCAGCGAATATTCGAACCGGAAAAGGGAACAGAATCTTTGTCATTTCACGCGACGACGAGTAGAGGAGAGACAGGGTTAGTTTCAATTCAAAGAATGGACAGACGACAAATGAATGAACGCCTCGGTTTTTCTCACACTTCTTCCCGTCATTGGTGCCTTATTGCCCAGCAACTCCTGTGCCTTTACCAGCAACCTCCTGCATTAGACCAGGAACCTGGTTACAGCCTTTTCATGACCTATTCAATGGATATCGAATTAGACCGTCATTTGAGCCTTTCTCGTCGCACTTCCATTACTCCTCTGGCAGACTGCCTACAGTTTCCTCCTGATCCCCCAGCAACTCTCTAGAACTTAGAAGTCGAATGCAGACCCTGCTCTTCGTTCTATTCCACCCCACTTCAGAAACCAACAAGGTTCCAGTTTGACCCCCATACTTGTTCATTCCACGCGAATGCCTCGCATCGCCATGACTTTCCCACTTCCCTGATCTAGTTCACTTCAAGTACATTCTATCAGGAAAAAACATTAACCTTCACATCAGGCCCTCGACCTAAAAACAGAATTTGGCAACCAGCGCGACCAGATTCGAATCTGTTCTGGCCGCACGTCATAAATTATGCATCGCTCTGCCCGATGTTTGTTTTCATTTGAATTTTCGGCAACCAATTAGCCTTGACGGCGACAAATGTGCGAATTATCATACACCTGCTAAGACGCAGGCCACACCTACAACACGCCGTCGCCGGTCCGTCCGACGCGATGCATTACACCGCCACGTTCTCCGGTGGAATGGCAAATTTATTTTGGGTAACTTTTCACACCTCTGCTTCGTCTTCTTCTGTTCGAGTGTCCGAGTCTGACGCAGTTCACCGAGTGAATCAGACACAAGACCGTTCGAATTTGGCCCTGTCCGAGATGACTCCGACTGAGAATCTGTGGATGGCCGATTGACCATCTCTGGCAAATTTATTAACTTCGACGACAATGGATGGCATACGCCTTCAACTGGAGTCGTGTGCGTTGTTTGCCCGAAAATGTAGCCGCCGCCGCCGCCGCCGCCGAGACAATCCGGCAGACAGTGGAGTCATTTATAAGGATGTCTGGTTCCTTTCTGAACTCGGCTTGTGTACGTGTGTGTCCTAAAATGTGTTTTTTGCCGGTGATGTGACTACGTGACGAGGAGAGAATGGAATTTCGTTGACATCACTTGCGTGGGAGTCGTCAAGAAAGCAAAAGTCTGACGGGGGATGGTCGTGAGAAAGGGAAATTGATTGGGAGATGGTTGTCCCTTAACTTCATTCGAAGACGACACTGTGTCGCTGAACTGTAATGTGAACCTTGGTTGATCTGTGGGATAATTCGGAGGAATGACGTGGTTTCTTTGTTCGTTTGATGGTTGTGAGTGGATGACTGGATAATGCGTTCAGATTGAGGGGGGGATTTATGTTCGATGGTCACTTGGCTTGTCTTGTCGTGAATCCTCGTTACTTCAGACTGGGGACTCCTGGCAAAGGAGGCAGACTTTCAACGCTGCCTTCAGCCAGAACCGTCTCCACGAGCAAGACCTTCCTTTTGACCATCGACTGCGATAAAACTGAGACTCACTTCGATGGAATTGACGGGAAATGACATCTGTGCTTGGTCTACGAGGGGCGTTCAATATATTCTCGGTATCGGGGTGAAGCTGTGGTTGTATATATAAATTGACTTATTTATCAAGTAATACTATTATTTTAGTGCATTCATGTAAAATTTCATATAAATGTGATTATTAATTCGCCCCTCGTAGGTGGCCGGGGACCAGGTTTTCAGACCCGCTTCGACGGAATAGACGTCGAATGACATTTGTGCTTAGTCTAGTTGGGCGGAGGACCAGTTTTTCAGACTTACTTCGATGGAATTGACGTCGATTCGCATCTGTGTTTAGTCTAGGTTGGTGAGGGGCCAGGTTTGACCCTCATGAGGTCTCATTTGAAACCCTTTTGAGGCTTCTGTACCGTGGATTGTGTGGCCCTTGGCATCAATTGCGAGCGAAGAGTGATCAATTCTTTGAAAGAATCACAATACACACAATCACAATCTTTCCAGATTCACAGGGCTAGACTAGAACCGTCATTTCAACGACCAACACGTTTCGTTTAGACCAACTTTGACGGTCAACCAGGTTCCATTTCGAATCTAACCACGCGCCTTTCGCTGATCATCGCGTAATCCGCACGCCGTCATCACCGATCTTCTCATTTATCTTGTCACAAAAGTCGTAAATCAACGATCATGTCACAAAAGTCGCAAATCACCATCCGATCCACACACTAAAAGCCTTGACCGCCTCGACCCGAAACGCTCTTAACTACTTGCTTCGATCAACTCAACCTTGACTTCGACTTTCATACAAAATATCACTCAGATACGATCTTAACTTAGGTCTCACGCTGATTCCTCCTCTGAATGCTGGCCGCAGATCAAATTACCGCAGTCACCGTGACATCTACACTCGATTAGCATACAATTCCTTCGTCGAAACCCCGGCCTAAATGCTGCGACAAACAGCCCTCCTCTTAATGGGGATTAATGATCCCATTTAATGTACAGTTTCAGAATGTATCCCCAGTCGCGTAGGGTCGAACTTCAATGCGTTGCCAATTCCTCTTCTCAAAAAAATTAATTAGTCAAGCCGCGAGATCATAATCCCGCCACTTAGTCTGCCCCAGAGCGAGATCGTAAAACACAATTTTTGCATAAACACGTTCCTCGCGATCGCTCGGATCGCTAAATTATAATGAATTCCAACTCGTGGCGTTTATCTAACACCCATCGACCACTCGGGCCGGTGTGCATACTAATCAGTACACCTTTTTCAAATGTCACCCGCTAGACTCTAGTTTTGCTTTGTCAATGGAGGACAGCACTTAAGATCGAATGGCGGGGCATCTAAACAGGATCTACAGGCGCCTGTGACATGCTCCTCTGCATGAGCTCACCGTTCACAGTCCATGCATGCAGACAGAGACTTGTGTAAGCCCATCAATGACCGATTGCCGGTAATTGCGTGGAAAACAACACACATCATCCCCCCCTGCGCATGGATGCGAGACTATAAAGTTCGTAATTATTTTTAAATCCATCTGTTGCGTGTGCGCGCGTGCATTTTGTAAGTGAACCGAAAAGCAGAATTCCAAGAAATCATATCTCGCAGTCTGACGCAAACGCAACGCAACTCAAACAAGTGACGCAACACAGTCTAGCTAGTGTGTGCGCGCACATTGTGATAAAATATTGAACAAATAAAAATGAGTTCATCCGAGCGGCGAAAATAAAACGAAAGGGCTTAGATGCATCGATTCCGATTCAAATTAGACACAAACGACGGTCGACTCTTACAGGGCGGCAGCCAGTGGATGGCCACCATTCCACGCCGTGTGCATGTGTGGTGCGGGGAATGTGGGAAAAAAATCATGAAGCACCAAAATGGGTGGGCGGCGAGCGTGGAAAACGATCGGCGTGCATCTATACGTGGGCCTGGCCTGGTGTGTAAATTTGAGTTGTTTAGACGTGATTTATACGCCAGTCCGGGCCGATCATTTGGGGGCGAGAAACGAAAGACGAGAGATATGAAATTCAATTTGATTCGGTCTGTGGTGGCGATGACTAATGCTCTAGCGAAGAGTGGCGGGCGGCAGAAGCGAAGCGGAGTTCTTGGAAATACACGGCAGTTGCTGGCGCAGAAGGTAATGGACTGAGTTTGGTTTTACTTTGAGAGCGGGAAAGCGTATTTTGATAGAGTGTGCTATAAATCTAGAGAGTGGTGCATTTTTTTTCCCCTTCGAGGCTTTTGCTGAGTAGAAGTGGTGACAGCATGCAACCCTGCGGGACCCCATTTTCTGATTTATTTGATTGCTTGGTCATTGAACTGCTGTTGAGGACAATTTCTAAGAGGGACTTCAAAGGGCACTCCCTTTGCCTGGTCAGGGTGAGCTTTGGAATTCCTTCGATTTTTGGATGCAAGGCACTTTGATTGGATCGACGACATGTTGAGGACACACATGCTTTCGTAACATCTCCGACGAGCTGTCGCCAAGATCATTGAATTGCTGGTTGCTGTAGCTTAATGCGGTAAAGCTTGTACATAAATTAGTCTTAGCAAGAACCAGTCTTAACGAGAACTCTGTGTCTCAAGGTTAGTGAGATGGATTTCGGCCATACGTGAAATCAGCTCTCATCATAGCTTCAGTGCGCAAGCAATTCGGTCGCATCGTGCCAAAGTTTTAACCGAAAACCGTCTTTTGGACCTTAAACCGCCAACCAGACAGAGTTGAAGAAATGAAGAATAAATAGCCGCCGTTGAGGCCCCTTCGGCTTGGATTTGGGCCTACATCTGCAGAAGATTGTCCTGGCGCAAGACTTGAAGCCAGGCGAGCATAAAAAACGCCCCGAAATCCGAATCTGCTCGTGCGAGCCACCAATGAGACAGAGTTTGGGGCGAAATGAAGAAAAGATAGCCGCCGTTGACCCCAGTTTCTAAGAAATGTTGTGTCGGAGCCGATCAGCTGAATTGGACGTCGCTAGACAACCAGCCAGGCTTGGATTTGGGCCTACATCTGCAGAAGATTGTCCTGGCGCAAGACTTGAAGCCAGGCAAGCATAGAAAACGCCCCGAAAGCCGAATCTCCTCGGACGAGGTCCATTTTTGCCTCTTATTCTCACTTGATCACCCTCTGAAGTAGTCGGTTGTGATCATGATCTCAGTGTACAAAAAGTCGTGGCATCGTGGAAAAGTTTTTTTGCGTGAGGACAGTCTTTCTGACCTTAAGCCACAAACGGGACAGAGTTTGGGACGAAATGAAGAAAAGCTAGCCGCCGTTGAGGCCAGTTTCCAAGAAATGTTGTGTCGGAGCCGATCAGCTGATTGTCTCGGGTCAAGACTTGAAGCAAGGCGAGCATAGAAAACGCCTCGAAATCAAAATCTCCTCGGGCGAGGTCCATTTTTGGCACTTATTCTCCCCTGATCACCCTCTGAAGTTGTCGGTTGTGATCATGAACTCAGGCTACAGGCAATTCGTCACACAGTGGAGAAGTTTGAATGCAAATACCCTCTTTTCGACCTTAAGCCACCAGCCAGGCAGAGTTTGGGGTGAAATGAAGAAAATACACCCGCCGTTGAGGCCAGATTCTAAGAAATGTCGATTCGGAGCCGATCAGCTGAATTGGATGTCGTTAGACAGTCAACCCGGCTGAATTTTGGCCTACATCCGTATAAGATTGTTCTGACGCAAGAATTCAAGCCGCAGGCAGCATCTTGAGACAGACGAAAATACGAATTTTTGCCAAAAAATAAACAATCTCCTCGGACGAGGCCCATTTTTGCCACTTCTTCTCTCCTGATCACCCTGTAAACCCATCTCATTACCTCAAGTGAAACTTTCCCAATCGATTTTTAGCGCATTTCGAAGCCATCAACATTTTTACTACTCGGTTCCCACGGAAATTGACAAAAATCCGCCACGACTCCGCAGAGACCCCATTCCGGCGCAGGCGTGTTTTCTCTGCCTAGCCACAGATTTCATGTGATTTTTTTTTAAGTACACTCTCTATGCCTGAATCTCAATTATTACTCGTAAACCAGAGATCCGTACACAAAGCGTTGCGAAATCCGCCGTGTTTACATTCGAAAATTAAGCAATCTCCAGGCATCTCTGTGAATTCGCTTGTCACGTAATCATTTTGTCAAGATCAATTTGCATATTCCGCTGGTTTACAAGCTGCCACCATCAGAAGCAAACAAGCCTCCGCATACACAATTAGATTGCAATATATCGCCCCACCTCGTGCGATTAGCGAACGCAACTTTTGATCTCATGCGATAGATGCCCACGCTAATGAATAACTCAGATCGCCTATTGACACGAGACCTTTGTATCGGCTGCGTGACCTCGGGCAAGGCTGCGCTGTCACTTGTCAAGAGTTCACAGCACAAAAGAGTTCATTCGTAGGAATGTTGAAGGTCAGAGCACCTGCCACTGCTGCTGCTGAGTGGGAGAGAGGTCGAAGCAAAATTCAAGTTCTATATGAGGCTCGCTTAATGAATCACTGAACGCGAACACTGCGAAACAGCAGCGCAACGGGCGCGCGCGCTCAAGTGGCTTCACCCTTTTACGGCGGCTCGCAAACGAATCGGATTCTTTCGATTGATGTTGCCTGTCGCACTTGATCTGAAATGTACGTGAGATGTCTTTGACGACGTTCGATCTGCGCTTTGCCCGACCAGAGGCCATACGTGGTGATGCGAAATACATACGTCGCGTTGGGGGAGAGAGAATACGACTGTTTGTGTGGCAACCGCATGGATTTGTTGGAGTTAAATGTGGTTGCAGCCATAATCGTTGGCAATTACCGTCATGAAATGGGTGCATAGGTGGGCTGTCGTCTTGTTTCGCTTAATGACTGTCGCGATCAGAGTTTGTAGTTAATTTTCTATTCGTGTTCGCCATTTGAAAAGCAGTGATCACAGGTGGTGCGTTGTGCACGGGCACGTTTCACGTCTTTGGGGCGGTGGTCTTGTTCATTTCCTTAAGTAGATCGGATTGCAGTGCTGTGCGTTGAGCGGTTTCCTGGCGAATTGAGATGTATGCGAAGATCAACGATCAGTTTGACACGATCGGTGGGATCGGTGATCAACTTGTGTGGTTTCACCTGATTTTTGTGGCAAATCGCGATGGTTCTTGATGGTCTACGACTTGGTGAACGTCACCGTTGGAGTGAAGGTGTCGGGTTCGAGGCGACATTCACTGGGACTTCGTTGTCGCGTCGCAAAGGAGGCAAGTTCGAAGGACTGCGTCGCAACGTCGCCAAAGAGGCAAGATCGAGTCGACAACCATCCGCACTCCACTAGGACCTCGTCGCAACGTTGCCAATGAGTCAAGTTCGAGTCGACAACCATCCACACTCCACTAGGACTTCGTTGCCACGTCGCCAAGAAGTCAAGTTCGAGTCGACAACCATCCACACTCCACTAGGACTTCGTTGCTACGTCGCCAATGAGTCAAGTTCGAGTCGACAACCATCCACACTCCACTAGGATTGCGTCGCGACGTCGCCAAGCAGGCAAGTTCGAATCGACCTCCATCCACACTCCACTAGGACTTCGTCGCAGCGTCGCCAAGGAGTCAAGTTCGAGTCGACAACCACTTTTGTCGCCGATTCCATTCCCGTTGATTTTGTTTCTGCAATCAAGAGCCGTGGCCCATGCAATGCCAATTAAATCACCCCTTTTCACGCGTCACCCACCCCCACACGGCATTGTCTCCAATTCTGAAAGGGGATCTCTCCTGGTTGCAATGTCAGTCTGGCGAGGGTCAGACCTAACCCCTGACAACGTAAACAGTCAACCATCACACCCGTATATCCGCTGTTGCAGCTCATGTGACTCAGATGCGAACCAACCCCAATCGCGAGTGCTGGTCGTCACCGCCCCCACATTAACATGCTAACCATGCGAACTGAACTGAAAATGAGACTTTAACGAGTTGAAAATTGTCTGTAGGGGTCACTACGGCGACGCTCAGTCATGTATGACTTCATTGCATGTCAATTAGAAATAATCCACTTGTGCCCCTCTCTCGGATGCACCCTGTAACGAACGGCATTCTGGAGATGCATCGAAAAAGGCAGTCGCCACCACCAAGCGCAGTTTTATTGATCGAGTTCTCTGCGAATGGAAATGTCAACTTTTTTTGTTTGCTTGTTGTTGTCACAAAGTGTGGGTTGTTTGAGCGTTAGTCGCCACCATTAACCGGGCGACCAGCCGGTCGATCTGTCCTCACTGAGATTGAAATGCCGCTTCTGCCCAAGTGCGCCCGCACAGTTGTCGTCGTCGTTGTTGCTGTTGTTCATCTGAAATCGCATTAGAGATGGAAGGGCGTGCCCCAGACGGGGATTGAGTGCAATAATTGCACAGTCAGCTACGAAAACATTAAAGACACTGTTTTTTTTTTTTAAATTGACGTCAGCCTGACGTAGGAGCACACACGAGTCCATTACGCAACACTTCTATTCAGTCAAAGGTGAATGGGGAGCAATAACAGCGAAAGAGTCGACGTTTGAATTTTGCACAAAAACACAACGAAATTCTCTGGAAATTGTGACAGACGCTGTCACTGTCAGTAATCTGCGACCTCGTGACCCCGAAAGACAGTTTCGTGCAATAAGTGCTTTTGCAAGGTTCCTCGAAAAACCGTCATTTAATCTGAACTCGCTTACGGACCCTCTCGGCCGGAGTTTGAATCGGAGAACAATTTCGTGTCAATGTCCGCAGGGTTTATGACAGCCACGTCGTGTGTTGACTGTTAAGTCAAATTACTCAAGAGCCTCGTTGTTGTTTATGGTTCATCTGATAGGGAGGAGGAAATGAAATTGTGCTTACAGCGCGTTTTATGCGGGGGCTAGGCGCTAGATGTAACGCTGAACACATTATGTTGTGGGATTTTCTCTGCGTTACGACTAGAGAGTGTAGGCTGATGGCGTTTAATGGGTGATTTATCATTAACCACTACTGCCGGTTGTGGATTTGAGCAACCACTCGTGTTGTCCGCGTTAAAAATTGGTAAACTTAGCGTGATTTGATGTAGGAGTCGACGCGCACTTTGACGGTAACATTTGTCTGTCGAGTATTTGTCTGATTTCAGAGGCAGTCGACGCGGCGAACTGAGTTCTGTGAACTTTGTGACAAAGACTGGCTGCGTTGGGGTATGTTCAGAACTTCGCTTGCGTCCGTTTCATCCTTGATCTGCGTCCGTTTCATCTGGGACCCATCTTTGATCTCCGTCCGTTTCATCTTGGACCCATCCTTGATATCCGTCCGTTTCATCTTGGATCCGTCCTTGATCTGCGTCCGTTTCATCTTGGATCCGTCCTTGATATGCGTCCGTTTCATCTTGGAACCATCTTTCATCTGCGTCCGTTTCATCTTGGACCCATCCTTGATCTCCGTCCGTTTCATCTTGGACCCATCCTTGATATCCGTCCGTTTCATCTTGGATCAGTCCTTGATCTGCGTCCGTTTCATCTTGGATCCGTCCTTGATCTGCGTCCGTTTCATCTTGGACCCATCCTTGATCTCCGTCCGTTTCATCTTGGACCCATCCTTGATATCAGTCCGTTTCATCTTGGACCCATCCTTGATATCAGTCCGTTTCATCTTGGATCCGTCCTTGATCTGCGTCCGTTTCATCTTGGATCCGTCCTTGATCTGCGTCCGTTTTATCTTGGAACCATCCTTGATCTGCGTCCGTTTCATCTTGGATCCGCCCTTGATCTGCGTCCGTTTCATCTTGGATCCGTCCTTGATCTGCGTCCGTTTCATCTTGGACCCATCCTTGATCTGCGTCCGTTTCATCTTGGATCCGTCCTTGATCTGCGTCCGTTTCATCTTGGAACCATCCTTGATCTGCGTCCGTTTCACCCTGCACCCATCCTTGATCTGCATCCGTTTCATCTTGGACACATCCTTGATCTGATTCCGTTTCATCGTGGACCCATCCTTGATCTGCGTCCGTTTCATCTTGGAACCATCCTTGATCTGCGTCCGCTTCATCTTGAATCCATCCTTGATCTGCGTCACAGGCTGTGTTCAGCAAAAAGCAACAACTTTCCCTTAGCCCGCATTCCGAGTCGATTCACTTCGAAAGTCTGACACTTTAGCTGTCAAATTTGTCTCTCGGCATCCATAACGACGCTCGCCCGTGGAATTCAAACACTGCAGCCCTATAATTCATTTTGGAAAGCCGCCAGTTGTGGTCACGTTTGTTAACCGAAAACAAGCATCCATGCGCGGGTCAATTAGCCTGAAGTGCAATTTGTCATGGCATAACTCGCCGAGCGGTAACCTTTTGCCGTGAAGACCTCCAGCGCCTCCAGTCTCTCCATTTTCCATCAGAAATCGTGACTTCGTCGTCTTCTCGATGGCAATTACCGCTCCTCTCTCTCCCGCCGCGGCGGAAAATCTTAAACAATCGTGGAAAATGTACCATCGCTGGTTTTCTCATAACTCACTGGACCAGAACCATCAGACATGAGATCACCACGCACACACACACACGCTAGACAAGACACACAAAACAGCGTTGAAAATGTAAATTCCAATTCGGTAGGCATCATCGCGGATTTGAAAAGGCTACCGGACTCGTGCGCGCGGTATCTAATCGCAAGAGAGAGAGACTCAAGTGATTAATTGCAAGGCAAACAACACAAGCCAATCAGGAAAAGCCATGAGAAACAGCGCCGCACTGCGCAGTGCCGAGAGGCGATCTCTGTCGAACAGTTCAATTCAAGATGAAGTGGCTGCTAGTGCTGCGGGACGGTGGGAGCGACGTGAGCAAGTGAGTAACCTGTTTATGTCGACCGACTGACGATTCGAGACCGAATGACCAAAGAAGTGCTGCTGCCTGGCAAATATTTTCTCTTCTATCGACCAGCGAATGGACCTCAATCCGTGTCGATTTGAAGAAACATTCGTTGTCGCACCGGAACAAGGTTAAGGTGAGGTTGTTTATCTGTGGAAGTTGTTTAGCACCCAGTGTCGCGGTGACACTTGAATGGCGAACAGAGATAGTTTATTGATTTAGCATAAATTTATTAATAGAAGCCCATGTGTTGTTGACTGCTCGAGACGTGGTCGTAGATCAGCAGATTTACCATGGCAATTAGACGGTATTGGTGGGGGTTGGCTCATATTTGATTAGTGACTTCTTAATGGAGCCTTGATTTGTTGAGGTTCACTATTTTGTTTTGATTTCTCCAACTGACCTTGGGTTTGAGGTCGGACTTTTGGGAAATCCGATCGTAGCTAGGACTTGAACCTTCTTGGAGGTCGCTAGGAGATGTCGCTAGAATCACTAGGAAGTCCGTAATGTCCCTAGATCCCGGCCTATAGCCGAACAAGATCGAAGTATTCGAACAACTGAAGGAGCTTGATCATTTAATGGGCCCAAAACTTCTGCAATTGGGCATCGATTGCCACACTTTTGTGCAAACATTTGAGTTTACAAATCACCAGACATTTGTAGAAGTTTTGCCGATCGTTAATTGCGGCGACTGTCCTTCTAACAAAAGTACGATCGCAATGCTAACACTCGCCCACACCGCAAACTACTTCAAAAACCGACAAAAAAAAATCGTCACTTGACCCAAATTCAAGCCTTTATCCTTCAAAACGACCAAATGACTGCACACAAAAGTCCACAACCATCCCGAGGGTGTGCCACTACTCGCTCCGTGTCGCGCCAGCCAACAAAATCGTGCCAAGACTTAACGACCGACAATCAAAATCCTCACCCACTCGCAGGCAAGATCGATATCTCCCCAAGCAGCGATGAAACCAAAAGACGGAAGTGACCACAATAAAAAAAAAACACGGCAATAAAAAAGAGGAATCTCTCTCCCCTCGCCACCAGACCGCTCAATTTCAACAAATTTGTATTCACTTACCTCACCGCAACCCGCACGGAAGTGTCCTTATCGTCGCCGCCGTCCGAAGACATTTTCTTTTCGAAATTCGATGTGGACGAGCCCGAACCACCAGCTACAGCACCACCACCAACCGTTGACGAGCCCGTGGTGCCAGTTGATCCAGCCGACAGGGACGGTGACAGGGGTATCCGCGGATAGTTGGTCGCGATATTTGTCGATGCACTGCTACCGTTTTGCCGATCGACCGCATTAGCGATGTCGTTCAAGAGAGCTCGATCGATTATGGCCGCATCTGTGGCGTCTCGGTTAGTCGCTGACGCTGCCACTGCAACCTCCGCCTCCTCCTCCGCCGTTGGTGATGGGGTATCCTCCTCCGTCTCGGACGCCGTTATGAATTTTTGTTTTTTCCAAGAATCACTGAATTCACGAGAAATTTCCTCAACGACCCTCGATGTCACACACCTGAAATGAAAAGATTTCCTTTAAAAAATCGTAAAAAAATACAAGAGAGTACAGAAAAACAAATGAAGACATGTCCGGGGGCCCAATTAGTTTGTAACGCACATGACACTGTGTTCCCGTCAGAGCCCGGGACGAAGCGGCGGACAAGGCAAAGGGATGTGCGTGGGACTCCTCCACTATCTTTTGAATGCGCGCGCGTCAGCTTGAAGTACATGTGTCCGCGTCCGTCTGGTACGTCGCCCAAATTTCGAACCGTCTTCCAGATATATTTAGCAGTCTCGGCACGCACACGCTCTCGCACACGCACTCCATTGACAGGGGGCCGCCACGGGAAAAAACGTGTGTGCGTCTTGAGAGGAATCGGTTGGGATTTGCTTTGAAGATCTGTAGGCGCGCACAGGCAGGTGAGGATGATTGAGTGCTGTGCATGCGCGGTTTATTTTCGGATGCAACCGATTGTATTTTCGGACGGAAATCTTTGAATATTAGGCGAGTGCCTGCGTGTGTGGGGAATCGAGTCGAGTCGAGTCAAGTCGAGTCTGAAGTGATAGCGCTGGAGCTGACCTGATCGTTCAATCATCGCGAAAGTGAGACAACAGGGAGAGACTTCCTGCACTCAAGTGGGACGTGGTCGTTTGTTGAACTTGAACGGGTGACAGGCTTTCAAAGAAGAAGGAAGTGGACGAGTAGGAAGAGTGGTCTCTATCGACGTGCAGAGGTTGATGGCTGTACTTGTTTGCATTCGAATTGTGGGGTTCTGTGGATGTAGTCGGGTAAAAATAAACCTCGTCTGTTGGGCGTTGGATCGTCAGAGACGTGAGTTTTTTGTTTACGTGGATGGTCCCTTTCTCGCAGGGAAACACGAAATTGGTGGTTCACTCTTTATCACTCTTACGTGATCTCATGAGATGAATGAAGGCTGATTTAAGTCCAACGGCCCTCAACTGTGAGGCAATGGGACAAAGCAATAGAGGACGGCCGCTTTGGAGATGATGACGCACATATGTGGATGGCGACAGTGCCGTGAACTAATATCGAGCGTTCTACCTTGTCTGTGGAGACAACTTGCGAACTGTCTTGACTTTTGAGACAACCTGCAAAAGACAACACAGTTCGCAAGACAAGACAATACATCTCGACCCTGCACTGGGATCAATAGGAGCTCGAAAGTGCCGAGAAAAAAACCGAAAAAATCGGCCTAACATCAATGATTCGTCGACAAATCGACTTAATACCAAGAACGTGCCGATAGACCAAATGGAAGGTCGGAAGAGTTGCCCAAAAAGCTGACCCGAAGGCTTGAAATTTTGGAAAATCTGCCATATCTCGAAAACGAAGAGTTCGGCGTCAGACTTCTCTTTGGGGCATTGATGGAGGGGGCTATAAAGCATCTTCGATCCTAGGTACGTAAGATAGTGTACTGGTGCCCTTGCGCCCTACGGCCACAGCTCATTCAGACCAAGCAATTCGGTCCATCTACGTTCATTCTAAAGGTTGACCAGATAAGAGTGATAGTTTTTCGAATTGCTATGTTTCAGCAGCTGTCAAAGTTACCAATGACATCCAAAATGTCAAAACATTCAGCAAGATTTGCCATTTCATTATGCATCATCTTAAAATTAATTTATTCGTTCCACAATGACGCCAACGTGGCTTTCGGGGCACATTGGTTTTTGAGAATACATGATTGAATCGCTCAAAGTAAGCTAATCCGTCGGTGTCGCCGGCCAGAAATGCTTAAGGCAATGGGTTAAGAGGGAGTTTGATGGCGATTGGCAAAATGAGGTGAATTTTTAAAAAGAGCGACAAAATAGATTGCTCCAACTGCAGGGGCTTATCTCTTTTAGGTCGCCCGGGAAAGTCTACGCTAAGGTGTTGAAGGCGCGTTTTCGAGGTCTGGTCAAGTCTAGGATGGCGGATGTACAGTCCCGGCTTTCGTCACCGACCAACCTTTCACTCTAAGAACGGTCCTCGAGACAGCTTAGGAGTCTGCCAAATCGATTTACAGCAGCTTCGAAGATTTAGTAGATTTCGAAGAGGGTATACGACAGAGGCCCTCAAGGTAAACTCTGGCGTGTCTAGCAGGTCTATGGGATGGATGGTCCTCTTTTGAGGTTAATTCAGTTTCCCTACACAACATGCAGCAGCTGTGTTCATGTTGACGGTGCTAAATGAACACCTTTCTCTGTGGGCCTTGAATCTCGCGAAGGGTGCGTCTTGTCACCTCTCCTTTTCAATACATTTCGTGGACTGGATGTTGCTGGGCAGTCCAGGCGAGGAATGTTTCACTTTGGGAGAGTTGAGAATAAGTCTTCTTCTTTTTTCTGATGACTTAAACACCATCTGTGCTAGAAGTGCAGAAAGTTTTTCAACAAAGCGAAAAGATCTCGTGATGCTATAGACTGGGGCTCCTACAAGGAATCTCTTCGAGAGTCCTTCAGACGAGACTCTTCTGTGGCAAAGTTAAAGAAGTCTCTGAAGGCTTCAGGCTTCAGGGAAGTTTCAGGAATCAGGAATATATCCCAAATCACCTAGTTTCTTCCAAAAACCCGATGAGACATGAACCCCATCTCGCGAGGAAGCCCTTTCGATACGCTCTTCCCATGCAACTACTCCATAAGAGCAGCTAACCAAGACACTGGGACAATTGAAACAGCTTAGGCGGTCTGTAAACACTAATCAGGAAGGCCAAGCCTAGTGTCGAAGCTGAGATAGCAGGTTTTTAAGTCAGTTTCTATTCCAACTCTCGCCTATAGTCATGGCATTTGGGCAATGACCGAAAGAACAAGCAAGCAAGCTGCCGAGATGAGACTTCTTCGTTCTCCTCTGGGAGTTACTCGCCGTAATTGGGTAAGAAACACGGCAGCACGCGAGGATCTCACTGCTGAGCAGCTGCTTCTTCGAACGGAATGGGCTATGCTTCGATGGTTTGGTCACATGACACGAATGTCCTCATCAACACGACTTCCGATGCGTGCCTTGAATGCGACTCCGGTCGAGGTAGAGCACTGCTTTGCAGACTCAGGTGGAGATGTTTGGGCAAAGTCGAAAAAGACGTCAGGTTGCTCTTGGGCATAACTCCTGATGAGAGCCGATGTCAACGGCTAGGTGGCGAAGTCCGTTGAGTGCGTGCCCTTTTGTAAAGGGGGTCCCGGTTCGAGTATCAGTGACAGCTAAAACGCTTTATACGGTTTTCAAATCTGGTCCAGTCACCATTTGCCGCTGGGATCAAATTAACGGCCCTATTACTGGAGTTGTAGATCAGTGGTTGTAATCTGACTATGGGTGTCACAATGGACATCTAAGTGTTCTGGCGATTACGCTTGCAGGCCACCTTACCTACCCAGAGTCCACGTCGGAGGACCGAGTAGCCCAAATATGAATCGCGCGTGGTTTGCCCCTAGTTTCATGCGGGCCACTGAAGATGAGAGATCCTTGAACAGAATATGCTCTCGGTATTCACATCCACCAGTAGACACGTCAAACGTGGATAAACGAACCAAAAAGCATGCCTTTCCCTTCATGAATGACCTTGAAAGTGACTTTTCCTTTCAGTTTCACTTGAAGACTCAGACATCTCTGACAAGACAAGACGCCTCCATCTCCCCCCCCCCCCCCCCTCCGTCACCATCCACACACCGACTGTCGTCACAAGGTGTGTTGCCATCAAAATGTGTTATTTTCACTTTTCCCACTGTTGACAGACTGTAACAATCGACAGCACTCCGAATTTTTTCCCAAGTGCCTTCATTGTACACGGCAGTTCTTCCACACCTTCTCGCCCTCCTCCTCAAGTGCCTCAACTTAATCCATTTTTTGACATTTGACTTGGCAAAGTATGCGCCTACGAGTTACAGCACCACAGCTCCTCCATCATCACCTGCGCCAGCAGCAGCACCCACATTCCCCGAGAAGGTCGAGTACCTGACAAAAAAAAATCTCTCAAGTGTATTCTAAAAATGCCTGTGAAGTGTTTTTCCGTCTCATCTTTCGAGGCAACCGAAACCGAGGCGTATTTTTAGAGCAGAGCCTCTGGCTGGCTGCGTAAAGGTCGAGGTTTGTTTTATGGGGCGCGGTCCTGTCCGATTCGTTGTGCGACGATAGTCGAAGTGACAAAAGCGAATGCTTTTTACGACGCGTTTAACGTCGCTGTTCTGTGGTTTTACGACGCCAGATCGCTGTTGAAATTCATTAGGAAACGCCAGATAAATTGGTGCATTGACAAATCATCCATCATTCGCGGGCTGGATTGCCTCATAATTGTTCAAAGGGGACGAGCTGACGTGTTGACAGCAGCGACTGGTGTCTCGCCCGTCAACCATAGACGGCACAAATCAGTGCACGACCATAGAAATCTGAATCAATTTTGCAGCACATGAATAGGCCGCCGCCCCTACTTTTGTACGCTGTAATCTTATGCAATCCACATTCCATTAACCGCATGTGCATGCTGGGCGCTGCACTCTTACAAAGTGCACTCGGCTGCCCGGTCGGCTGTGGACAACAACTGCTCCAGCAGCCCCATTGACTGTGCGCCTGGCTGTGTGCAAATTGATAGATGCCCACTTCACTTCGTATGCAAATATTCGAGTTCTGCTTGCGCTTGCTAAAGTTGCCAGCTCTTGAGCAGAGCTATCGAACAATGGCTTCTGTGGCGGGCATGGTGTGCCTCCAGCCAGCACCCGGTGGCATTGTTCTGATGTCGTTGCGCATAGCTAGCGTCAGTCGGTGGAACCATCGCGCGGGTTGTTGAATCTTTCGATTTTCACACGAATCCACTCGTCTCGAGTTTCGATGACGGCTGCTCTTTTCCCCTGCCTCCGCTTCCCTGGAAAAACTGATGAAAATCAATCTTTTTTCTTCGTTTTTGTTGTCTTCTTTGTATCTGCGTCTAAATCCTACACTTCTCAGCGCCAACTGTGTGCAATCGGGGGGGAGGGACAGTGCATTCATCTCTCCGTTGTCCTCGTTTGGAGAGGAGGCACGACCGCGCCAGTATGTCTTCGCGTGGGCACGACTGTAGGGGGCACCCTCCTCCTCCTCCTCCGCACATATAGCGCGCGGTATCTGACGGTAAATCTGCGCTTTTTTTCTGCGCGCGGGCACATGGAGCATAATTAACCCGTTTTACGGTTCATTCATGAAAATTGCTCCGCGCTTCGTTCATTCATTACTCGCTTTAGCCGAGACGACAGAGTGTCTCCAACAATCCCCGGCGGGGCTGGCTTGCTGGCTTGCTTGCTTGCTGCCACGGCTGCCAGGGAGTGGATGTCGTCAGACAGGACTCCTACGTGAGTGGTCGTTGTCATTTCCTTTTTTGTCTGTCTACGGCTGTCTGCCTGTGTGTGAGTGCCTACATTTCGATTTTAAAATGCAACACGATACCGCTAGACATGACTTTGTTTATGTTGGAGCCGTGATGAGTTCGTTCTGATGGACTGTAATGTGCATTTGAGTGACTGAACGAAGACCGGAGGAGGAAGTGAGTTTCACCAGACGACCAGACATTATCTGTCTTCCTTGTGGATGTAGTCGGGCGTGCATTGTTGCAGCGAATGCATGCTCACTCCGTGGCAGGAATTAGTTGGGAGGTACCCGGTGATGCCGGCTTGCCTATGAGGGGAATAATGATTTCTCGCTTTAAAGTGGTGGCGATTGAAATTCTTCCAGCGACTTTAATGAGGGACCGGGCTTCCGCGTTTCAAATCAAACCAAACGACCGGGACGCCGACATGAAAGGATGCCTCTTGATTTGATATTCACCTCAGATGCGACCATCGTCGTGCCTCGTCAACATCTTGTAGCAATGTCAATGCTCTCGAAGAGGGGACAGCCTTATCTGACCCATTTGGGCAACATGCGATCCACAATCAAGAACGTTCCATTTGCCATACCACTTGCGACAGTCTTGCCGCGGCTCGCCTTATCGATAACCTTCGTCATTCCGTGAGTCAACCCGCTATCTCTCGGTATCTATTCGGTATTCTCCAGCGACCCTATCTCGGCGATAAAGATCGCGAATTAAAAATAGATAAAGAAAGACAAGAGAATTTAATTTGCCTGCCTACAGTACCGTCCGCATCGCATCGTTCCATCAATCTCTCGACAACGCTCCACCACTCCAACGAACACACACATCAGACCGAGCTCGGACGGATTTAATGAATTCACCATCTGTTCGGTCGGCTCGATTGCGTATGCGTCCTCCAATCGCCGCTGAGCGCTAATCAAGATGAGGCTTTGAATGCCCACGATTTCATGAATGGACTGGATTGGAATTTGCACATGATTTGTACATCGCCCACGTGCACCCCCCGCCAGATCCAAATTGGCCAAATCAAGTTTCGCAAAGAACCCAAACAACTGGGGTTTCGTCAACCAGATGTGCGATGTTGCACTTGTCAAGCTTGTGTGTGTGCTTACCTACGACGTTCGTGTCGGCGGTGATTTCACGAGAATGTGATGTAAACAAAGCCATCAATCCGGGGAGAACGTCAAGCGATGATGATCTAGTTTTTCGGATGAGTCAATGGCATGAGGGAATCGATCGGCAGCTTGTCGGAATCCGCTGTCCTCTGTCATGTTTAAGAATAGCTGTGTGCCCAGTCTGGTCCGCTTGCATGCGGGGCAACCTGTTTCTGTGTGTGGTTTGCCGGGAATTGAAGTTGTTTCGCTGGAATGTCACTCGGTTGCCTGGGCGGTTAGAATATGCGACTGTCGTCATTCCGTAGATGGTGAGAGCTCTCTCGCGTCTGTTTCCGTTTATGGATGCCGGATGGATGGTTAAGGGATGACGTTTGCTTGTTTGTTGAACACGCTCTCTGTCATCATCAGCCAGCCAGCTTTCTCGAGTGGTAGCGGCCAGCCCATAAATATGCTCTCTCAGACGAAGAAAAGCATAAATTCATGTTTCCCTCATTTATGCCTTTCACCGCCAAACAAGCGCCGTCAACTCGAGCGGATAGTTAAAAAATGATAATTAGCCTAATGAGCGGCATGGGCTTCGCCAAGTGAAAGGTGTCACGCGGATAACCGTCGCCGCGTTGCCTTCGTCTCGTGCGGCGAGATGTTCAGCTCAAGATAAAGTGAAGCACTCGTCATGTGGTGGCTCAAAGTGAATTTTAATGACACCAACCAGCTCCAGAAGCTCTGACATCATGCGCTCGTGTTTGGCGAAAACAGAGTCCCCCCCTCGAACTTTCGCATGAATTTCTGCCGTCTAATGCATGCGGACATGCCTATTCGAGGCTGTGAGAGATTCTGGGGTGGCCGTGGCTGGTCAGGAATATTTATAAATCTCTGACGCCGCCGTCGAGACTGTGGCGCACTCGGACTCCGAATGGCTGCTGATTAGTATTTAATTGTTGGCCGAGTGAACTCCGAAGATGATAATTTATGCGCGTTGTCTTTGAAATCGATTCCGGTTTCATGAAGTCACGGTAATCAGTTTTTAATGGTTTAGTCGCCGTCGAACGGGCGATGCTCTCCGCGTGGCGATGATTTGACAGAAAAACGCGTGCTAGCGTGGATCTCCTTAAGTTTGCTATCCATCATTATGGGTGACATTGAGTGGTTTATGGATTGGAAAAAAAAACGCATGCAAAAGCTGACTCAGCGATGATTTGACAGCCGACTTGACGGGGGGACACTTGGAGTGGATCCTAAGTGAAATCTGTGTCAAATCATCTCAGAGAGACGTCGTGTGGACAACTTTATTGAGGCTGAGAGGCATAGAGACAGAGTCTTTAAGGAGGGCCGTGGGAAAATGTGCCGAAGAGGGAGCCGTCGTGGCTGGAGGTAGGTAAGGTGGCCTTGTGACAGATGTTTCAGGCCATTGACTCTACAATAAATTAATGAATGCCGTGCTCATTCATTCAAATTGTGGTCCCAATAACTTCGTCGACAAATTCTATGTTTTCCACGTCAACCAGTCATATCGGCGCCCAGTAAACAAAATTCAGATCCACATCGAAATTCGAAACAACTTCCAACCCAGGAGGCGCCACTAATCCCCCACAGCGTGATGGGAAGACGCCTGAAAATGGAAATGATGTCAACTCCGCACAAGCCCTCGCACGCAATGTCTCCATTAAGCACCACCGCTTCGCCACGGAAACGAATAAATTGATACAACAACCACCTCTGGAAGCAGCAAGCAAGCTTTTCCCTAGCCGAACAAATGGAGCACCCACCTCCCTTTCCCTTTCCAAACGAAGCACCCACCTCACTCTCCCAGACGTAATTGAAATTCATGTCGCCATTCAGGCTGGAATCCATCATTGCCCCTCCGATCCAAGGACACTGCTGAATTTCTCTCTGCATCAGAAAAAATGCCCTGAACCATCCACCATCCGCCCAAAACAAGTAAAAGCTACCCATCCTCTCGCTGCATCAAAAATTGATCAGACTTCGCCATCGATTGCTTGCGTCCACATTAAAGCGAATCGACGACGGGGCGGAAGAATAAACTGCGAACCAACCGAGCCTCCACATCAGGCCATGGCCAGCTTCATTGATTTTCCTTTCCACGGCTTCCCCCTCCGGGCCGCCGATCCACTATGTCTGTCCAAGTGAATTTCCGAGGAAAGTGTAGGCAAATCGATTCGGGTGGGGAATTCTCCCCCAAGTTGTCTGGGATGGTGGCGGAAATGAGAAAAAGAAAAGAAAACACATTCAACACACATCCAACACCCCCGACAAGAGCTGACCTGGAAACGAAGACCGCCGAGCAATGCCGATTGGCGGAAATTGACTGTGGTTGCCCGGCCGGCGGCTTCCACGGTGCTTGAGGCTTTAAAATTACTTTCCGAATATACTCAACGGGTTTATTTTTAGACACTTTCCGTTTTCGAACATCATTCTGTGGCACAATGAACCCGGGCAAGCGTGTGGAATTGTTGAGAGACGGCGAAATTGATTGATGGCCGCTGTCGGGGGAGGATGGCAACTAGTGGAGGCATTGTTAACCAATTCTTGAAGGTTTCTATTTGAGAGGTTTGACTTGGATTGGTGGACAATGTTCTACTCTTTGCTTAGAAATTGTGCATCCTGGGGCAGCTCCTCGACTTAGAAACTTGTGGAAACAGAGGACACCCGTCTAAAGTGCCGCATCGAAGTGAAAAGGGGCCTTAACCAATTTGGCGTGCAAAACTAGAAGCAGATAGCCAGAGATTGCGCTTGTTGGAGAGGCTTATTGGTTGAAACCCAGGACCCACAACAATGCCCTATACTTTCGTCAGATATTCACTTGGAAAGACACAGACAATTGGCAACAGAGGGGGAAACCCTAAAAAGGAAAATCAATGAAGCCGGTCACGGCCTGAATGTGGACGCCTGGTTGGCTGGCAATTTCCTTCTTTCCCACACAAAGAAGAACAGCCAACTCTTGACTGCCGCCAGACATCGTCTCATACTCCAGCTGGACATCGTGAAAACGCCAGCTGTCCGACCAACCGACTATACTCGTTTTCGTCGCACAAAATTTGCCACAGTTAAAGCCCCGTTCCACCGGATAGTGACTCATGCCACGTCGAGTTTGCGAGTTTCTCAAAAGTGACAAAGTCCACTGATCTCCACTGATCTCAACCGTGTTGTCTTTCGATCGTGTTTTTCCACCGGTCGGCCTCACCGCAATCCACAGACAAGTCGACTGCCCCTCATTAGCCGGTAATGCGAAGAGAAAATCGCAATTACCGTCGCCACAGCAGAGGACTGACAGCTGTTGGTAGCAGCCTCACACGCCCCTCCAGTCAGAGTCCGAGCTGGAGTCATCAATAAATTGCCCAGACGATATCAATCTCGACACATGCCCGATCTTCTCTCTCTCTCTCTCTCTCTCTCTCTCTCTCGCTCTCTGCGGGTCGCCACACAGCGCACGGCACAGTTGTGACGCAGAACGAAAACCACGTGAAGTGGATCCCGCATGTCACCAGGTGTCAGGTGAACTTGTTCAGTCGGTCTTCTTTACCATCACAGTCGTTAGATACGCGCCCGAAAACTAATTGGATTTCCTCACCTCTGACAGTTGGGCCGCAGTTTATTTGCTTTTGATTACGAAAGTGAAGGGGAAATGTTTTGGATCTCATGCGTCAGTGCGCCGCTTACGAGATCGAAATTGTGTGGCATTTGTAGGCGCTTTCAAGTGATTCTCACAAAAATTCAGTTTATCGGCGATTTTATCGAGCCTCGCCCACATATTGGCGCGAATGCGAGGGAAATCCATTGCAATTGAAGACAAGGACGCAGTTGTGATGTCGGCGCGAGTGGAATGGAGTTTGATTGAAGCGATAGGAGCTACATCAGCGGCTAGGGTGAGTGTTTAGAAGCTGGGCGTGTGGCGATGGCTCCTCTGTGGCCAAAGCTTGGGAGCGGGGCGTAATAAATTCAAGTTGGTACAGGAGATCGGTACAAATGAGTGGTTTACGTGACCACCTGCCGATTAGGCTTATACCACGAGTTCATTTACTCCTAGGACCATTTTTCGACGCTGGACAAGACGCTTTCAGTAGGAATCTCAAGCTCCAAGTTTTGAAATAAGCATATGGACGGATTCCTCCTCGTTGGTGAAGTGGAGAGGCCGATCTAAAGCCTCTGCTCCTCTTTGGGTTGTAGCACCCGGTTATGTTTTGCAACTCCACGAAGATTTGGATCATATTCCTTTCACGTCTCGGAGCCACCGGAGCCTTCCTCAAGCCTTCCCCACTCTCAGACCTCTTCCCGCGACTTTGGGTTTGAAACCATAGCCACCACGAGACTCCCACTTGGCACCAGACTGTAGCCTCTAACCTGTTGGATGCCATAACATCCCCAGACTGGCCACCAATCTATGATTGGGATTGGCGCGTCCTATTTTTCCATTAATTTCTTTGCGAGCTTGTTACCGTCATCTCCAACGAGAACTGGAGTAGGGTGCGTTTCCCAAACACCAGCCGCTCTCAGCTCAAGGATCTTACGACATGCATGCCTTACCTCGGGTAAATTATAACCCCTACCCGAAGCCGAAGATTGAAGGAGATTGGAACAGGGGATCGACATTTTTAGAAACTCACGATCAATCAAAGTCTCTTTTGGCAAAGGAAAGATCAGGAAGCAGTTACCCAGTCGCCGGTTGAGTCTGACGAGCTTGGAGACCACAATGTTGCTTCTATTTCTTCTTTTTTCTCTATTGGGCAATTTTGCAGGAGACCTCATGATTATTCAGCCTTTAATCGCTCGCAATTGATTCAACTCAAGCCCGACTCGCTGGAAGTCTCCACTCTCTGCCAGCTCACTACGAAAACGGTCAGAAACTTCTTCATATTGCTTCACACGTTGCGAAGCTTGACTTCTGATGTTAAAACGTCGTGTAGATCGCGGCCTAACATCGAAAAAACCAGTCCACTGATTTCACAAGCTCCAAATTGAAACTAGAAATGGCCCCATAGGCGGTCTCTTTTGAAAAAGAACCCATGTCCAGGTTTGAGCTTCTGTTTCGACCTCAATCAGCGCTGAAGGCGAGAGATGCCTTTAAAACTTAGCGTGCCTCTAGGCAACAGCAGAAGACCTTCACACAGTTGAACTCGTCTCATTTGCTCGCAACTTGAAGCGAATTGATTACGAATGTCCATTAGGCACGATTGCCCCTACCTTGAAGCAATCCAATCAAGTGCTCCCCCCTCCATCCATTCCCAAGGGTGATCTCATGCGACTGGAATTTGTTTGTAATGAAGCATGCCCCAGAGTACCCAACGAACACACCCCAATTCACATGCAAGTGGCTCAAGTCCGTAACAAGAGATGATGACGTACATGTAACCCTTCAGTCCAAGTGTGAGGTAGGACTGCTCCGCTTTCCGCAGGTGCCCCAGCGGATCCCTCTTGATAGTCCAGCATGGTTGTGAATTGCGACGCTCGCGTGTTTAAGGGTTTATTCACACCGCGTGACCTTTTTTCTCGCCACATATGCCGCAGCCACTCGGATAAGTCACACTTAGTCACGAACTTGTCACAAATGCTGGCAAAAAAAAAACAGAAGCTTCGCAGCACCGTGACATTCCAAGAACCACCACGGTTCCGCATGAGTGCGAGCCCCCTTGACTAGACACCATATGCTGAACAGTGAAGTGTTGCATAATGGCCTTCCAGAGTTCACCTGTTTCCCGACTTCACCGACTCCACAAGAAAGACAAAAGATTCGATCAAAAAACAGACCAAAAAAGGAAAAAAAAAATACAGCGAAGCACTGTTTACCCAAACAGAGGGAAGATCAAATCGACAACAAACATGCCCTTCAACGGGAAGATAAAGGCACACAAAAAGGGCGAGCAGATAAAACGCGACAAGCACATAAGAGAGCATAAGACAGAAAACGAAAAAAAAAAACACCGGCAAACAAGCGAAAATAGGGGAAAATAATCAATACTTTGCACAGAGCAAGGGTAGGTGAGCACTGAGCAGGAAATTCTTTTCCCTTTCTTCTGACGAGCACATAATGTGCTCGGACACATGGCATGACAATTGAGATTTCATTAATTCACCTGAATTTGTGTGGTTTTTCCTTTTCTCCTCAGTTTATTCCACTGATTGTCGGTGTTTTTCCGTGTTGCCACCACATTGGTGTGTACACCGCCGTGCCAGGGCAGCTGACGTCTGCTGACCGATGACAGATGACAGATAACAATAAAAACAACACAAGTGTTATGTAAAATATTTCTTCTTTTTTTTTTTTTTTGTTCCCCCTTCTGTTTACTTTGCAACTTTTTGCTGGGATCTTTCACATTCACACGGCCGTCGCGAGGAAACACAAGGGAAAATTGAATTTTCTTCAAACGCTAACGCCTCACAATCACGGTGGTGCGTGCGATATCTGACAGTTCACGAATATCCTGCGATTCACCACCCCCTCACAAGGATTGTGTATTAACGACCGATTTCTGCTTCTCCTCGCCTTCTTTGCACACTTTTCTCTCTCTCTCACTTGATTGATTTTTTTCTATTTAATTCTTTTGCTTTCCGCCGTTCTCGTGGCTGTGTGTGCGCTTTGGACTACACCGACTGACGGAGCAGAGATTAGGGAACAATCTATGTACCTTTATTTATATTTTTTGTGTATGGTTTAATTAAGATAACGGAACGTATTTTCATTCACTTTGCGGTAAATGATTTCTTGATTCCCGTTTGCAATCGTAAATAATTAGAAAATCGGACAGCGAAGGAAAAAGAAAAACACACACATACACTCACTTAACAACAGCCGGAGAAATGTCGGGGAATGAACGAACGAACACGAGAATAAAACGCGATTTATGATGCCAAAGCAGAGCAGCGGCCGACAAAACAACAAACGAGGCGAAAAACAACAACACTACACATCGACGACGGCGAACGTGAAATTGTGCTGTGTGCTGTGTGCTTGTGCTGCTGCTGCTGACTGCTGGTTTACGACGAATGCGTTCGACTGTAGAAACGAAAAACTAATAGGAATTGGAAACAAAAAAAAAAAAACAAACAAAATCTCTTCTCTCGATGTGTTGTTCTTTTTTAATTAAGTCGAAGGATGGACGGGAAAAAACTTGAACAAAAGGAAAATGTATTGCTTTTCCACCACCGGACGAAACGAAACAATCTGCACTCGAGCACAGCTGACTGCGCAGTGTTCATGGGCGACGGACATTTGTTGAGAAGAAGTGGTTGTGCGATGTTTCTATTCATTCGATTGGATGGGCGATGTTTTTTTCTCCGCGATGCACATTCCTTTGGTTGGTTGGTGGGGCTTGCTTAAGAGAATTTTTGGTTTTCTTGTTAGGAATTGGGTGGAGGGAGATCATGTTGGGATTTAAGGGAGATTGGCAGATGTTGTTGGAGGGGAGGTGCCCCAAGACTAAGCTGCTGTTGGATATTTATTTCATTCATTCGTGAATCGTGCATCGAACTCGATTGAAAGAGAATTTCAGTGAACCGACGATGAAGAGTATTTCGCTGGGTGGAAACACAAGGCAGTCTTCGCAGAGGGTGACGCAAAAAGAGATGACATTAGGCGACGAATTTTTGAGTAATGTTTTGGAAGTTTTGGAAAATAAAAAAAATGGAAAAAAGGGCATGAAACCATTGGTGACAGGACACGGCGTCGTGAAATGACGCCGAATATTGGAAAAAATGGCATGAAACCATTGGTGACAGGACACGGCGTCGTGAAATGACGCCGAATATTGGAATTCGTAGGCGCCTGTCTGACAGTTTAGGAGCGGTTAAAGCCTGAATTTGTAGGAGCCTACCTGCCAGTTGCTGACATACCCTTAGTGGAGCGGTTAAACCCTGCGGAAAAACGGGGTTAAAATCCTGTTAGAGAGCGAAGCGAACCTCCCACGCGTTGCTTGAAGTACACCAGATTTTCTTTCAGACTAAATTTCAAATTTGGCCTTATTCGGTTTTTCTAACAAGTACATTGCCTACTCTCTGAATTTGGTTCGGCGTTATTTGGCAGGCAATGTTCGGCGTTTGAAGGCGAAACAACGCCGAATTCCAAAGTTCGGCGTTATTTCACGACACCACAAGACAGAAGTCCGTGCACTGAGACATTCTACTCAAACAGATTATCAATTGGTCATGTTTAAGTGCATTTATCTTACTTACTTATCAGGCTAAGAACACGTGGAGGTTCAATGCTGCCCTCCATTGCTGATGATCCTAATCACGCTGCTTCCAGTCATCAATGCAAAGCTGTCTTGTGTCCGCAGTGACTTGGTCTTGTACTGGAGGTTCGGTCTTGCTCTCCTTCTGGAACCGAAGGAGGCTTTGATTCGAAGACCCTCTTAGCTGGAGCATTGGTGTCCATGTCCTATATCCGCCGATGTGGCCAAGCCAGTGCGGTGGGCTGATTTTTGCCTTCTGGACTACATCCTTACCCTGGTACATCACTGCCTAAATCCACATCTTGGTACAGCTCGTCTGTCTCTTTTTCCCTCCATTCACCTTCCTCGCAGACGGGATCCTATATCCGACGTCGAATTTCTCTTTCGAATGCGCCAAGACTCAGCTCTGCTGTTTTGCTTATCGTCCAGCTGTCGGCTTCGTATGGAAAGTCTGGCATTATAACAGTGTTGTAGATCAAGACTGCACTGCCTCTGCTACATCGAACGCATGGACAACAATGCTCCAGCAAAGAGGGTCTTCGAATCAAAGCCTCCTTCGGTTCGAGAAGGAGAGGAAGACCCAATCTCCGGTATAAAAGACCAAGTAATCGCGAATGCAAGACGGCTTGGTCCTGATAACTGGAAGCAGCGTACCCAGGACCGTCAACGATGGAAGGCAGCAATTGCTCAGGCTCTGAACCGCCGTGGGTCGCCGGCCTGATAAGAATTAAAAGAAGAAGCACCGGTTACCAAAGGCGATTCTCTATCGGATCTCCACTAGGATGTCGTGTGTGGAGTTCACACTTGCCCCGAGGTAGAAAGAGTCCTTCACTACATCAAAATTGTAGCCGCCGATCGCGATGTTCTGTCCCAGATGGTGTGTGTTGACAGATAGATTCTTGCTCGACATCGTGTACGTCTCTTTCCCCCATTAACCTTAAGACCAGCTCTCCTGATGTGCCTGTTCTTCAATCGCCGTAAAAGCTTCCACTAAGGGACGTTAAGAACGCGCCACGATGTAAATGGCATCTGCGTAGCCCATCAATCGGACTGACTTGTAGAGGAAAGCGCCTTCCTTGTGTACAGCTACCCGTCGCACTATCTTCTCCAGTTCCCAGATTGAACAAATCACAAGACAGCACCGAAATCCGGTGCAGGTTTCGAACGGCTCAGAGGTCCTTGGTGGTGGTCCTCCGTGGTGCTACACAACCGGATCAGTTTTCGGCCGGGATCCCGAATTCGGCCATCGCATCGAATGCTTGCGATGAATGCTGTCGTATGCGGCTTTAAAGTCGATCACAAAAGGTGGTGCGTATCGATTTGAAACTCGCTGGTCTTCTCCAGGACTGGCCTTAATGTGAACATTTGCTCTAAAGTCGACTTGCCGGGCCGGAAGCGGCAGTGCCGATTAGTGCGTCGCAAAACGCCTTTAGACGTTCACACAGAACGTTGGGCAGGATCTTATAGGCGACATGAAGCAGCGTTATATGTACCTCTATAGATTCACATAAATTCTGACAGTCATTGCTTTGATCTGCATCGCAGGTAATAGATTAATGCTCTTTCTTGTCATCAGAAAGATTCTTCCGCGTGGTATATGCTCCGATTTAATGTTGCCTCTTCGTTCACAGATCAAACATTGCTAGACTTCAATCGTCTTTATGTCCTCAAGCAAGTTCGTGTCGAAATGGTTGCATTTCCCTCTTAGCTTCTTCAGATCCCGGACAAACTGGCGTCCCCCTGTCTAACGACTACCATCCGACAGAGTAACAAGCAATCGCCTCCAAACCAAATGATCACGTCTCATCACGAGAAACACAATGTCTATGTGACGCCGCACGTTATCATCTCCATCAAAGAGATGCTCCACACGCGTATTGACAGCAGTTTGACACGCATGACGTTTCTATGATTCACCATCTCAAACCGATGCTTGAGTCAGAAATAAGTGAGCATTTATCTGGTTTAAGTTCCTCATTAAATTCAGCTTCTCCTCTCTCCGTTTCGTGTTCAAACAATTCCATCGCAAGTATCTTAAAAAATAAAACCGCCACCAACCAACACATCGCCTCAAACTGCGACAACAGCCTGCTTATAGTTCTAGTCGACCTAGTGAACATCCCCTTCTCAGTCACAACTGTCATCGTCGTTCGGCAATTGTCAGATTTTCA
The DNA here is from genome assembly GCA_907269125.1 of Eristalis pertinax. Taxonomy (NCBI): domain Eukaryota; kingdom Metazoa; phylum Arthropoda; class Insecta; order Diptera; family Syrphidae; genus Eristalis; species Eristalis pertinax. Next base: position 8,898,537 of record OU026148.1, read on the forward strand.
ATTAAAAACTTTCTCTCAGCCCACAGCACATTGCAGCTGCACTTCTGTGCCAAACAAAATAACGCAGTTTTCCTGCGAAAGCAGTTACCAGAAATTTTCCAAAAAATAAATACACCCACTTTCGAAGTTGAGAAAGCCAACACAAGAGGTGAGTGCCACAGTCGAGCTCCGTGCTAAAAAAACGGTACAAAAATTGTCTCCCCTCAAAGTCAAATTATCGATTTTCTTTTGGGGGGGTTTTCTTTTTCTACCTCATTAGTGAAGTCCTTGATTTATCGATTTTTCTGATTCCTCTCGCTCGGTTGTGTCCTTCACGTATTTTCGTATTTTATTCAAACATTTAAGTAACGTGGGCACTATGGCGCATTGCGATCACCAGCAAAATATTAGCGGTTACGCTCCACGCCGCCAGTATCACAATGGGACGAGCCATGGATCGCGTAAGGGTTCTTCGGACGCAATGAAAATGAACCAAGTCCATCAGGTGAGTCCACCGCAGGCGCCCCAGCAAAATGTGATGCCGCCACAGCAACAACAGCCGCAGCAGCCGCCGCCGCAACAGCAGCAAATGAAGTCTAAGAAAGACAAATCGAATGATGTATTGGGACTGGACAAGCTGGCCATCGAGGAGTCCCTCAGATTGGTATGATTCGATTCGGGCTTCGCCGTGCGAATAGTTGTGTTGAATGATTTTCATTTGCAGCATGATTCTGGGAATTTGGCGATGAAAACGCCGGTCTCCATACTGCAAGAGCTTCTCAGTCGACGTGGGATCACTCCGAGCTATGAACTGATCCAAATGGAGGGCGCCATCCATGAGCCGACCTTCCGCTATCGGGTCTCGTTCAACGACAAGGAGGTGCCCTTCACGGCCATGGGCGCTGGACGCTCCAAGAAGGAAGCCAAACATTCGGCAGCTCGGGCGTTGATTGACAAGCTCACCGGGGTGCAATTGCCCGAGTGTCAGTCGGCGAACACGACTGGATCGTCGAGTAATCTCGGTGATCTGAATACGACTTCAAATTCAGGCGGTGGCGGAGGAGGGGGAGAGTAAGTCCAAACAGTCTTCAGAGAGAGAGAGAGAGAGGTGTAACAGATATAATTTCAGCACCAACAGCGCGTACTCAGAGAAGGTCATGGGCAATCCAATTGGATGGCTGCAGGAGATGTGCATGTCGCGCCGCTGGCCACCACCAACCTATGAGACCGAGATGGAAGTTGGCTTGCCGCACGAGCGTCTCTTCACAATTGCGTGCACGATTCTGAACTTCCGCGAGATGGGCAAGGGCAAGAGCAAGAAGATCGCCAAAAGATTTGCGGCCAACAAGATGTGGACAAGGCTGCAGGAGCAACCGGTTGACAATGCCCCGGTCAACGATAACTTCCGCGGTGCCATGGACGATGAGGTAAGAGGGAAATAATGATGATTTTTCTTTTGATGTTGTCTGCCTGCGTACCGGTCCTCAGTGGCTTTTTATTTTCGGTCTATCTTAGTCATTGATGTGCGATGACACAATTGGAAATCTAAGAATCCAAAGAATTAAGTTACTGTGGGTGTTTGTGTCACGATTTGCAATGGAAGCAGGCACACAAATAAATCTAAATATCCTCTCTTTATTTATTTATGTTCTGCTTATTTTCTTAGTATTCATTTTTGCGCATATTATGTACATTTGAGCTGAGTTGTCTCATTCATTAGACGTTTGTGTGTCTTGCTTTCTGTCTTCTTGTTTCTTTTTTTGTTTGTTTTTTTTGCAGAATCGTAATTTTTCAAATTACTACGGTGATTTGAAAGATATGCAAGTGCCCACAATAACCAGTCAGCATAGTCATAAGGTATCACAGTTTCATAAGTCACTGAAGAACGCTGCGGGAGAGAAACTCACTAAGTTGCAGGTAAGTTGGAAAACAAAAAAAATAATAATGACACGTGTGTGTTTTAGCGATGGATGGGAGGCTGCGAGATGTACATAATGAGACAGTGTACACAAAGCCATCATCGAGTGTGATGCTGCATGCGTGTGTGTGTGTCATTCTTTGCATTGCATGGATGAGGCCTTTAGAAAGTCACGCCAAATGATGAATCTTTGGTTTTTTTTTTGTTTTCCTTGCAGAAAACCTGTCTTCGGGCACCATCTCTAAATCACATACAACTCCTGGCCGACATTGCCCAGGAGAATCAATTCGAGGTCACCTACGTTGACATTGAGGAGAAGACGATTTCGAATCAATGCCAGTGTCTGGTGCAACTGTCCACACTGCCGGTGGCGGTTTGTCACGGCTCCGGGCCAACGCAACCCGATGCACAACGTCATGCCGCTCAAAATGCCCTCGAGTACTTGAAGATTATGACAAAGAAATGAAGTGGCTCCGCAGCACGATGTGGCAGCACAAACTATTGTTGTTGCTCGAGGAAATTTGCACGAACAGTAATCCATAAAAAAAAATCAAAAACAAAAAAAAGAAGAAAAATTGTCATCATTGTCATCACTAATTATTAACAATCAAAATCAAATCGTTGGTTCGTAACTACTGTAAGGAGGAATCGCGCGCCCGCGTTTATACACACGATCAATGTGATATTATGTATATTTGTAATTTCTTTTGTTTAGGCGTTTCTATTTGTTTTGTTTTCCTTTTCCTTTTAATTAATCGAGATTTAAGTCAAGTATGTAAATTCATTTTGCTCAGAATTTTAACTCTGTTCGAATCTGAGAGAGAGCGTGGGAGAGGGAGGGTAAGAGAGAGAGGGGGAGAGAGTGCGCGCGAGAATTCTTGCCTATTTATTTTGGAGTATCACATTTGAATTCATGAATATTGAAGTAATTTCATTGATTTTTGTGCTGAGTGTGGGGAGAGAGTTCTGCTTGTTGGCACTAATCAAAGGATGACGAGGTGGATTTTGTCTTTTGATATCATTTTAATGGGATCGTCTCATGGTTCAGTTTGACGACGGTTAGGTGAACAAGTCAATCCAGCGCCCACCTTTGATCACAGCCAACGCATGGTGGACCTCACCCAGACTCACCACACAAACAAGCAAACATAATCGATAACAAATTTAACTAAATACATAAATAACTGGTATAAAATATATATACTTAATGTGTGTGAGAAAGAAAAAGAAAAACAAACCTAGAGGCTTTCTACAATTAACTCTAATGTCTATCAAATTTGCATTTTAAAGAGAAGAAAAGAAAAAGAAAAAACTATAAACAAATGTAATGTACCCTCCCCCGTCGTAGGTGTCATCTGAATTCAGCGCAAAATCGGCCATTCGAGGGGGGGGGGGGGTTTATATTTTAAATTCAAAAGTTATTTATGTAACTAGTTTTAAATTTCTCAATCAAAGTATAAACCAAACAAAATGTAGTCGGGAATGAAGAAGAAAAACAAATGAAAAGAAAAAAAAAACACACACACACACTTTAACAACCATAGTTGCAGTCTATGGGTAATGTTAAAACATGTACAAGCTATACTTTGCATAGAGCTAATGAAGTTTTCCGATTATTACTTCCTTTATTGAAGTATTCTTCTTTTAATTCATCGATTTTATTTTGCTAACATTTTTATTTTTTTTATTTTGTCGAACATTCAAACAAGGAAACCGGTTTTTTTGTTTCAATTTGAAAATTCTGAAATTTCACTCAACTATTTTGTAATCCACCATACACTGCAGAGAATGAGAAACTAATTAAGAAGACATAACTTAACCGTTCCGTAGCATTTAATGGAACACATAATAATCATACAAAAAGCTGATCTACTTGTGGCGGCAAGGCAACAAGCAAGGAGGTCACAATGGAAATGAATGTACACGAAATTTAAAGAAAAAAAGAAAAATATAATCTAAATGAATAATAAAGGAAAATAATACATTATTTTAGTGCAAAGTGTAGAGGTTGTAAAACTAAAACAAAAACGAACAAATTTGAATTCATTCATTCGCCTGCCTATCGAATGGTGGGCATGGCAAACGTCACTCCTTCTACTGGAGAGACGGAGTCGATCAGGCGTGTACACCGTGTACACATACACACTTCAGTAATGTAATGTTAATCAATTTAAAATCTTTTGTTTGAAACTTACATATATACAAATAAAGAATTAAAGAAAAGACAAAATGTGGTTTTGCTTCAGAAACAGGGACGCGACTAAACGATCAAACATCAACGACTCGACCAAAACGTCACTGCAGTCTGGGACTTGGTCTATCCCAGCTCCGCAGTAGACAGTGCGACCACCACCAGCAGCACCCAGATCAAAGGCAGAATCAGAAATAAGAGAGCAAGGTGGTATCCAACGTCTACCTCCCTTGTCCAGTGATTTCAGCCGTTTTTTATACGACGTGTCTGATCATCCCTGTCCTGTTCTATGGCGCAGAAGCCTGGACAATCTCAAGAGCAGATGAAGAAGTCCTTGGTCATTTCGAGAGAAAATTTCTGCTCTCCATCTTTGGTCCTGTTTTTTTTGGAGAAGAAGATTTATATAGTTTATACGGGCTGTACAGCGACAGGAGCCTAGTCAGACGTCTTCAGATTCAACGCCTTACACGACTAGGCCATGTAGATCGCATGGACAACACTGCTCCACCCGGAAGAGTCTTCGACTCCGAGCCAGTGGGACAACGAAATAGAGGACGCCCACGGAACCGATGGCACGCACACAAGTGGAGCTTCATCGCTTAAGTGGGACAACGAAATAGAGGACGCCCACGGAACCGATGGCGAACACAAGTGGAGCTACATCGCTTAAGCCAAGCACATTTAGGTGTGTGGCGAAGGTTTTATAGCCCGGTAGGTCGTCAGCAGTCTTTTCTGTCAAGAGACAACAAGAATGCCGCGGATTTCTTAAAAAACGTTAGAGAGCATGCGCTTGTTTTGTCTACATCCTGGAGAGTGATGCTGCCTCCGGTTGTGCTCTTGAGAGGCCTATCCATCGATGGAAGCCCTAACCAAAGACGCGGGTAGTTAGAGGCAGCTGGCCAAAGATCCTGCCAGCTGGAGAAGCTGGTTGACTGAAGCCCAGGTCCAACCCCGGACTGTAGGGCCACTAGAGGAAGAAGTCTGTAAATACGTGAGCTGTTGTGAACAGCTGGAATCGTCCAACCGGGGAAGTGGATCCGTGGATTTTGTACAAGTCTATGAAATACAAGGGATTTCGACTGTTCTCTCATCATTCGTGGTCATGGACAAGGGGTAATTCTGACCGAAGTTAGATGTCTTCTTGTTCTGTTATTTCTGCGGAGACTAACTCTTCTGAACCGCTGCTTTTTTGGACTCAAAAGGCACAGAGCCCTCCCCCTCTCTCGGAAGACCATGTTGACTCTGTAGAAGACCTTTGATCATCCCCGTCGTGCTCCACGGCGCAAGGCCATGCCCAAAGAGCTGATTGATGAAGTTTTTGGTTGTTGGCGTTAACTGTCATTTGAAGAAGCACGAACTGTAACGGCTGTACAGCGACATGAGTCTAGCCAGGCGTCTACGGATCCAACGTCTAAGATCGATAGGCCATGTAGAGCGTCTGGAAAACTTAGCTCCGGCTCGAAGAAACTTGGACTCTGAGTCTGTGCGAAAACGCAACAGAGGACGTCCACGCACAAGGTGACGCCCACTAGTTGAGGGGGACCTCAGTCGGCTTGGTGTGCGAAATTTGAGACAGCTGGCTGGAGCGGCCCAGGTGCATCTCTGCCGTTAGCACCCTAAGAAGACGAAGGGCAAGACCATTCACCACAGTACCATCATCAAACCCACCGCAGCAGCATTTTCAACGCATATTGGACACAAGGAATAACAAACGAAAATCTGTGGAGAAGAACGAATGGAACCCCTATTCGAGAAGGCATTAAAAAAAGGAACTCTCTAAGAAGACCAAACAACAGCATCTGCCGCCATGCCCAAGAGTGGAATCCCCAAGGAAACCGAAAGCTAGGAAGGCCTAAGTCAACTGGGAAGAGGTCCGTAGAAATGGAGATAAATGGGGAAGGCACGAGCTGGGGAGAATTATAGCAGATGACTGAGAACCGAGATCTTTTGTTGCGACCCCGTGGGAATAAAGGAATCAAGTCAAATCAGGCCTCTCTGGGATAACAATCACATTCTGCTGCGGAACTCCATGCAGTTGCTCTTCCGATTCAAAGAAAAACAATTCAACTCACTGCCATCAAACTGCGCCAACTTGCCATACAATCTGAACCTCTGTCCTTGCTTCAATCGCCGTCTTCTCGTCTTCTTCACATGCGTCGCAGAGTGTTTCATCGCTTGGGCCAAGCACATTTAGGTGTGTGGCGAAGGTTTAGTGGCCCGGTATGTCGGCAGCAGTCTTTTCTGTCTGCGCTTGGATTGTCGACATCCTGGAGAGTCATGCTGCCTCCGGTTGTGCTCTTGAAAGGCCCATCCATCGATGGAAGCCCTAACCAAGAACGCGGGTAGTCCCAACGCAGGCTCGGGTCTTAAGAGTACCTCCTCTGATCCTTGTCTAGCAAGCTCATCGGGGATCTCATATTCCACTTGCACGTGTTCATGGCAGCTGCACACTCATTTCCAATTTGATTCACTCACTGTCCGCACCGACAAGAAAGTTAAACACAAGAACTGCTGAACATTAGACTAATCGCCTCACTCCAACGTCCCCAACTGAACGCCAGCCTTGATCAAGGATTGCGTATGAGACTCTCTCGTCCACGCTGCAAGTTTAGCAGAGCCGGTTGGATAAGCTCCTTCTCGAAACGATTAAGCCTCCTTGATGGTCCAACTGTCCATAAACTCAATTCCATGTTGATCAAGAGCAAATACCTCGCAGGGTCCGCCTCATCAGGAGCAGCAGACAAATGCAGTCTCAACAAGCTCCTTTTCGCCATTCAGTGCTCTCGCAATGGATTCAATAAACTGACAAATAAAAAGCAAAACCCTGCTAACTTCCTCCACAATCGTTTGCTGTAGCCTCTCGGACTCCATAACAGTTTGGCGGGTACTCTGTCTTCGGAGACAGCTGCCTGTGAAAATGTTGGTGCCACTGTGTCGGCTGCCAAGTAAAAGCAGACGTAAAAATGATGTCTGAAGTGCATGTGTCTATAGTCTCCTCGTCGTTTCGCTCGTAATTGATGTGTGTTTGCGTATTTGGGATCCACCATGTCAGCCAGCATGGCGTCCAAGACTGTGATTCCGAGAATCGTGTGTGGACGCTGACACCCTTGAAGTGTGAACAGTTCATTCACGCCGTGGACAATGGAATTCACAGGATGTGAACCTTCTGCTAGGATGGCTTTGAATCTCGACAGCTTTCGCTTAAAACTCTTTGAATGTGTGGGGGAGCAGGAGGAGCTCACATCTGGACAAAATTTCCACGCAGCATCGGGAAATGTTAGCGACGGATTGATGGGTACGAGAAGTCTGTAACGACGTGGGGCAGTCGATATTCTGTGTGAATCAGGGAGGGCAACCTCCAAGGCGGCTCTGTGACTCTGTCACACCCTGCACGAGGTGCACCTGCTGTTCCGCACGTCTACCCACTATCCTATGTGAGAAGTGACTTTCGCGTCTACCCACGGACCTAACCAAACGACTATTGGGAGGCTCATGTAGTTTTCTTACTTTCAACGAATTTTGCAATTTTAACACGCCAACATGCTCCCCTTCGGTGTCTGATGTGCTTTGTGAACTGAGCTGATCAGCAAGATATATCACTTGGGCAGATGTGTCAAACGGGCTCAAGGTGGCGTTCGTGCGACGAAGCCTTTAAACTGTACGAGAGCACACGTCCAAGGTCTCCGGTTGTTCCGCTCCTGAACTCTGACAATGCAACCGAGAAGTGTCGCATACAGCCCTTCGCGCAGCAAGTTGGTTACGTCTGACAAGCTGAGCAACATTTTCTGATTCGTTTTATTGACTGACTGATAGGTGTTCACGTGTCGTTAGTTGATTCCCACACCTACAGCACTTCCCTGACCTGACTTTCTTCATCCCCCAACACCTTCTTCTTTTTTGTTTGGCGATACAGTCCGGGGTGGATCTGGGCCTCAGCCAACAAGCCTCTGCAGCCAGCACGATCTTTCGCCAGCTGCCTCCAGTTGTGCACACCAAGTTGGTTGAGGTCCTTCTCCACTTGTGTGCGCCATCTTGTTCTAGGACGCCGTCTGTTGCGTTGTCCCAATGGCGCGGAATCGAAGACTCTTCGGGCCGGAGCTGTGGTGTCAATCCGCTCTACGTGACCTAGCCATCTTAAGCGTTGGATCCGAAGACGCTTAACTAGGTGCATGCCGCTGTACAGCCCGTACAGTTCGTGGTTGAACCTCCTCCTCCAGACGCCATCAATACAAGCAGGACCAAAGATCGCACGCAAAACTTTTCTCTCAAAACGACCAAGAGCTTCTTCATCCGCTTTCAATAGCGTCCATGTCTCTGCGCCATAGAGCAGGACAGGGATGATTAGAGTGTTATATAAAGTCAATTTGGTGTTTCGAGAGATGGCTCTGTTACTCAACTGCCTCTTGAGCCCAAAGAAACGGCGATTGGCAAGAATAAGAACACCAGATCTCGGTTTCCCTGTTTACTGCAGAGCCTAGGTAGACGAAGTCCTTGACTACCTCAAAGTTTCTGCTGCCCATTATGAGGTTCTGTCCGAGACGTCGATGTTGTGCGCCCTTTCGTGATGACAGCATGTACTTGGTTTTGGCGTGATTCACTGCCAAACCCATTTTAGTCGCTTCCGCTTCAATGCCAGCAAAAGCCTCATTGACAGCTCGCTGCGTTCGTCCAATCACGTCAATGTCGTCCGCGTAGGCAAGCAGTTGAACGGACTTTTGGATGATCGTGCCTCTGGTGTTGACATTTGAGTTTCGCACCATCTTCTCAAGTATGATGTTCACATGACAGCGTGTCGCCTTGTCTAAGACCTTTTATGACATTGAAGGTCTTGGTGGTTTGTTACCGGCCTTGATGGAGCAGCGAGAGTTCTCCATCGTCATCCTGCACAATCTGACGAGTTTGGCAGGAATGTCAAAACAAGACATGGCGTTGTATAGCTCGTCTCTACGCACGTTGTCACATGCGGCCTTGAAATCGACGAATAGGTGGTGGGTGTCGATCTGCATCTCTTGGGTTTTTTTTCCAGGACCTGCCGCAGTGTGAAAATTTGGTCGATGGTGGACTTTCCCGGCCTGAAACCGCACTGTTAAGGACCTATCAGGTTATTGACAAGACGGCAGAGAGGATCTTCTACGCTATGTTAAGGAGACTGATCCCTCGATAGTTGGCGCAGACAAAAGGGTCTCCTTTCTTGTGGACCGGACAAACGACGCTGAGATGCCACTCATCGGGCATGCTTTCCTCCGACCATGTCTTACAGATGTGCTGGTGCATGCGCCCAGCCAGATCATCTCCAGCTGCTTTAAACAGTTCCGCGAACAGTTCGTCCGCTCCAGCAGCTGTGCTCGACATCAGTCTAGATATCGCTATCTTGACCTCGTCTAAGTCGTCTAAGCCTGACACCGGAGTTTGTGTCGTCATCTCCGTTTAACAGTCTGGAGATGACGAAAGGGTCTCCTTTCTTGTGGCCGGACAAACGACGCTGAGATTCCACTCATCGGGCATGCTTTCCTCCGACCATATCTGCAGAAGTGATTTTTCCAAATTCTCAGCATCGACTCTACTACTAGTTGTCCATTTTCATCCCTGCAGGCTTCTGTCCGAGGTCTACATCCTCCGGATAACTGTTTTACCTTTTGGTAAAACTTTCGGACCTCCTTCCGGCCGTAACATCTCTCCATCTCTTCGACCGCGCGCTTCTCGTGCTCTCTTTTTTCCTTCTGAGAAGCCGGGGGCATGGGCTTATGCACACAGGGTAAAGTTGCTGACTGCATCCAACCTGGTAGGATGCCAGCGCGATCCCTGCTTGTTCATAAGTCAAGTTGACGTACAAGCTCGTCGCGGCGCCCGCTGGGTAGCCAACATAACAGCCGTTGTGTGGTGAACTAATGGATGCAGCGAACCCTCTGCCCGAGGTTTAAAATAATGGGCCTGTCCTCCCAGTTTGGAGGAAACGAGTTCAGAAACAACAACCTGCCTCCGATACGGACGGATCTGCTGTAGACGATCCCCCAACACCCCGACAGTGGCAAATATCGCCAGAAAAACACATATTTTCTTCTTTTTTTTTATAAAACTCGTTAAAAGAGATACATTTTATTATAAAATACCGCTCAATTTTGAACACAAAATAAAATTAACAGTGCAATATGCACCAGCGAACCTCTCGCAGCATTATCCCTCCTCTGACAGCTCTCGTCCAGCGTTATCTTCATTCAATTTTACATCAAGGCACGATAGAAACGAACAAAAAAAATAGAAGACAGAAATAACTTATCTACAAAATGTACAGATCCTTCGATACACAACCACAAGTCGCCCCCGAATGGAGGCACTAATGGCTCTCGCCCCCCCTCGCTTCATGGCACATCAACTCGGTACATGGCTGTGGCTTGCTTGCTGATTAATTTCATACAAAAAATTTAAAACAGATAAACCCAACCACCCTCGTCGCGTTTAAAAAACAAAAAAAAAAAAAAAAAAACCTGGAATCCACACTAGGCGTTCACGGAATGCATAGACGTAGACAGGAGACACCTTAAAACTACATAAAGTAGGTGACTTATCGCTTGGAACGCTTCTGCGGCGGCTCCAGGAAGTTCTCCTCATCGGACATGTCCGAATCGATTTTCATCAGGGAGTTGGCCTTCCAGATAACCTTCGGATCTCGGAGCCAACTGTGACTGAGCACGTAGTCGATTGAAGGCCTTGCATTGGGGTCGACGGTTAGCATTTTTGCAATCAATGCTTTGGCACTCTGGGGGACTGTGTTCCAGACCGGATGATTGAAGCGGAACTTTCCCTTCCTAATCTGATCGCACACATCTGTGCCGTAGTCATCGTGAAAGGGCAGCGTTCCGCTCAAGCTGAAAGTGTGACGCATGAATCTCTGATTGCTGATGCTCTACGCTCTGTACTCACCATGTGAAGAGGACTACTCCCAGACTCCAGATGTCCACCTTCGCTGTGTAGGCGCCACGACCCTGCGTGAGCAGAACCTCGGGCGCAACATACTGCGGCGTACCGCATACAGTTCGCATTACCGAGTTGTGCTGCACATATTTGCTCAGACCAAAGTCGGAGACCTTCAAGAGAGTCTCTTCGTCCGTTGAATACAGGAGCACATTGTCCGGCTTGAGGTCACGATGTGTGATCCCCTTGTCGTGTAAATACTTAACTGCATGCGCCATCTGGTAGAAGAATAGCTTTGAAATGCGATCAGTTAGGCGCTTCCTTGAGGTGATCCGTTGCAGGAGATCACCGCCCTCCATGAACTCAAGGACCATGTACACCGAATCCGGTTTGTCTACAATGTCGTGCATTTTAATAACGCACGGCTGCCGATGGGAGAGACAGATGGATGTGATTGTTGGCGCAAAGACAGAGATCAGAGTTAGGGCTTACGTGTTGTATTTCCTTCATGATTCTCCCCTCGTTCAGCACTCTCGCTGGGTCATTGATGTTGTTGTAGGCCTTTGTACTCTCCGCGAGCATGTTCTTTATGACGTGCTTCATGGCGTATTTGATGCATGTACGTCTGTCGTACACTAGTCTCACCATGCCGCATGCCCCCGAGCCGATTTTCTTGCTCACATAGTACGCCGATGTGATCTCGTTCGGAAGATCTTGTCCTTCGGTCAGGTTTGAGTCTTTGAACACGAATGCTGGTGGGGGAAGGGTAAGGGTATCGTTAGAATTTAATATTCAGCCAGGAGCGATGCCCGGCGAGCTTACCTTTACATCGGGGATGCAACAGGGAAATGACGTCGTTGTTCTTTAAGATTCTGCACTTGTTTGTCCCGATCAGTTCGTCGTTGACGAATGTCCCATTGCGGGAGAAGTCCTAAAAAAAATAAGAAGACATTTGTTGAGGTTTCTAAAGCAAATAAAAGCCGATGCCAGTCGACCATCGACCCTTTTGCAACACATTTCGCTTTCCCCGCCCAAAACGTTCGAAAAAAAAAAGAAACAAAAGAACCCCAGGAGCCCTGTGTTACAGTTCGCATCGGCGCGGCGATTTGTTTTTTCTACCTGAGCCGCCAAATTACGTATTCCCCGCCATAAATCACAGACATTTTGTGCATGATCACTGTTCCTAAAACTCGAACACCTGCCCCTCGCTGAGACCCCTTTACAGATCCCCTCGCAGCAAACACACACGACATACCTGAATATAAACTGGCTTCGAGAGATCACAGTTCTCACGCCTTATCTCGAAGTGAACTTTCGATAATCGAATCAGCATCTTCTCAGGTAGATGATTTAATGTGAGCACCAAATCGTTGTCCTCGCCCCGTCCGGTTGCGAACTTGTCATGGCACAATTCTGCAAATCGAACAAAAGACCAGTTAATTCAGCGCCCAAAATTACAGTTCATAACACGGAATAACAAATGGCTCATTTTACCAACATAAAAGGACGAATTTGTTAGAAGAACTTTAGGACTAGATCGCGTACCAAGAGTTTTAACTTTAACATTCTTGCCGTAAAGCCGGCCCCATATGATGTTCTCGATCGGCTGGGACTCGAGCTGGGACCACACTTGGCTGCCGGTGGCATCCTGCGTATCAGGCGGATTCTCTCTTGCCATGTTTCTTTGTTGTTCTGCTTTCTTCAAATTTGATTGCGAATTATTTTTTTCAATTTAATCGCGGACTACTCGTCCAGTTCACGGATTACTTTGCGTTGCCGGTCGCGGAAGGAAGTGGGAGGAATTTACAGAGAACAGAAAATTAATGAACTTGAAGTGAAATTCCATCAGATTGCGGCGAAATCCAACGAAACTGAATTTAACTCGAAAAACCTCGATGGCGACGAATATAACTGAATCCTGAGATCGAACGACGAAGCACAGCTTGCTCTGCTCGCGGGTATGTTTTATTTGTGTGCGTTTGTTGTTTTGAAGATGAAATGTCAAAAGGGATTATTTTTTTTCTCTCTCTTGTCAATTTCGTCAACGGTGTGGTGAGTTGGGCCAGTGTCCAGGGATGGCATTGTGAGGGAGGGTATTTTTATTTTTATTTGGCGTGTTTTAAGGAGGAAATATGAAATTCATGGACCTCGATTTTCGAGAAATGATGGCACTTTTTTGCTTGCAAACGAGGGTTTTAACCCCGCGACCTCTTTTGTGGATCATGCGGTGGATGATGATGAGGACCCGGTCGCCGTCTGTTGCTTTAACCCGGCAACGTCACAACAGAAAGTACAAGGGGATATCCAACTGCTACCTAGCTTATTTCTCTTCTCTTCTCCTTGGTCCCTTGTTTCTGATCTACAATGTGACTGCATTTCCTCCTAGAACAGGTGAACGATGATGAGGAACAAATGGACCCGCTCGGCGTCTGTTGCTTTAACCCGGCAAAGACTACAACAGAAAGAAGGGCGCAAGCTTCTCATCTCCTTGGTCCCTTATTTCTGGTCCACAGTATGACTTCATTTCAGTTGCATTTCCCTCTGGACCAGGTGAACGATGATGAGGAACAAATGGACTTGACATGCATAGCCGTTCGGCGTTCGTTGCTTTAACCCGGCAACGTCTATAACAGAAAGAAGCTTCTCATCTCCTTGGTCCCTTATTTCTGGTCCACAGCGTGACTCCATTTCAGTTGGATTTCCATCTAGACCAGGTCCAGAAATAAGAGAGCAAGGAGATATCTAACTTCGGCCAGACCCCTAGTCTACAGTCCACATCCCTTGATGCTCTCTTATTTCTGACCAGGTCCTTAACTTGTCTGTAATCGTTTAGAGCTAGGGTAGGGGAAGCCCTGTTAGCTCCCCATCCAGTGTATGGTTTGCTTAGAGCTCTACACCAGATCAGTTCCCTTCTGAAGCGACTCATAAAGTGCCCCTCTGTCTGCGAAGAACTAGTCTGCCTGAGTTCTTACTCCCAGCACTCCTACAGCAGTTCTCGAAATGGCCCATCTTCCCCCATTACCGACTATCGCAAAAAAAACAAACCAAACGAACCCATCCACCTTGCACAGGCAAGTTCTCAAAGTTTCACTTCATGTTTCCCCAATCAATTGTGGAGCGCGCACATTTTGCTCCCTCTTTCTCTCTTTCTCTCGATTGTGCCATAGAGCGATGGAGCACGTGTGGGGAGATGCACACGCAAATTTGACATTTCACTTGTCATCAAACTGCAACCCCATCGGTCTCGAAGTGGGCTCCACTATCGCCAATCGTACTGCACCGAGCAACCCATACGTACGAGAACCGAGAGAAGAGCACACACAATCCGACGAACGACAGTTGAAAGTCAATTGAATTAAAATTAAACTAAAAAGTGAACAAAATACATCACGACAAATCGCGAATACTACTAATTGGAGACAATCGCCGGGCGCAGCGTGTGTGAGTGTGTGTATGTTACGCAAGAAATGCTCAACCGGGTACTCCAAAGTCTGAAGCTTCGATCAAATGTTACGCTCCGCCAGTGGTCAAGTCAATGTGAGTACATCATAGCGCAGAGGTCTCGACGATTTCAACAGCTGTTGACGTTCTACCATCGAGTATGGGGCGATCGGGGATTCAAGGAACTGCTGCGAAGCTATCGTACACAATTTCAACCGCCGATACGGGGTCTGATGCTCGGTGCAGTGGGCGCTGTGACATTTGACTGGAACACGGAACGGATAAAGCTGACCAAGTTCGAAGTTTGCCAATCAGACATTGAATTCATTGAGAATCTGCAGTGCGAAGACGTTTGCGAGGAGTGTAGCCAGCGATCGGCGAAGATCTGCTACTGCACCCTGAATCGCGGCAATCAATCCTGGGATCCGTACGTGGTGAAAGACGATTACACAATCTGGCGACGGGAGGAGAAACCCTCGCTGTATGCATACAAGATTTATGTGCACTACGACGATGTGACGGCGGATGACTTCCTGAATGTCCAGACCGACGTAGACTACCGCAAGCAGTGGGACTCGACGGCGGTGAAGCTAGAGGTCATCGAATGCGATACAATGAAAGACTCAAACAGTCACCTGATATACTGGGAGATGCGATGGCCGCGGCTGTTTGCCAACCGAGACTACGTCTACTGCCGGCGGATTCTGACTGACAAGACACACAACGCGATATACATCTACAATCGAGCGGCCAGCCATCCCAAGTATCCGCAGCACGACGACAAGGTGCGCGTGAACGAGTACTGGAGCTATATGGTGATCAAACCGTATACGAGCTTCAGTGAGCCCGGCATTCACTATGTCCTCACGTACTTCGACGATCCAGGACTGTCGATTCCGGCAAGCATCAAATCGTGGGTGACGCAGAGCCAAATGCCCGACTTCTTGAATCGATTATATAAAGCGACGAAGGAGTACGCACGTCGGCGGTCGCTGTTGAAGAAGCAGAAAATCACCGACCAAATGGCGGATCGATTCAACATCAGGGAGACGGGCGAGTACAGCCCGAACAAGGATCGTGCCAGTCACCTGAACGACTCGAGGGAACCAAAGACGGAACATAGGATGTAGTTGAGGGGTGTATGCACGCTATTATCGTGACCTGGTTTAAGGACTTCCTATTGGTTATTTACGTATAAGCAGACCACATTCTTGAGTTGTCACATTCAGTCGTTCTGGAACTGTTACAATTTTTTTTTTTTTGTTCGATTTTCCAATTGGCGCATAACAACGCATCGGGGTGCTGCTGGTTTAGTTAAGTAGTAGACGCCTGGTGTGCATTTATATATAATTATTGAAACGAAATTGATTCACTTCTGTTGATGTTCACCGGACATGTACATGAATTTGGAAATAAGCGATTAAAGCGAAGAGAAACATTGAAAATAACACTTGTGTCTTGGGTTTTTGTTTTTCCTTCCTTCTTTCACTCGCTGCGGGGAGGGCGGCAACGACGGCGGAGGCTCGTGGTTTAGCTCGTTTTCAACGATCAGCTGCGCAATTGATCTTATTTGGGAGTGGGCAACTTTATGCTTCTTCTCTGTGACGGTGTGACTCTTTTCCTTTTCATTTTTTTCCTCGCTGTTGTCCGCACTAAATTTAGTACACAATGCGCTGCGACAATGTGTAAACAAATGGCTTTATTTTTATGCGGAAGACGAGGTTCGAGTGTGTGTGCGGGGCAGCGAGTTCGATCGGCGAAGGTGGGTGGCCGGCAACGGCGTGACTGACATTTAGAGAAGATTGATCGGGTGTGCGACGTTGCCAGGTGGAAAGTGGAACAAAAAAAAAAAAATGATGTGCACTTGACGGGGAATTGTTCGTTTATTAAAATCGGGTGTGGTACGAACTGAAGGAGTTGGTGTCTGGCTGCGAAGAGGACGAAAAGGATCGGAAATAAGAGCTCGATGTACGGTTTGGACGCAACGGGAAGAGCTCGAATGCTATGTTTATGCAAATTCAAAGTTTATGATGAAATCATGGTCCCTATTGCGAGTGTCGATTGAGTCGAGAGCAGAGATGAAGTATTAACATGAAGTGTACATGATTTCTGGTCGAGAGATGACGATCTTTGACTGCTACAGAGAAGGATCTGGTTTGTTGAAGTGCGGTCATACCTCCTCTAGGTGCTGTGAAGGAGCTCCCAGTCAACCAAAGCTCGAAATATGTGTCTCTTGAATGATACAAGATCCCCTCAGGAGCTGTCAGTACAACACAAAGTCCTTTTGAAAGCCAATATAGATTGCTTGACGCCATCTCGCTGCTCATCAGCTCACCATTTTTCGAAGGAATCATCCTTATTCCGCTTGTTGTTTTAACGACTGTCTGAGATCTGCATTCCGGTTGTCGTTTTACGTCACATCTCACCTCCCTTGCGAACAAGATTGAAGAATCGCCGACGAATTTAGCGTGCCTAAACGACAAAAGTCTTAAGACTGTCTTCGACTTGACTCCAGACCCGAGGGACAACGTGGTAAAAGGAAGACAACGCCTCCAGTGGCCTACACAGCTGGAAAAAGGGACCTAGATCGGCTGAACGTGAACGTAACTCCCTTGCCAACAAGATCGAAGAATTTAGCGTGCCTAAGCGACGCTAAAGTCTTAAGACTGTCTTCGAGTTGATTCCAGACCCGAGGGACAACGCGGTAAAAGGAAGACAACGCCTCCAGTGGACTACTTACTTAGGCCGGCGACCCATGGAGGGTCCGAGCCTGAGCAATTGTTGCCCTCCATCGTTGACTGTCCTGAGCACGCTGCTTCCAGTGGCCTACACAGCTGGAAAAAGGGACCTAGTTCAATTGAACGTGCGTAGCTGGAAGCAACTAGCACAAGACCGTACTAGATGGAGAGGCATGTTGGCTGAGGCTGGACTGAAGCGCTATTCAAAAAAGAAAAGGAAGCGACAAAAGTCTCTCTGTTGCAAAGATTCGACTGGCGTCCTTTACTTTCTACGACTTGGGGTCAGTCGAATGTATTCATATCGTCGTGGTCGATAAACAGCCGCTCTGTCAACACAGATTCCTCTCAGGCAAGCTCCCCATTAGTTTAAGCAAACTCCCTCCGTCATCCAACACAGCCCACACAGCCACCAAACGTCAATCAAACAAAAATATGTCTGTTTTGTGTTTGGTTGGTTTTTTCTTTCCTTTTTATTGATTAACCTTGTTGTTTACTGTTAATCATCAAATCTAAACAATTCTTCGATTCTCCGCTTACAACTAATCAAAACTTTTTCTTTTCTTCTTTAAAAACATTCTTTTCATTGTTGTTGTTGTTGTTGTTGTTCTTGGTTTGACCAACGGAACTATTTAGTTTCTTTTTTTTTTTTCCCCCGTCAATCTCTAAACATGACCCGATACAGAAGTTAACTAACACTAGTTAAAGATTAATATGCAAACGAATTTAGTTTTTGTTGTTGTTTGATTGTTAAGTTGTGTATGTATGTGTGTGTGTGTCTTGTCTTATTGCCAAATTACAAGAGCCAATGGAGAGACAGAGAGAGAGTGAGAGAGAGAGAGAGAGAGAGAGATAGGGAAAGGGTCGAGGATTTCATTTAAAAAAAAAAAAAAAGCACAATCCCTACAGATCCGTGTTCGCCTCGTCACATATTTGGTGTTGTTTCGATTTTTCGGATGGTTAAGTGTTCTGCGTGTGTGTGTGTGTTTGTTATTGTTTTTTTCTCCCATTTTTTTTTTTTTTTTTTGTGTTCTGTTTTGTTTTAAGACTTCTTTCTCTCCATGTCGCCAATGCAGTCATCACATTTTCCACAACGGTGTGGCGCATCTATAACGTGCGTCCTAATTTTCCCATCGAATCCAATTGTGAGGAACTCATCATTATTTGCCCAGATACCGTCACGAACGAAATTTGTTGCTTCGGACGATTCGTAAATTTGTACATCACCATCGAACGCCTTCACAATATTTGAATCACCAATCACAGCCATGCGGGAGCTAAGACAAGAGATGGATTATGTTAGAGTTACAGATCGAAGATTAGGTAGAATTTGAAAAAAGAACTCACCCCCTCGGTAGAATCTTTCGGACCGGTTTGTCGTAGTAAGTAAATTTTTCAACGTATTCATTTGGCTTTCGTATATCACATGTGAGAACTGTTCCATCCTCGTCGCCGAGATGAATGAGCTTTTCGGATGAAGATATGGCCGCTGGTGCCCAGGCAAGTGCCTTAAAGCATTCATTGTGATTGTCGTATATTGCTGCAATGCGGAAGAGATTAATGGTATTTTTTCTTTTCTTCTGTATTTTGCCACTCCCTTAACCAACAAACTATTGCGCAGAAATTGAATACGCAGCAAAAAAAAAAAAAATTCAAAAAAACAATCATGACGTACCTGTTGCTGGCCTTGGCTTACGGTCGTCCCACAAGATGGCTGATCTGTCCAAGGAGCAGCTGGCAAATATGTTCGCCTGAGTTAGAGACGTAGCAACGCCCGAAATGACATCGCTATGTGCATGACGGATGGTATTTGTGGAAGTCAGGTCTGCCTTTCCCATGTCCCAAATCTAATCCAACAAAAAAAATCATTATCGATTTCTTGCATGTGACCATGGCCCGCGCATCTCACCTTAATCATACAGTCCTTCCCACCGGTTATTGCTTTATTTGAATCTGCATGGAATTTGTCCAAACATAAAATAGGATGTGTATGCTCATAACGTTCCCTGATCATGAACAGACAATACGGATTAATGCTGCGCACTTCGGTTTTCGTTGACCACAATTGCACGCAGCCGGAATGAAAGGATATGAGGAGCTGTAAAAAATGTGCAAAGAAGCAAAACATTTTCATTAATGTTAGGTTGTCAGGTTATCAATATAACGGTTAGACTTACAATATTTTTGGCAACAAACTGCATTGCAGTTATTATTGAATTACATTGCAACTTATAGGCGGATTTCTTTTCGGCGCCAATCCATTCGCGTCGCTCAAAACCCCAGAGGGTGCCACCCCATTCGCGTCCGGTTAATTTATTTGTTGCCAGGGCATAGGTATTATCCGTATTAACCGCTAAACACTCCCATGCTGGATGAATGCGCAGCAAGCGATTTGGTGGACGCTTCGCATAGTCGCGCGAATTCACATTCGGATAGTATGTGTTGGTGGCCAATGAACGCGTATCATCGGGCGGACTATAGTTACCTGGAGGCTTATAGAGGATACCATAGGAGCTGGGGAACATATTGGCGGGGATGTGAAACAAATTTAAACGTACGTTTAAACAAAAATTGTGAAAAATTAAACGCAACAACGAGGTTAGCAGTCCACCGGTGAGGAATGCCTTAATTCACCTGACAATTCGAATGTCATGTTTGACATGAGGTTGTGTTTCTAGCAGTTCTTTGTTGTGTGTTGTGAAGTGAATGGGTGTGTTCGTGACGTCTGACGTCGGATGTGTTGGATGGTAGTATGTTTTATTTTTTTAATTTTCTGGTAAAACATTTATCAGTGTTTTCGTAAATTTATTTAATTCAATTATGGTCACTAGGATAAGGATAAGACTCGCCTTGATGGAGTACAATAATTAAGAGAGAAGGGAAGCGGCAGTGTCACTTCATTGAGACAGCATCTAGCGACAGAGGCGTCGTCTCACGACAGGACTGCATTACGCTAGTGTCGACTGACGAAGTCCCACGTACGAGACAGCGTCGACGTCTCACGGCAGGGCTGCATTACGAGACAGCGTCGACGTCTCACGGCAGGGCTGCATTACGAGACAGCGTCGACGTTTCACGGCAGGGCTGCATTACGAGACAGCGTCGACGTCTCACGACAGGGCTGCATTACGAGACAGCGTCGACGTCTCACGGCAGGGCTGCATTACGAGACAGCGTCGACGTCTCACGGCAGGGCTGCATTACGAGACAGCGTCGACGTCTCACGGCAGGGCTGCATTACGAGACAGCGTCGACGTCTCACGACAGGTCTGCATTATGCGGTAGTTTCGACGTCTTAGTCTCAGGCTGCATCTTGACACAGTGTCGACGTCTCGCGGAAGGACCGCATCAAGCGACAATGTCGACGTCTCGTGGCAGAGCTCTTTTACACGAGTGGTGACGTCCCACGACAGGGTCGCATTTCGAGGCAGTGTTGTCATTCCACGACAAAGTTGCATTCTGCGGCAATGTCTACGTCTCACGGGCAGTCCACACCACGCGACAATGCCGACGGTCCTTCTGATAGCTCTCCACGCTCTCTAGAAACCCCTTTGGCTTCACAACAAGTGACAATGTCACGTCGTCTCATCCCAAGAACTCGTCTAAAAAAAAGCACAACACACACAGATTACCAACAGAGATTCCCCGAATGCATATATATTTCCAGAAGAATGAGTACAAAGACCTAAGCTAAAGCTAAGAAATAAATTAAAACCCTACACCAGGCACCTAGGCAGGCTGGGCCATCACGAAGTGCTCATAGAATGACTTTGTGTAATCAATCATCTGATCCTGCATGGCGGCCGGGACAAAATTCGGATTTCCCTGACCACCCTCAATTGTGCCATTCGCAGTGAATCGCATGTAACTGGCCACCGTCGTCTCGGGGGGTAGAATAGCATCGTCCTCAATGATGCAGCAGTCCTTCAAGACACACCGACGACCCTGCAATTAAAGGGAAAATCATCTTCGGCTGGCTATTTGATGAGGAAATCTACATACAATCACAGCATTCTTTCCAATGTAGACGAACGATCCAATGACGGCGGCGGACACGACAGCACCTTCTCCGATGAAGACGTGGTCTCCAATGTGCATGGGGAAGAATGCAATTCTGAAATGAATACAAGACAACGTGATTCACTCCCAAATTGGGTGGATTTCTGACCTCACCCTTTGCTGAACTGTTTGTACGGAGGTCGAATGACTGCATTTTTACTGATCACACAGTAGCGTCCGGTTCTCACGTTGGCCAGGTCACCACGGATGATCGCTCCACTCTGCACGATTACCTTGCCATTTAGCACAATGTTCTGCGATCCACAAAGTACGGTCTGCCGGCTCACTTTGTTGCCGGATGCCTACAAACGGTGTGACGATGATCTCATCGAACTTTTCTCTTCAAGATTTTTTTAGGCAAACTTACTGTTTGAACGTATTCGTCTTTGCTGTAAAATGTGTCGGCGATTTCCATTGTATCGTGGCGGTGTGAAGGGAAGTCCAATTGGCTAGGAAACAATAAATTGTTTGTTTTATTCCAAGTGAAATTGCTGCTTCAGCAAATGCAAGTGACAACAAAACAGTTCGGCCCACTTTTGACAGCAGTCAGTCATCTGGTGTGATGACAGCTTGAAGCGAGGTTTGATAAGCGCTGTGCTGCTACACTGTACAGCGGCTGTTTTTTCTTGATTTCTCAGTGGTTTCGATTTAAATCGTTTTAAAGGAAATGCTTAAAAATGTTGTTAATCGAAATTTTTGAAAACGTCGTGTTTATTTACTGATTTATGTTTATTTTATGACACATCTGGGGAATCTCTTGATTTAATGGAGGACTGGTCAATGACCAGTAAATGCATGTCAAAAACCATTTTTTCTCTTTCCCGGAATAGCCGCGACTGTTGTTGA
Organism: Eristalis pertinax; assembly: GCA_907269125.1. Classification (NCBI taxonomy): domain Eukaryota; kingdom Metazoa; phylum Arthropoda; class Insecta; order Diptera; family Syrphidae; genus Eristalis; species Eristalis pertinax. The sequence goes on from OU026148.1 coordinate 8,920,618, forward strand.
ACCACCACCTCCATCACCCCGTCACGACTAATCACAAAAGAATTCCATTTTTGGTGCACAAAAGATGCTTCCAAGGCATCGATTGTTGAACAATCTTCACCTAAATTGGAGGTAATTGTTTTATTCAATTAAAAACCTGCAACTCAACTGTACGAAGACATTCATAAATTGTAGCCTCAGCGGACGACGGTGCCAAGTCTTCGATTGGAATTCACATGTACGACTCCAATAGCGATCGGAATTCACCTTGACCCTTTCCACGGGTCATCGATTACACGAAGTTTTCGGTTTTCTTGTGTGCGCACTGCAGTTTCCCGAGTAATTACCTGACACACAATGCACTCCGCGTGTGTACGCGGAGTTTCTTTAATTAGTTTATAATCAATTACAATTAATTCTTCGTTTGCATTGTCATCGCGGTGGACGGGGGAGACCTCGACACGGAAAATAAAAACAACCCAATCGAATGCTGGTCGAGCCATTCGTGTGTGGTATTGTTACCCACAAATGGTACACACGTCTCTCAGCATACGGGTGCTGGCTCAATGAGCTTTGGTTGTTGTGTTCCTCGAGAGGTTTTTCACGCTTGAATGCAGGAAATTTGCATGGCAAGCCTTGGGGGTGAATGGATTACAGTTGCAACAAAAGAATTGAATACAAACCGGCCGAGTGGGGAGGGGAATCAAGCGCCGAGTGGCGAATGGGATGTCTTCTGGCGATGCGATCATTGAATGAAAGGAAGTAAGTCTTTTCCGTGAAGGTCAGTCGAGTTTTGTCCCGACGAACTTACTTACTTCTCAGTTCGACAACGGGTCTGAGGCTGTGACGGTCCTTGGCACGCTGCTTGCAGTCATCAAGACCAAGCTGTCTTACGTCCGCGATGACTTGGTCTTTGTACTGGAGCTGCTGTTCGAGGGGTTGGGAAGCTCTTCTTTAATCGTTCCTGAACTCGACTCCGAACCAGTGGGACAACGCAATTGAGGACGTTCCGATGGACCGATGGCGCACACAAGAGGAGAAGGACCTCAACCAACTAGGGCACGCGAAATTGGAGGCAGCTGGCTGGGAAGCTCTTCTTTAATCGTTCCTGAACTCGACTCCGAACCAGTGGGACAACGCAATTGAGGACGTTCCGATGGACCGATGGCGAACACAAGAGGAGAAGGGCCTCAACCAACTAGGGCACGCGAAATTGCAGGCAGCTGGCTAAGAATCGTGCCAGCTGGAGAGGCTTGTTGGCGGAGGCCCAGAAGAAGAACTCGAAGACTCGCTCTTTAGAAAAAAAAAACAGGGAAAGAGGCCTCAGAGCACGCTTCCTGTTCAAGCGCCGCTTTACCACCACGACCTCCAGTTCTTTTTCTGCAGCATTTCAAGCTACTCACTGATTCTTTCCCACAACCCACAGTCAATGAAGGAATTCCAAATATTCCACTCGATCCACTGGCCAAGCAACGTTCTGTTGTCCACCACCGTACACGTGACGCTTCAAAGTTCGTGTGTACCACACTCGTTATCGCGATAGAATCCTCATACCATCCACCACTTGAATGGCTTCGTACACGATGGCAAACATCTTGATGACTTCACGCATCGCTTGAGTCTGTAGTCAATAAAAAAAAATGAAAAAAAAAAGCTCATCCAAGTAAACACATCAAACAACATTATTGACTAAATCTCGTGGCAAACGATGAATTCCATTAGTGGCCCGACCATTGCGTACCTGCCTCGTACCTCGCGCAGCGCTTGTTTGTGTTTACCTTGTTCGCAATTTTCAACTTCAATTGAAGATGCGCAGTCACTACACTACACTACACATCAGCCACCCGCTGTGCTCGTGTGCAACGAGATATTGTATCTTCCTCTATTCGTTCTTTTTGTTTCGGTTTTAGGTTCTCGGGTGGCGATGGCGCGCACACTTTGGTGTGTTGGCGTCATTATCCATTCGCCGTCGAAGGTGTGTCCCAAATTGCAATTATTATCTGTGCAAAATTTCCGCTGTGGACGGGGAAATGTCAAAATGGAGAAACACCTGCAATAGTAGCCGGGGACGACTCAGAGTTTGACTGAACAGAGCAGAGTAGTGGACTGGACTGGAATGGAGTTAATGAGGGCAGATTGGGCTTCCTGATGCAAGGCTAGGTAGGTAGGGTGCATATGGAAGTCATGCTCACTTAGACCATTCGGTCAATTGTCATGTTCGGCTTCATCCACATCATCATCTTCTGACCCGCATGATCCGCTAAAGGGGTCGCGGGGGTAAACCACGCACAAGAGATCTCCAGCCAACTCGATCCTCCGCCATCGACTCTGACTCATCAGGAGCAATGCCCAAGCGTAGCCCGGCGAGTTTTTGGACTTGGTCCAACCACCTCGTCCTGGGTCTGCCAAGCGGTCGCCTACCTGATGGAATCGCATTCAACGTCCGCCTCGGAAGTCGTGATGATGGGGACATTCGTGCCACGTGACCAAACCACCGAAACATAGCCCTTTCCGTTCGAAGAAGCAGCTGCTCAATGTTGAGTTCCTCGCGCACTGCCGTGTTTCTCACCCTATCCCGGCGAGTAATTTCCACAACCGCACGAAGAAATCTCTCTTATTCTTTCGGTCATTACCCAAATTGCATGACCATTGGTGAGAGTTGGAACAAATACTGAGTTGAAAACCGCTAACTTGGCTTTGACACCAAGCTCGGCCTTTCTGATTACAGAACAATCCTACAGGAAAGCTCTGCATTACTCCTTCCATCACTCGTGAAAAAGACCCCGAGATACTTAAACTTCTCCACCTGCATCAATGGGACTCCACTAACATGCAGAGTGCATTGAACAGGCGTTCTGGAAATGACCATAACCTCCGATTTGTCCACGTTAACCCTCATTCCAGCATCAGTACATGCAGCCACAAACCTATCGAATGCGCGTTGGAGTTCCGTCTGGGAGGACGTGAGGATAACCAAGTCATCTGCAAAAAGAAGATGACTTACCCTCAACTCTCCCAATGTGAAACATTCCTCACCTCGGCTGCGCTACAACATCCAGTCCATATATGCAATGAAAAGGAGAGGTGACAAGACACACCCTTGGCGAAGTCCAATACACCGTTTACCCGAACACAACTGCTACAGTTTGTGTATAGAGACTGAATGGCCCTCAGAAGAGGACCATCAATCCCATACTCCTGCAGGGCACTCCAGAGTTTACCTCGAGGGACTCGGTCATCGGCCTTTTCCAAATCTACAAAACAACTGTAGATGGGTTTGGCATACTCCCAAGCCTTCTCAAGTACCATTCTTAGAGTGAAAAGCTGGTCGGTTGTGCTTCTGCCGGGACGAAAGCCGCACCCATCCTGGTCTCGACCATAGCTCTAGAACGCGCTTCCAACACCTTAGCATAGACATAGACGCCATGTGTGATTTCTTCTGACCTCTTTTATAGCCATTTAGAGGCGTTAAGGAAATGTAGTATGTCCTTTGGGTCAATGTTACTCAGATCCTCAAGGAGGTCGAAGTAGCACTCGCCTAGTAGCCTTCTTATTTCCGCAAGTGCAGGACATGTTCCGAGTTAGTGTAGCATTGTTTCCTCTTCTTCTTCATCCCGTGGTGGCTCGTGGCGTTGTGGGCATGTGCGTCGCCTCATACGCACTTGGACCTACCTGTCCAGGTTCGATTCCTGGTACGACAAGAAATACTTTTCACGGCCCCGGCTCTTTCGAGCCACTGACAATGCTCAAAGAGTATACATAAATGTCTAGAAAAAGCTTCTCAAACTTGGCCGTTCTGAGTCGGCATAAACCTGTAGCACGCACAACACGAGTCGTTGCTGAGAAGCTTGGCCCTGGCCCTCTACGAGCTGTAGCGACCCATTTTATTATTATTATTCTTCTTCATCCATGCAGCTTCTGCAGAAGTCGTTATAAGGTGACCCAAGTCTTCTGGCGTGGCTGCCTGTAAGACAGTGGCCAGTTAGCACCCCTATCACTCTACTAATAACCTTCCTGTCCAACTTTTAGAGGGTAATCAGTGCTTCCTTGATTTAGCCAGATCGCCAGATCGCCAGATCGCTTTCGATATCCTGCAAGTGTCCAGTTCAGACCATTTGCGGTTTGTATCGTTCTTTGCAATCGTCATCAGCATACCCGGCCCCTTTCTTGCTAGTTCATCAGTTCCTTCATTGCCCGGAATACCGTTATGCTCGCGGACCCAGCAGCGGTTCAGATTGCATCTGACAATCGACAGATGGCAGAGGTTTACCATCTTGGAGTTTATTGACGGTGTGTCCAGAGCTTTTGTGGCCGCCTGACTATCCATGTATAAAACACAATAGATCTCCCGTCTATTGGGCTCATTGATAGTCGGATGGCTGCCTTTTGAACAGCTGTTACTTCCGCCTGGAATACACTGCAGTGGTTCGGTAGTCGAATTGCATCGGAGATCTCTGGCAAACTGGCGTAAATGCCTGATCCCGTGCCTTCTTCCGATTTTGATGCTTCAGTGTAGATTTCCCATGCAGATGGGCTACTGACTTTGTCTTCGTCCCATTCCTCTCTTGTGGGGATTTAAGTCTTGTGTTTTAGTTCGAAGTCCATAAAGGGTGCCATCTGAATCCTTAGGAACAATCGTATTTTGTAATATTACCTTGTGACCTCTGCCGTGGATTTTGTCCCATCTGTTCCTTCTCTTAGCCTTCTCTTAGTCTTATGGCTGCATATGTGGCCACAAGTTTGTCATAGGTGTTCCATGGGAAGGAGATGCAATGTAATACAGATGCAAGGCTAAGTGAGCAGTCTTTAGTGGTGGCGGGACATTTGTTGAGACGCTGTACAGAGATGTAGTTGCTGGGTAGGCTGTCGTGTTGCATGCTACGTCCCATACAGGGCTGAATAGGACATACGAGGGGCGTTCAATATATTCTCGGTATCGATATGAAGGAAAATGCGAATTCAAATTACATTGTTTTTATTTTTCAATATAATCTTCCCTAACATCAATGCATTTGTTACATCTTGAGATAAGCTTTTTTAAACCCTCAAAAAAATAAATTTTCTCTATCTCTGCAAAATACCCATTTATTGCCGACTTGAGTTCTTCATCATCCGAAAAACTTTTTCCACGAAGACATTTTTTTCAAATCCGGAAACAGGAAATAATCACTACTGGCAAGGTCTGGACTATAGGGTAGGTGTTGGATTTCTTCGAAACCACAATCTCGCGCAGCAGCCTTGGTAAGTCGCGCCGTGTGAACAGGAGCGTTGTCATGAAGAAGCAACACACCCGCTGCGAGTTTACCCCGTCTTTTCTTTTTAATTTCCTCCCGCAAATTATGCAAAGTGGAAGCGTAGGATGTGGCGTTGATGGTTTCACCTTTTTTTGTACTCAATGAGTAAGATTCCCCTTGAGTCCCAAAAAACTGTGGCCATGAGCTTCCCAGCAGACGGAGTGACTTTGAACTTCTTCGGGCGGTCTGTTCCTTTTTTATGCCACTGCATGGACCCTTGTTTGCTTTCAGGGTCATAGTGGTGGACCCATGTTTCGTCACTAGTAACAATTCGACACATAACACCGTCCGCGTTCTCACTACACATCTCCAAAAGCTCTCTACAGCATGCGATTCTCACTTTTATCTGAGGCGCTGTGAGCATTCGTGGCACCCACCTTGCACTGACCTTTGAAAGGTTAAGATGGTCATGAAGAATGGTGTGAATGGTACCAATTGAAAGCTTGGTGATCTCTGCCATCATTTACACCTTTATTCGGGCATCCTCAAGAACAAGTTCTTCGACTTCTTTGATGCTATCTCCCGTACAAGCAGTAGCCGGGGCGCCGGAGCGGAGGTCGTCTTCAATGCTCTCTCTGCCTCTCTTGAACTCACTTGACCACTTTTGCACAGTTGATAAAGACCCTGGTAAACAGCCACCATCTCTTAGTAGTTGGCTGTTTTTGACTAGTTGGCTAGTTTTTTGACTTTTCCCTTGCTTAGTGAGAAATTTAACTACAGCGCGATGCTTAATTTTCACCATCATCGTCTCGGTTGCCATTATGATTCTGTTTAACTAGAGATAAAACGCGAACTAATAATCACATTTATATGAAATTTTACATGAATGCACTAAAATAATAGTATTACTTGATAAATGAGTCAATTTATATATACAACCACAGCTTCACCCCGATACCGAGAATATATTGAACGCCCCTCGTATAATCCTCTTTCCGTTGAGAGCGGGGACGACTCAGACTTTCTTCTGACGCGAGGACACCAGCAAAGTCGACTTTCCCTGCACTCAGGACTGGCTCTGGCCGGAATATGAGCCAGGAAATGAATGTTTGTTGAATTTTCACGGATGGTTGCAAGACCAAGGAAGGGTCAATTTATTTGAACAATAACTTTCTTCGACATAGAGGGTGCTTTTGACAATGCGACTTTTGATGGCGTGTGTAACTCGGATAGAGAACAAACACGGTGTAGAGGAATCATTAGTGTTGTGGATAGTGAATAGAACTATAATTGCGAATGCGGACTGTGGCCAGAATGTAATGTCGGGGGTAAATAGAGGCTGCCCTCAGGGTGGCGTCCTAACTCCTCTATGGTTCTGCTTGACGCCCTTAATAGTTCTAATGTCTACGCCCAGGCCTATGCGGATGATATAGCTGTACTGTCTAGCGGCTGTGGGTTCAAAAGCGCAGGCGGCTCTAGACGTGATTGACTCTTAGACAGAGGTTGTTCTCTTCACGAGGAGGAGAAAGTTGACTGGTCTGACTCAACTAGTGCGGTGTCACCATCTTCTTTTCCGATGAAGCTAAATATCTAGGTGTTGCCTTGGATAGAAAACTTCTCTGGAAAAGAGCACCATTGAATCGAAAACTACCAAGGCGCTGTCAGTTTTCTGGCAGTTTAAGGGAATTTTCGGCAAATCTTGGGGTCAATAAGGCCTCTACGTAACATGCTGCCATCATGGAGGTGCTACTGGAGCTGACCCTAATGCATCTGGTGATCGCAGAATGTACAAATCAAACAATCATGAGAATGGCAAAAGAAGGAATAGGAAAAGACAAGTACATTACATCGAGACAAATCAAAAACAGAGTCAAAAAACGACCACTCCTGGCAATTCCGAAGGATGACGCGATTAGGAAATTCAAGTTCCAAAATTAGTTTACCATTAAGCTCAGCACCAAAAAAGATGGGTCAATTTTTATGTTTCATGAATTCAAGAATTACATGCACTCAGTCTCAAGTCTCAGATTTTGATTGCCAACCGCGGCATATTTCAGGAATTTATGCTCATGCCACGTCATTTAAGGAACCGATGTCTTCCGCAAATGCACACCGTGATTGAACGTGGGAAGGCCACTAATAAGTCCATCGTGTTATGATTCAACTAAAGTGCGGCCTGCAGCGGTGAGTTAGACGCGTCAACTTCCTTCTAACCAGATTCATTTATAATTCTCGGGAGGCTTGATATTCCCCCTCGTCAAAAGCCACACTCTTCCTTGAAAGAGGTGATCACTTTTCACTCATGAAACAGATGTCAAAAAGTTCCATTTTGTGGTTTCAAAAGTTACATTCGAATCAATCCGGTTTATGATTTGGAGCTTGCCATTATGAATGGAAAATAGCATCATTCACGGGAGTTCTTGAGGGACTCGTAATTTTCGACGACTTTTCGACGCATATCGGTTTCGCTTTCAAGACATCCAGAGTTTGAGGATTGCGTGCATCAGTATGAGCTTTCGCTTAAGCCGACAAAGAGACATCCAACCGGTCTAGGTAAACAGTCCTCGTCATACACGACAAGCCAAAAAAACTCGCCCAGAAAAGGTGTCTTGCAATAAAGCCAAAACGGTTCGTTTTGTCTGAGTTGTCTGGTCTTCCAGATCCACATTGTCGATTTGAGGCCAAGTATTATTCGGTTGAAGTGGCAGACGGTGACGTTAATGGCTAGACATTGGCACCACCAGACCAAATTGCACACCATGCAGTGGATGCAATGTACTTGCGACAGTTTTATGTGTTAACGTCTCCACCGAATGACAAATGAGTCCCATCAGTGGAAGAAATGTTGCGATGATGTCAAGTACCCAATCGATGTAATATCAAATGCAAAATACGCTACAAGATCAAAGGCAGTGCTCGCCGTGAGGTCAATCGATTTGGGGTCTTCCTCAGCACTTTCACTGACGGCAGCCTTATTCTCTGTAGAGCGTGCATTTCGATGATGGACAGGCCTTCATCGAGTCAGTGTATTCGAATTATTAATCGTGGATGGATGATGTTTGTTTGTGGCAAGTTTTCTAAATTTGAACACGATTTGCGATTATTAAGCGATCGCCGTATAAAATGGATTACCTTAAAATAATGAAATGCAGTCTTGGCTGGCAGAGAGGTTACGGCCGGACCATGAATTGGAGGATGGAGTCAGTGAGCCTAAGGAGTGGGAAAAGCAGTGAATCCATAGTCCACAGATTGAGCAGCAATACGGTTAAATGGTAAACGGATGGATCATGAATTGATGAAGGAACGGGGGCTGGAGTATTTGGACCCCGGGCATAGTAATACGAACCCATTGGCAAATGCACCAGTACCTGTCAAGCAGAAGTCTATGCCATAGACAGATGCGGTCAGATCAATCTTGACAGGAACTATACCAACTGTGACATAGCAACAATGTCGGACAGTCGTACCGCTATCCTGGCACTATACACCTAAAGGGTGATTTTTTAAAAGCTATAGGAAAGTTTTTCATAAAAAAAACACATAAAATTCAGGAAAATGCATGAAATCTTTATTTAAATCGATAGTACGGTCCATATAATTTAATGTTTGAAGATTATTTCATACAAATGTTGACCTTGACTGCGCCTCAAATGGTCCATCCGCTTAGTCCAATTTTGGCATACTCTTTCCAACATTTCGGCCGGTATCTCACGAATAAATGCTTCAATGTTGTCTTCCAATGCGTCAATTGAAGCGGGCTTGTCTGTATAGACATGAGCTTTAACATAGCCCCACAAAAAATAGTCTAAAGGCTTTAAATCGCACGATCTAGGCGGCCAATTGACCGGTCCCGAACGTGAAATAAAATGTTCACCGAACTCGCCCCTCAATAAGTCCATTGTTGCGCGTGCTGTGTGGCATGTGGCACTGTTTTGTTGAAACCACATGCCATGCAAGTCATTTTGGGCAAAAAAAAAAGTTGGATATCATCTCACGGCAGCGCTCACCATTCACAGTTGCGTTGCGATTCGCATCATCTTTGAAGAAGTACGGTCCAATGATGCCACCAGCCCATAAACCGCACCAAACTGTGATTTTTCTGGATGCATTGGTAACTCTTGCAATGCTTCTGGCTGGTATTCACTCCAAAATCGACAATTCTGCTTATTTACGTACCCATTGAGCCAAAAATGAGCTGACCATAAAATGGAAGAAGCTCGCGATGAACTTTCTTAACAGAGCACGCATTTTGATAATAAAATTCAATAATTTGCAAGCGTTGTTCGTTTGTAAGACGATTCCTGGTGAAATTATAGACCAAACTGAAGATGTTTGACAGTGAGACAAAACACGAAACGTGCGTCAGCTGTTTAAACCAGTGTTGCCAAAAAGATAATAGCTAAAAAATCACCCTATCATCAAATCCAGGCTCGTGTGGGAATGTTTACAGAAGCTTAAGAAGCTTAGTAGGAGTAACAGAGTAAGACTCTGTTGGATACCTGGCCATGCAGGGATAGAAGACAATGAAATGGCCGACTCCCTGGCTAGGAAAGGAGTATCGGATAATTTTATAGACCCCGAACCATTCTGCGGTGTAGGAGATCACGTCCTTAGGGAAGAGTTCAGGGAATTAAAAAAAAGGAACCGGGCAGATACATCTCATACTCTCATTCTCAGATTCCTAAAGGAAACTGGCTTAGAGAGAATACTACTTCGCGCAATAGGAGCAAATAAGTCTCAATACAATTCTGAAGAGAGCTGCATGGGAGGGGAGCTCTTAAGGAAGCACAGCTATGAATAGGGGGCACAATAGATCTTAAGGTCGCGGTGCAATTCACCCTCAACAATAATAATAATAAAAAATACGAAACTGTTGCTTTCACTAAGCTTCAAAGAACGGTTTGTCTCTGCTGCATAGGGGCCTTCCCTAGCACATCTGGCCTTGCTCTTGATGCACTTCTGAATATCCGCCCCCACTAGTACGTCCAGAAAGCAGGCCACTGTGACTTGGTGGTTGTTCGGGCCAGCTACGACAACTTCATTAAGAGATGGAGCGTCGAATGCTTTTCCCGGAAACCGTACTGCATATTCGGGATGATGTATAGGTCGGTGTACCATCGCTTTAGCTCCAGGATCTTGCTTATATTGCTCAAGAGCTCCCGAAACACCATAAGCGTTTCCCTTTTAGGGTATTGGAACAATTTTTGCTAGGAAAGTAGTTCATAATGATGGTAAGAGGTATCGTCACCGCTAGTGGCATTCGTTTCAGGAGGAACTTCGATATTTTGTCGGCTCCAGCCGCTTTCCTTGTCATGCTGCGTCGAATGATTACAGTGATTTCCTCTCTTGTTGTCAGCTCTTCATTTTCTCCTGGTTCAACAGCTGGATTGCCCTTGTTGAAGATGACGATTTGGTGGGGCTTGTGTGGAACTATTGAACTGATAGCCTTTGCCACAGCTAACTTGCGCGATCGTACCTAGGCTGCTGCGTCATCACAGACGCGGGCTTCCTCTGTTGCGTTGTCCCACAGACTCTAAGCAGGCTCTTAATTGATTTCTTTTTGGTTTGCCATGGTCTTCGTCTCCAAAAGGCTTCATAATCTCCTCGCGCCAAGGCCCTCTTAAGGGCTCTTGTCATTGTATGCGTGGCCAGCATTCGAACCAGATATTCCAGTTCTTTTCTTCAATCGACCACCTTCATCAACCTCTTTAGCTGCAAATGGCTATAACCATTCATCCTCTTCAGACCCTGGCGTGATGGCCACTTCAACAATTCCCTAATAATCCACATTCTCGCACCAGAACCGGACAGAAAGCCTCTCATGAGGCGAACAGCAAAAAGCCAACCAACTTGGATGCTATGCCACGACGACCTTGAAGCCTGTTTTTGTTTTGAAATTGGACATGTGGGAAAAGCCACATTGCCGTTCGATCCAGCAAGAGGCAAACAAAAAGAAGAAAAAGAAAAAAAAAAAATGTCGAAACATTCGATGAAAAGCGCATTCGCCACGCTAAGTCCCAATTTAATGGCATTACTACTCTCGTGTGACAATTGACAGAAGCTCAACCCCTCTGCGCCTGCGAGCGGCGTCAATACAGCTTTGCTGTGGGGTCTTAACATTCAAGGCTCTTCAGTTTTGTTTCCAAGAAAGATCACAAAACTAATCCCAAATGGTTTCGTTCGGTCATAGGGGGACGGGACCGAAGTGATTGTGCAGAGGGTCCGGAGGGAGGCAGCTTCGTTTTGGCGAATTTTCGCTCACAACTGAGAGATGATGACCTGGTTTTAGGTGCTGTTGCATTTCTAAACCGTCGCCTGAGTCATAAATACAATTGTGACCGATTTTTTTTTCTTGTTTAGCTTTGTCCTTCATCTGACAGCTACTCGTTGTTGGTTGTCATGTTCTAGCTGCTCACTGTTCGCGCATCAGCCCGTGAAGGCTGTCCTTGTCGTCATCATCGCCGAGCACGGAACGGTGCAGTGTTCTTTCGTATTCATCGTGAGATGCCCCCGATAGGCAAGAAACTAATAAGCATTCTACCTTCAATTAAACTCCACTTAATACCCTCTAACGTACCGTGATTAAGTTTTATTGCGGGCTTTTCACTTATTATGCGGTCCGACCGACCGTCCCCCGTCCGGACAAAGGAAAATGCGAAAATGCCTCGTTGAAGTCGAGGCGAGCTTCCGGCTATGAGCACCGATCGCGCACTCACACACAGTTCACAGAGTGAACACACACTCGGTTTGTTTCCCGCTCTACAGCTATTACTAACAGCAATTAGTATTCGAGACATCTCAAGGTCTGAAGTGGCGCATTCAACGTTTGCCCGGCTGATGGTGTCGTGGTCGTTGGTGTGTGTTTAATTTCCCTTTCTGTTCTGCCTCGGATCTTGTTTTGTGCATGTATGACTGTGTCTAGCACTCCGATGCAGTTTTCAGGAATTGATATTGAATTCGGAATTGAAATCGATGTCGGATTGCTGCAGCTGCAGTGTGCGATGCCAGCGGCGCGCGTTTTCACTCACCAGACAGACAAAGCTCCCCCCAGACGGAGAACGAAGGCAAATTAACTAGATCGCGAATGCAAAAGCGGGGCAGAACTACTCGCACTAATGAGGGCGCATACACCGATGTCGTTTGCTGTTCGCTTGCACAATGCTGCACTTGGCGGAGTGTGGGGTGTTTTGGAAAACAAAACCGTTGGCAACAATGACGTGCGCCATCAATCATTCGACTCGATCAATACCGATGATTGACAGGCGTTATGTTTGACGGATGATAATTTGTCGAAGAATTCCCCCGTGTCGTGGGGAGGGGGGGCATTAGTAGCTGTTCGACTAATTATAGGTCTCTAGGATCAGTCGAGTTCTCGCCTTTAGGGTAGCCCATTAACTGAGGTTAGGTTGGTTCGGCGCGATCTTGTACGAAGTTCCGTCTCGATGTGGCTTCGGGCGGTTCTTCTCAAATGTTTACCTTGGAAATTCTGAAAACTGATGGGCTTCTCTAATTGGCGCTTTGTTTGTGTCTGCGTCTGTTGTGGTTGATTCCGGATTCGAGTCGGTGGCTACCTGAGAGAGGATTGCGTCATTATTTGCCCTCCCCGCTGTTCTCCGGTTCATTCCTCAACGCCCTTTGCTCAACCGATTCTCTCTGTCTGTCTTCCCACGAGGGCTTACATTGTGGGGCCCCTTCCTAAGTCGGGCGGCATGCCATCTGAGATGTCTTCTGTTGCTCCGAAGATTATCTTACATCGTGGACTCATCGTCTATCGCCATCTGTTGCCTCCTCGGCCACATCTTTGCTTACATCGCGTGGCCTGGTTTTCGGCTCGGGCTCTTGACTTCGAGCTCCTGCCTTCCGTTGCCTCCTCGGTCACACTTTTCTTACATTGTGGCCCTCCTGACTCCTCAATAGCATGCAATGCCTTCTACTGCTTCCTCGGTTACATCTTTGCTTACATCGCATGGCCTGCCTTTCGCCTCGGGCTCCTGCCTTCTGTTGCCTCCTCGGCCACATTTTTTCTTTCATTATGGCCCTCCTGACTCCTCAATCAATGCCTTCTACTGCCTCCTCGGCCACATTTTTGCCTAAATCGCGTAGCAACCATTCTACTGCCTCCTCGGACGCATCTTCCGTCCACAATTAAGCCTCCACAGCTGCACCCTTTACGAACACCTCCTCTCGACAGACGACCACCTCACCCAAGGGCCAGCGTACACCAAAAGGTCGTCTTCCGAGTCTCGTTCGCATGCAAAATGATGAAATTAAACCCGCGTCCAGCTGAGTCACTCCGTCGCAATATTAATTGCTCGCAATGTGAATTTAATGGGATCTTATCGCCCTGACAATGATCGATTGCACCGCGCTCACATCGACACCAAGTTCAGTCGTTAACGTTGCCCGGTTGCCCCGTTGCTCCGTTGCATAGTGTCGCAATAATCTTCCTGCCCTGTGCGCTGACTGCGGCGCGGCGTCTACGTCGTCGCCAGGTGCTGTTGTTAAACGACTTCCAACGCCTACCCTTGTGCACTTTGCAATTACCGCACGTAATTGAATTACCAGCTCGGTGCAGCACTTGCACAGAGGCCGCGCCGCGCAGCCGTCGGGCGGTAAGTGAAATGCGGCGCGGTCTGCCTTAAGGGCCACCGCTTAATCGAGTTCGCTGGCCAACTCTTTTGTATGCATTTCCCAAAGGGCAACGAGGCGGCGAATGGGAATGCCGCCGCCGCATATCCCCTGGGTGCACATTTTTCTATTCTCCTCCGTGCACGAACCTTTCACATGAATGCAACACCGCCGTCGTCGTCGTCGTCTGCGGAGAGGGGGGGGGAATGACTCAATTGGTCGGGTCGATCATAATTTAGCATAACGAGCCCATTGGACAATTAAGTGCATGCCATACGTTATGGTGGGCTTTTGCGCAAGCCGCAGCGGTAGTAGCTGTGAATCAAAGTGCACCGTAATTATTTTCGGCTAAGGCCTCCCGTAAAAAGAACGCTCTAACAAATCAGTGGCGCAGGCTTTCGGGTCGGCTTGTGTGCCTCGGTGGTCGGTCGGTTTGTGTCAGGCTGCCGCGCTGGAGCGCTGGCATTGTGCAAGTCTGCTGCACATTCACCGAATGCAACCGCATATAAATTGTTAAAGCGTTCAAATTGTTATTTATTTGTTCGCTGTGGTCGTTGTGGTCGCTGTAGTGGTGGTTGAGAGCGTTTGTATGGGCTCGCCTCGATTCCGGCAGAGTGACAGAGGTTGTAGCCCATGTCATGGCTCAAAGTTGAGTGTCCCTTCAGCGACGCTGGTCAGTTCCCATCTTTGTCTTTCGTCGTTCAATGAACCAGCCGCACACTCTTGTATTGCATGGTCACACACGGCCATGACCCATTGAGGACTCAGACCGAGTTGGAGAGGCCTCTCGTCACGCTGAAGAGCGACGAAAAAGGGTCCAATCGAACAGCTTATCACAATAATTGCACAAACATTGCTCTTCAGCTCAATGTGTGCTCGTCGAACGCCGCCGCCATTGCATAATCCAGTGAGTGCCGACCGAAGAACGATGTCACGTCACAGCGACACTTCAGAGCGACCGCCTGCCTGACAAGCGGACAAGGTCAAGAGCGGCCGATGTGCTAGAAGTGACTGCCCGTCTGTGTTCCACATAAGGGTTTTAGCGATGCTGCTTCCTCCTCCTCCAAAAAAAAAAAAAAAAAAACAACGACTTCACTGTGATCACAATTATATTTGCACATGTCGTCCGAGTCAGAGAAGTGAAGAGCGGCTTCTTGGAAGCGGACCGTGTCGGCTCTGGGGCATCGGAGCTGTCAACCTGTCGACCGGGCAGTTCGAGCGAAATGAACCGATCATGGAGTGGCCAGCGCGTGAAGATCGCCGCAGTGTCTGCAGCGCGGTTTGCAAATCAAGGACTACTTCCGGCTGTTTGATGTTCGCCAGCGGTGGCGGACTAGTGGTGGTCCATCAACTCAATCACTTGTGAAAAATTACACTCGAGCCGACGAGTGCGTACGTGATGTGATGAATCCATTAAATGTTGGAGGAGTCAGCCAAACACACACAAACGCGCTAGCTTCCGACGCGGAAAGCAATAAATCTTTGACAGATCGATCGATGGTGCTTCCCCGGTAGCAAGTGCTTCTCACATCTGCGCATCGCCCCGCCGCCGCGATGCTGGTTCATCTCTGCATCTAGTCGTCGTCATCTAAGGAGTTGGCGTAGCGTGAAATGTGAATGCGTGTGCGCCCCGGCAGCACCTGGTCCCGGCTGCGACAGTCGTAAGTTGAATTTATGCTGACTTAAAGCGTTTCCAATTGCTACTGGTTTTGTGGCCTCAGCTTTGACTCTGGCTCTGGGGACGGAGGAGGTCCTCTCTCGACAAATAGTCCCCACAATGTGTCATTATGTCCATGACTTATAGTTGCGCCTTGTGACTTGTCTCGTTTGTGTGCACGTGCGTGCGCGTTCGTTCCCAGCCGCTATTTGGACCGAGGCTTGGCCGCCGAAGATAAATGTGGACGGGATGTGGCTTTGATGGCGAACGGAAATTTATGGCCACTTCGGGGATATTTATACCGATTGTCGAATGGGGAAATCGATTGTGTTGCTGCGACGAGAGCTGGAACTTTGGTCGGTCTCTTAAAAAAAAAAAAAGGCAAAAACCGCTGAAAGATCTCTCGGCTTTATGTCATCGGCCTCAGGTTCACTAATTGAAGAAATTAGTTCCAACCCGGATATGGTCGTAAATCTCGTGAAAACGAAAACTGTACCCGCGCGCAAGCAACCGGTAATCGTTAAGCTAATAGCTGGCCTCCAAGCGCTGGCCTGTGCAGCAGTTGACACTCTGCCCGCCGAAGACAAAGCAAAACGAAAAGCCGCGACGCTGTCCTCTGTCCTCTGTCCTCTCTCGTCTGTCGCCGCTGCTGCTATTCCAAGTGGCGACCCTGATCATGAAAAATTCCCACACCGTTGCGTGTCGATCGATAAATAAGATCACGCACCGATTAGCATACTTGGCAACCTCACGATTCGATGACGCAGTGGCTTTTCCTGGTAACAAATTGATTTTCTGTCGAAACCGTGTCCAGAAGTGTCTGTCTCACGGTGTTGCACGCTCGAGCGGTTCCTTGGGTGTTTGACGGGCGTTCATTGAGAGCAATTAACTCGGCCGGGCCGTGGCGCTGTAGTTCGTCCTATCGACTTGAGTGAGCTGGTGCAGCAGCCGGCAACCAGAGCGGAACAGCCTTCTCTCACTTGACGGGGCATTTAGGTTCAACGACCATGAACCGAGCGCACAGTGCTGCAGCCCTTAGTCGCGAGAACTCCTCTCGTGTCGGTGTTCTCTGCTGGAGCACACCAAATCGATTGGTTGCACAAAAGCAAACCAGTTCAGGCTGCAAAAAGTGGATAGTTCAAGGCCTTCCCCAACCTGAGCCGTGGATGCAGTCTCGTTCGAGTGGTGTTGCATTGTTTTTGTTCTTGTTTCGTCGTCGTTGTCGTTTCTGGGTTGCTACGATGAGAGACTTGTGGATGGATACCCTTTGCCTCGACTGTGGCGCTCCCAGACTGTTGACGAGTGAGATACAATCGACAAGCAGCTGCCGGAGCTACCGCTAATGATTTAATTAACGCGTTTGCATAAGCCAGTCGCCCCTCGGTGGCTAGACAATTGAATCCGGTAGATTTGGAAATTCTCAAGTCGTCGAGTGGGTGACTCCAAAAGCGTGGTAACGTCATCTGGCGCTGCGCGCCGCGGGCTTCTGGCTGTGAGTGAGTCCGGGAAGGTGGGCAGGAAGACGGTTGTCGGGCCAAATGGATTACGTGTGCTTGACTTCGTTATGGAATGTCCACGGATGCTCTCAGCGGGTGCTGGAGCTGTGAGAGGCGTGAGTCATGAGACTGCCTTTTGTGCTTGTTGTGCGCGCTGTTTGGCTTCAGATTCTCGGGGAGGGCGCAACAGTTCGTTTATGATGAGACTTTGACTTCGGAAGAGGTTTGGGGGGCATGGGAGTTGAAGCACTTTCCTGCTGCATCATGGCGGACAAGTACATCAGAATTCACACCGAATTGTCGGCTCCCCCTTCGGGTAGGGGTTAGAATATGCCCGAGGTAGGCATGCCTGTCGTAAGAGGCGACTAAAATCCATTGTTTTTCAGACGCGAGTTTTTCGAGAACTCTGACCTTCACGGTCTTTTGCGGAGCTCACAAGAGGAGTTTGAGTTTGACGGAGAAAGTTGCGTGTCGCAACATGTCGATGCACCTTCAATCTTAAGGTTTTCGTTTCAATTTTGCACTTCCTTCTCTAAACATAACTCGAGCAACTCTGTAGACAACGACGGGAGCGTTCTTCTTAAACGTTTCTTGGATCCTTAGAGCGATTGACAAGGAATCAAGTCCGATCGAGCTCTGTCTCCCAAGTGATTCCACTTCATTGACATTCCACGCCGAAACCTCGTCACATCCAGAAGTCAAGCAAAAATCGACCCGCTTTCCCATCAGCCTCCGTCCGCATCAATTCGCCGGCCAGAACAGATGTCACGTGGAAGGTTTCCCGCGGTAAATTACACCTCTAGCCACCAATAAATCGCTGCGATCAATGCAAATGGCATGTCTGCTGCACCTTAACCCCACATCGCTTCTCACTCCGATGCGAAGCCATGATCTTAATAGCCGGCCACTAAAAAAACCCCCTTCCCCCCACACGAGACTTATTCGACCCAAAGTCGTGTCCAACTCATAAATCACCGAATGCTGCGCGAGAGGCGAGCACTTAGTGCGCAGAGGCGAACAATTTGCATTCGCCGCCACAATCGGATCGCGCCGCCATTAATCCTCATATCAGGAAACTTCTCGGGGCTTCTCAGTCAAGAGCGTGCGAGAGGCCATAAGACACGCAGCGCCGGTACAACTGCCACTGCCGCAGCAATGAGCGTCAATTAAATCAATGAAATCATAAACTTATCTCAATTCAAACCAGAAAGCCAAAGAGCACTCTTTCAGGCGGCCACAGGAACGCGAACGATCTCTCGAGAAATGCACTCGGCTCGTAAATCTTCTTGGCCCGGCCAGCGGCTCCGACAGCAGCTGCACGTCTCGGGCTAGTCCTTCGTCGCTCGGTTTGCTGTTGTTGTTCGTCGTTTATTAAGCACCACATGTTCCAGTTAATTGTTCGGGCTATTACCGAGCATTTAGCTAGCTGCGCGCGCTCTCTCTCTCTCACCGATAAGCGAGGAGGAGGCGACTCGGGGTAGCGTAATAAATTTGCATCGCTCCGAACAAAGGCCACCTTGGGATGGCAATTTATAATTCGATGCTATTAGCTGCACGCTGCTGTCGGTTGCGACTGGTGTAAGGTGGTGGGGGTCTTAAATGCTGACTAAATCCGCCGAGCGGAGAGTTCTCAGCTGGCCCGGGGGCCCGGAGCGGTCGAGCGGCTGTAGGTCGTATTGCGAAATGTGCAAATCTTCTGGTGGTGGGTCGTGTGAGTTCGCCTCAACTCATCTTCGCACGAAGCGGTGCTGCTGTGGAGATGTTTTTCTGCGGCGAAGGAGTGGCTTCGGATTGGACAATAAAATTCTGTACCCAGTCGGTGTGTGTGGACTCGATGAGTTATGGGGCATCTTTTAGGAGTTTCTGTGACCTGATCGATGTCAGATGTCGGATTTCTTCTCCGAAGCACTGCGATCGTCTGTTGGTTACACATGGCCTGCCGCAGGGTTTAAAGGATTCTTCTGTTGCTCTTGGTCCCCATGCCTTTCTCGTGAAACTTCCTTGGTCGCACCTTCAAGAAGCATTCTCTTTCTTCCTCTTGGCTCCTGGTCCACATGGCTTCCACAAGCAGTTTCCTTGGCCGCTCTTCTTCCTGGCTCCTGCTTGCTGGTCCCCATTACTTCCTCAAGAAACGTCCTTCGTCGCTCCTTCAAGAGGCATGTCCGTACCACGACAGGCTTCTGGCTTCTGGTCCACATGGCTACCACAGATTCTTGGTCGCTCCTTCAAGATTATCTGCTTTCTTCTTCCTGGCTCCTTGTGCCCATGACTTCCTCAAGAAATGTCCTTCGTCGCTCCTTCAAGAAGCATGTCCTGGCACGGGGCTTCTGGCTTCTGGTACACATGGCTTCCACAAGCAGTTTCCTTGGTCGCTTCTTCAAGATTCTCTTCTTTCTTCTTCATGGCTCCTGGCTCCTGGTGCCCATGACTTCCTCAAGAAATGTCCTTCGTCGCTCCTTCAAGAAGCATGTCCTGGCACGGGGCTTCTGGCTTCTGGTCCACATGGCTTCCACAAGCAGTTTCCTTGGTCGCTTCTGGTCCACATGGCTTACACAGATTCTTGGTCGCTCCTTCAAGATTATCTGCTTTCTTCTTCCTGGCTCCTGGTGCCCATGACTTCCTCAAGAAATGTCCTTCATCGCCCCTTCAAGAAGCATGTCCTGTCACGGGTTTTTGGCTTCTGGTCCACATGGCTTTCACAAGAAATTTTCTTGGTCGCCTCTTCAAGAATCATGTCAAAGTCTCGGAACTCCTTTCACAGTCCGCCTTGTCTCAGTGAGCAGCCTCTCACCAAAGCCGTCAAGTGCCTCCTTTCTCCTAGCTGCATTCGCACCATATCCACTCGTTCCATTCCCGTTCCTTCGCAAGACGACCCTATTTTCGCCTTCTCTGCGCCCGCTCTCCTCCACCGTTCCTGAGGTCACCGCATGTCTGCACTCTTCATCTCTTCGAGGAACTGTCAAAGTTCCCCGTTTCGGTTCCCTGAACAGCCATATGTCTCCGCGATCACAAGTGGTATTCACGAAGGTAACCCCGTGTCCGCATGGCTCGTTGCTTGGCCGTGTGCACTTAAAAAGTGATTCACCCCCTGTCGGTGTCAGTCAGTCTGATGGGAGAACAGAACATTTGCCGAAATGGGTGTGAAAATCGACACGATGATCTCTGGGCAGTGGAGTGGGCGTTTGGCTTGACTTTCGAGTGGGGGAGCCCACTTCAAAATATTCGCAAACGTTTTCGCTCAAGCAGGTGTGCAAAAAAAGTGTGCTCGATGATGGATCCTTTTTTATGTCACCTCAGGGCGAGACTGTGACGGTGTTGCTGGGTGATTTTTGCAGTCGATTTACCGGCGAATGTTGTGTATTCTACTTCTACCGAGACCACTCACAATGACCTAACCAACCAACGACCAGTAGGTCAGAAGATGGTCGGAAATAAGCTTCACAAATGTGACCTGAAGTAGCAGAAGACCATTTCGACTGTTGTGGCAAATCTAGCGATAAATGTGTTGCAATGGCTTCGTGCTCTGAAGAGACTTGATATCGCTCACTCAAGGAGTTCTGTAAGCTCTCCTCCCACTCAGCCCATCCTCGAAATCCCAAGTGTTCCATATTTAACCGAAGAACCGCTTGGCCCTGAAACCACACCCGCACGTCGAGACCAATCAATCAAATTCGATTGGAAATCACTTCACTTGTCTGCGATGCTGACTTCTTTTTTCAGCTCAATATCCGGAAGCTACAGCACCACTCCAGAGCACCAGCACCAGCACCGCATAGCAGAGCAGAGCAGCAAGCAAAGCCCCAGCACCAAGTGGCCGGTGCGTCGAGAACTTCTGTATGCTATTCTAACGCCAATCGAGTGGATCCAATAATAAACAGTTTGTGTGTGTCTTCAACTTAATCCAGCTATGATTCGCCCAAGGTCTTCGGTAGGAATCGCTGTGGATGAGACAATATCGAATCTACATTTTGAACCAACAGCCACTTGGGGAAGGCTTCTTCCGCCCCCAAATGAAATTCGCTTGAATTTGCCCAGAAGCAATTGACTGACGGTGGCGATGCTGGTTGTGGTGGCTGGCAGAAGCATTCTCTCCATTTCGGGCACTTTTCGGCAGACGCTGCTGAGGCCACTTCAAATGAAGACATCACTCAGTGTCGGTCGCGCAGTCTTGAGAGAGGCTCTTCAAATGCTTTTGTTTTATTCAGCATCTGCTTAATGACTCAATCAACTCTTGATTGTCTGCCAGTCTCATTGTGACGTCGTCGCGGCTGTGGATTTTTGATTTCCGGCTACCAAATCAATTTGAGACGTAGTTCTCTTGCAGTTGAATCTATTGACAAATCACTAGTCCAATGCAAGCTTCGACAAGTGGACAACCTCAACCGTGAATGCGTGAATTTGCTGCGAACTGAGGCTACTCGCATGGTGGGGGGAGACTAGTGTAGACTAGTGGCCTGCCGGACTGGTTACGTTGGTGAGTGAGACCGCTGGAGCTGGGGCTGGGGCACTTTGTTAATTTTATGCAAATTTTCACGCCGAATGGAATTTTTATGTTCATTCTCGACTCGAACATGAGCGACTGAGGCGACCGAGGAGACTGGGCGGCAGGTGCAGAATGGCTGAAGGTGTTGAGGCGCCATCATATTCTGTGCATGTGGCGCGAGGAGCGATAAATAACTTGAGACTGCGATTCATGTCGCACCAGAGGAACAAGTGGATACTTGTTATTTTCAGCGTCCAACATGCGTGTGGACTGTGTCCGCGGAGGATTGAAGGCGATTGGAGGGCTTGTAGGTGAGGAATTTTAATTGAATGGATTTAATTCAATCCATGGGGTGATGCTGGTGCCGTCTGCGTTGACTGTGGCCGAGAAGAATTATGGAAATTACTTCGGTCTGCCATTGACTTCGTGTCCGGTGCATGGAGAGACATTCAAGGAAGGGTTGAACGGGGAGCGTGACAGTCTGACGGTCGAGCTGACTAGCACATTCTTACGAGGCGAAGTAAATGCATTATAAGCTGTTGTGTGAGGCCCAGGTCCACCTCGGACTGTAGCGTCCTAAGAAGAAGAAGAGATAAGATCATTTTTAAGGTCTTTCCTGTTTCTTTGCAACAGCAGAAGACGTAACCGCGGCATTTAGGACGATTTTTGTTGTAAAGATTGAGTCGGCTCCGAATATAAGCCTGGTGCAGGATTAAAGTTGGCCACAATTGCTTCTTTGAGCTTAAATAAAATTCCAACAGCAACTGTCATTTACGTACGTAGAGGGCGATTGATTTTGCTCGAATTCCCGGTCCCAGGGAAACTTAACGAAACTTAACGACACTTAACGAAACTTAACGAAGTACTTATTATGGTCACAGCGTATTATTTCTGTCGATTGCTAAAGTTCCCTCCATTTTGGATATCAGTCTCCTCCTCGTCCTCCATCAAACAGTTTGCATTGGCTAAGCAAACAATCTGCCTTCTCGTGCTCATTCCAATGTTTGCAGTCATCATTCCATTTTTGTTTTGCATGAAAAAATCTCAATATTTTCCCACGTCCCATTCAGATTCGTATTGCCACTGCAAACAAGCTTTGCTTTGCGTACGTGCCACGCGGAGGAGATTCAAGATACAACCATCTGTCTGGACTTACGAAACTTGTTAACTTGTCTTTGGCGCTTAATCCGCGGGAAATCTCACAAAGATTAAGAAATCGCCACCACGGTTTACTGAGCCGCTGCACGAGGCACTATCAGAATGCGAGTGGGTCTAGCTGCTACCGGCGGCGCGGCAGCAGTGGCGGCTCGCTATGTAGCTATTGCATCTGTGAAAAAAAAATAGAAAAACTACCAGGAGTGGTAGAGAGACTTGTCAATTGCACGCGATGTTCTCAATGAGTTGTGTTTTGGCTACCAGCTCAGCTTGAAGTCGCAGATACACCAGCCGGATAACAATGCCAGCACCAGTGGCCGACTCACGGATCAGCCAGAGATGCATGCACCGGCTCTGACTGTTGCTTCGGCTGTCACTGTTACTGCGTGCTGCTGGGTTTGATTGACATTTTCAGTTGAAGGATGTGTTCGCTCGAATGGGGAGGGGGGAGGGGCAGTCGGTGTAAAAACCTAAGTCAGGCAAGGCATTGTGAAACGATTGATTGTGGTTTTTGGTGGAAAAAGAGCGGCCACCGACACTGTGGTGCATCGTGATTGATTGGCTTTAAGGGAGAGACTTGTAGCTTGTCGGTTGGTGGCAAGATGCACGACTTTGCGTTGTTCAACAAGCGAGGCACTCCTCTGTGTTGTCTGTCATGTCTCGTCGGCTGATGATTGATTTTAATTGGCACGAGATTAAGTGATGACTACCTTAGAGGTCAAGGCATTTAACTCTCTCTCTCTCGCCCTCTTTACTGATTTATCTTAATCGCTTAATCCGCAATTCGTTCACTTCTAGTGACCATCGTAGCAATCCTTGATCCCCTCGTTAGAGAGACTTCCTACACTTGAGCCAGATACGAGATCAACTATCACCCAAATCTAAGTGGCTTGTCAGTTGAAACAAATCGCACACCTGACCTCAACATTTTTTCATCGAATTGTCATTTACCCACTCCCTCTCAGAGAGTCACTTACAAAAACAAAAACAAACCTGACCTAAGCCACGAGAGAAGATCACTTAAAAATCGATTTCCTCGTGTTCAGCGGCGCAAGACAATCTCCGGCCACCACCCCAGCGCAGTTCGATACGCGATTGTATGCGAAATTCACATCCGATTGCTTCAGATTCGGGATCGTTTAACTTTAAATCCTCGACCTTAGCCAAGGCCAACGTTACGTGACTAATCACACAGCCAGCTCTAGCTCACCCACTGACCACGACCGCGGCGGTCGATTTGTCGCTGTTCGGCGTCAAGCTCGACTCAGGCACTCCACACACTGCCCACGGGGGAACCCGAACTGCTGGCCCACCATTCACCAGGCGGCACGACTGATTTGCAAGACGAACAATAAGAAGCAAAAAAAAAACAAAAAAAAAATGGCCAAAAATGAATGGAACGTCGTCGTGGGCAGGGTGAGCCGAGTCGGAGAGTCACCTAGTAGCCCAGTGACTTTGGGTGGCAGCCGCACTCAAGCGTGCGCGAACAGCGGTTATGCGACACTGACCGTCCTCGAGTTGAGCAGCAGCAGCAGCAGCAGCGATGACCGCGGAAGAGGCGGGGACCAGGCCAGGCGTAGAGAAACAATCGACGGAACTGCCTGTCCATTACGTGGAGTCATTAGCGGTTAATTGATAGAGACCAAGCGGTAGAGAGAGCCAGTGTAGTTGGTCGACTTTCGAAGTTCACAACAATCGGCTCGGTTTGGCGGCACGGATCTGTGACCAGGCCGACCTGCAATCCATAACAGCGTGATTATCTGGTCAACTACCTGCGGACCTTGAGGGGGAAGTTGTGTGATTTGTTTTTGCTCACATTTTGCGGATTCCATTCGGATTTCGAAGTTCGCTCTTGTTTTCGATATTCACTCCAAGGTCTCGGTTCTGATGTGTGTTCCATTCCTTTCGCGTGTCGCCTCCCTCGTGATCGAGTGGAGGTCCGGTGGAAGGAAGAAGTGGCGTAACTCGAGTCAGAACCACACGCACCGGTTTGAGATCGTGATCGAATTCAAGTTTACGAGAAGGAAGTGGATCGTTAATGATGGTCGCGGGTAGGATCCGTAGAATGCTTGAGCTCCGTGAAGGTCGCCATAAATTGTCTGGAAAATTGCATACGTACGGATATTCGCATCGCAGCGATTGCCTTGAACTTACGGCCGTCGCGACGGGAGGAGAGGCGTTATTGTGGAAAATTAATTGAGTTCGGAATTCTTTATGTTCTTTGGCTGCGGCGTTGCTGTGCCCCGAGGTCGGTCACGATGAGGTTCACTACTTCACAGTTGCTTTGTGGTTTCCACGTTGGCTCATGGGAGTTGGCTGGGAGTGGTACTTATGTACTTGAAGTCTTTCATTATCTTCTGGAATGCGAGCCGAGAGGCAGGACAGTGGATCGGTCAGTTCATGTGGTTGAAGGCTAAATGGAAAAGGATTCTCTGTCAGCCACGCCTCTCCCTGCCTGCCGAATTTGTGTGTAAGCCTCTTTGTGTGACTCATGCTCTTAGACTCACGCCTCGTCTTGACCGCGAAAGTTGCCAAATTCCCCACATTTTTCTCACATCGTCGTCGCTTGGCTTTTTTCCCAACTTCCAGGCTTCCAAAGAAGCTTCTTCCCATCGCACCGCATTCCAAATGAGTTAGTCACTGCTGCTCTCCCGCTCAAAGTCAATCGATTCAACTGACCCCTCATCATGCATTCATCTGTCATTCATCGTCATTACCGTCACGATAGATGTCCGCTGAAGGAATCAATCAGCGTGACTAAAGATCACTCCGCACAAGCCTAATTGGAATTGCAAATCCATCGATAATCATCCCCCCCTCCCCTCCAAAAAGCCGCGCAAAGCCTTCACATAACTTCCAAGTTCATGTGTGATCACAAATCGTCGTCACGGCTGTGCCTGCCGATCATCGGACTTAGCGAGTGATTAATCGAATTAAACTTCAGCAGGTCATCACGGCTGTTTTTTCGGCATGCGTTCGGTTCCGCGATGTGTTTGGCGTCTCTTCTGAGCTCTGGTACGGTGGCTTCATGAGACTACACCCGGATGCCGGCCGAGAGACGTGTATGACTTTGTCAAAAAAGTGGCAGAGAGATCGGAGAGTCCACACACAAGCAGCCAGCCCCTACGAAGGACAGAGGAGGTGTTTGACCGCGTTGCCGATACCTCGAAACGGTCATCATTAGTTTCTTCTCGCGATCTCTCGCTCCGTTCTGTGTCGTGAATTCCGAATCGGATTCGTGGGGCTGACGGACTCGGTGGTGTGATGTCTTTGGCTTTTGACTCTTGGTGTTGTTTTTGGAATTGTGGGTGAGTCAAAATGAAAGCGCAAGCTCGGTTCATTGGCCGGCGATTGGTGGGAGCAGAGGACTAGGTCAAGTTGATAATCGTTTAAGCGTCTAGCGACAGAAGAGTTGAGGCCGCATGCCTGATTTAATGATGTAAGAGCACTCTTATTGACTTCGGAAAAAAATGCGTCTTGTGTAGCGACTTGAGTGATCTTCCATTTCGCTGTGATCGTTTGTTTCGCTGTTTTCTTCCTTTTCGCCGTGATCGTCTGTTTCGCTGTGATCTTCCATGTCGCTGTGATCTTCTATTTCGCTGTGATCGCTTCCGTTTCGCTGTGATCCACAATTTTGCTGTGATCTTCCTTTTCGCTGTGATCTTCCATTTCGCTGTGGTCTTCCATTTCGCTTCACGCTGTAAACTGAAGTGAAGCATTGAATCGAATTCTTTTTTACTGGACTGCGAGAATTGATCTTCCTACAGAGTTAATCGGCATCAATGACAGTTTATCATGTCAGGCAGCTGTCAAAGTTACCAAATGACAACCAGCTGTCAAAATGTTTAGAAATGTTTGCCATTTGCTTGTCGAACATATGAAAATTATTAAAAAAGTCTGTGCAACGTGAATTTCATCGTGAAGCCGGTCGTCATCAAGCCAACCACTTTGGTTCAGATAGAGGGCCAACATTCGAGACGCCATTGCCGGAATAAAGCCGCACCGATTGGAGCGACCGCTTGAAGCACTGCCAGCAAAACCGAGGCGGCCATCTTGGTGAACTGTCATCCGTACATAATAGCATGAATGTAGCTTCAAAATAGGGCCAGGATCGATTTTACACTTCTCACCGTTATTGCTTTACTTAAATTTCATTTCCTATCAATCTTATCTGGTCACCCTGTACCAATGACTTTTCTCACTTGAAACTTGGTCCTTGGACCAGTTGGGCAATGGATCCTCGACCACTGCTTCCCCTTGACTGCAACAGCTTGCCACTGCTCCAAATGTCTCATCATCTCACACCTCGCTTTCGGCGTCTCCCTCTCGCCGCCACCCCGACCACCACAACCTACCTCGTTGGAGTCAGAAAAAAAAATGCCGATCAATTCCTGAACCCACCTTGATCACAATGTCGATCTCGAAACTCGTAAGTAAACATAACATTTCGTCA
The DNA here is from genome assembly GCA_907269125.1 of Eristalis pertinax. NCBI lineage: Eukaryota > Metazoa > Arthropoda > Insecta > Diptera > Syrphidae > Eristalis > Eristalis pertinax. The sequence goes on from OU026148.1 coordinate 8,947,703, forward strand.
GTTTTGAACTCTTGTTCGCTGGCAAGCTGCCAATCATGGGCACGTCTCGAGCCCCAACCTGACGCCCTTCGTGCTTCACTTGATGGCTCAATTAACGCTGGCAAATTGTTCATTAACAGATTCCGAGTCTCTTGTTATCACATTCAAACCACGAGCAGGGAGATGACCCTCCTCTGTCGGCCGTCTAATTGATGGACAGTGTTGCATCAGTCCATGGGTTGCGACAGTATCTCTTTCAGTTCCCCTCCCTCTCTGCAGTCACTTGAGAGTCAGTCTCCCCGAATCTCGTGTGCATGCCGCCCCAAGTGTTGGCCGCCCGAACAAGTGCATTTCGATTTCGATTTCGATTTCTAACCCGACAGCCAGTGGAGATACCTTAATTGACATTGGGAAGCCTTGAAATTGAAAAAATATTGCTCCGCGCTGACCGCGTAAAAGGTAAACCAGACTGATCTGGGGGACGATCGTGCGTACGCCATAGCACTTGGCGCTGTGTGTTGCAACACACATCGACGCACGACAGAAAACACACACAAAATGCCAAAGTCATGTTGCATTCCACGGTTCGCGTTGCTCCACACGGAACAGCACTTGACGGCGCGCGGAAACTTGAAATGCCTTTCCGATCGTGTGGAGGGACCCCAAGTGCACTCGGCGCGCCCCAAGGGAGGCAGACACATTGAGCGCAGTGATTCGATGTGAATACATTTCCATCGCGACAGATCGATCGTGGTGTGCGCCCGGTTGACACCTTCGGTTGTCTGACTCGATTTGCATTTTCAACGCAACGAGGAACTAGCTCAACGGCAACGCCAACGCCAACGCCAACGCCAACAATATTGTGCTCGCAATTCTCCGTCGACAGGCACCGTGATAGAGACAAGCCCGTTGACCTTTGCGTCGAGGCGTCAAAATCAATATCACGCATCGTGATTAATTAAAACTGCGACTGAGAGAGCTCTGGGCCGATGCCAGAAGCTGGTAGAACAGGGGCAACATAGCTGTAGCAGCTGCTGTCACTACACGTTTCACCCGTGTCAGCCGCGGGGCGTGTTAACAAACGCGCGCACGCATTCGATCGCGACTGTGAGCTGCGAGAGCGATCGGACGCGCGTACTTGCCAGTTGCGCTCCTCCCTTGTCGACACACTGGTTTGGAGGCTCAGCAAGCGTTTAAGGCGAGAGTGACGGCTATTGCCGCCGGCCTGGTTGCACAATTTTGGCACGAGTTGAGCAGGAAATTCATTGACGGGGTATTTCCTTAACTCGCGGCTGGGTGGTTTCTTTCTCCTGCGATGCTGGGTTGGTTGGTTTCTCTCTCGCTTTCGGAAAAGTAAAAGTTTTCCTATTCCTTTCATGGGCGTCGGACAAGCGGTGGCTTTTGCCTTAGATGGCGGTTCAATTTCTCTCAAATTCAGTGGTTTCTTGAACCAATCCAAAGCACGTCACCTGACCTTGAGTCAGCTCCCAGAATGACCAAACTACTCTTCTCGCGAACTAAGAATCCCACGAGCATGTAAACTCACACCTTAATCGGGCAAGGCATGTAAATCACTTGAATGCAGAGTCAACACTCTTACCCAACCCTGCTAAGGCGAGCCACACCGAGTAGGCAGACACTTCCCCAGAGATCTTCACTTCAGCGCTGGCCCGTTTGGGTTGGTTTCGGTTGGTTTCGGTTGATCTCGGTCTTAACGAATCGAAACAACCCCGTGGAATCATGCTCATCGTCGTGCTCGCATCCAAAATTAATTACCATCATCTCCACAAGCGCTCTTGGATTGCTTTTGGTTCTCCAAAAAAATATTTGCGTGAGTGCACTTGAGATCGAGACGAGCGAACTGTTGTGTCGTCATTCTAGACGATCTTGTGCTTCGGTGGGGTTTGTGTTTCGCGCAGATATCTGAAAACCTTGAAGGAGGGTCTCGGCTGCGTGAGGCGGTCGCCGTTGCGTTTCTCGATAAAGGTTCGAATGTTAATTTGTGCGTTCGTTCGTGACGTTCGTGGCTGACAAAAAGTGCGCGCGTGCTGTGGGAGGTGTGCGTTTGACAAGCGATTTGTGGATTGCAGGGGAACGAACGTGCTGTTTGCGATGTCCGTCTATGGGTTTGGGATGTCCCTCTTTGGTTCGTTCAGAGATTGCGTTTAGACTTTGATTCAGAACTGGACGCCAACTCTTTGTCTTCACAGCTGTCCCCTGGAAAGTGGCTGAATCATCATTGATCCCATTTCTGTGTCGAGGTCCCGTCAATGTGTTCTCGAATTTCCGCGAAACCCTGAGCCAAGTTGATCGATGTGAGGTTGATGTGTGTGTCACGCACCCCAAGATCCACAGAGCAGAACTCACGTCCAAACCGAAGCAGAACCCCGTAAAGGGCCAGCAAAAAATCTAGTCACGATATTAAGTTGCGATCGCCAAGGCAGCGCGATCCATTCATCAGAATCTGCCCCTCTCCAACCTATTCGCCAGAAATTCACTACGCTCACTCCCCGCCCAGGTCGGCCTTCGTTACATCGACTTTCGAACGGAGCTTCCATTCCGAGACGTATTACCATAAAAATTCATCATCCACCGTAGCATCGGCAAACATCTGGGCTCCGGGCATTTAATCATTTCCCTCACGTATCCACGGCAAGAAGGTAGCAAGCGGCCATTGTCGACAGCGTGCGTTGCCGCTGATACGCTGATACGCATCGACACGCATTAGCTCGCATTTGGAACGTTCCCGCAGACCTCCATCGTCTCCAAGCGTGTGTCACCTAAAGTCTCTGTCAGTCTGTTAGTCTGTCAGTGTGTGTGCGCGTTTTGTTTTGTTTAAGGAAGTTCATTACTATCGGATGGTGTACAGCGAGCGGGTGACCGCCATCGTTCGAGCGACCTCCAGAACTCTAATTATGCACCACATACTGGCTCCGCCAGCACTGGCAGCACCGTCCGCCTCTGACGCCGTTCATGTTGTTGTTGCTGATTGCCTTCAAAATTTGTCATAAGCAATCAAAATCGAATGAATCAAATGACTGCCACAGCTAATGCGATGAATCGCCGGAACAACGTCAGAACGTTTTGTCATCGCTGCTGTCACCAAAATGGCCCAGACCCGACCGGACATAGACACACGCACAGGGGGAGCACACTGAAGCACAGACTCTGACAAAGCAGTTGTGACGTTTCACGTCGCGAGTGAGCGCGAAAAAGTGCGTGAAACCGAACACATTCGATTTGATTCGACGGAGACAATAGACGGGCGGTGGACCTTGTGGCAAATGTGATTATCGGTGCTTAATGGATTGAAATTTTATGCAAAGATTAAGTGGAATGATGATAGGGCGAGCACATAGGCAGACGATCGCTTAATCGCTTTGAACAGAACAGCAGGCCCGCAAGGTTAATTGCGGACGATTATAGCGCCATCTATTACGGCAGTGATTGGATTCTCGATTGTTATGGTGTTGTTAATGAAGGGCTTCAGCCTTCGAGTGGCCGTAAAGTGAACAATGGGGGAGCGACTGAATGTCAGGGTTGCCTCGGGGGATTTACTCGAGACTTCTAGTTGTAAACGTCACTCACTCACGGAGACCACCGTCATGCATCGGATGAGTCTTTTAAACGGCCAGACAGGTTGCTCATAACGAATGGCCGTAAATTACTGGTTACAGCTTGCTTATTTCATCTGTCACATCTGTCAATTAGTTTATGCCTGAATTTATGACATTCTGTGCAGATGACGGTAGAATGCAAGTTTGTAGCGCTTGCAAAATTGAATTGATCCATACATCACGAAGAAACGAAGCTCCGTAGCATGTCTCGAAAATCCGGTGAACCAGTGTAGGTCTGTGTATGTATCCCTGTGGGATATCGCACATTCAATTAACATTTTTGATCACCTTAACTGTCGTATGCAAATGTCATCTGTTAACGAATGAAAACCCGTGAAACCACTTCTGCTGCAAAAAGAGGACAACTGCGCCATGGTCAACCGAAATTTCTTTATGACGCAAGCAACCATCATTTCATCAGCACCACTTGCAGTCGGCACAAGTGCATTCGGCGCAAATGAGCAGAGAAATTCGATTATTGAACAGGAGCGCCTCATAACCAGCAGTCAGTTGGATCGCGACGCAGCAACTTAAGCATGCCTGTGAATTAGCATTAATCTGGTGATTCTCATTCGATCGTTATGAAAGTTTACGCGATCGTAAATCTGTCCAGAATCTGCAAAGTCGATGGTTTCGATGGGAATGACTGCAAAGCTGGAAGCTCTTTCGCAGCTCGTGCCTAATTTCGAGGGTTATTGCATCACTTTGCATTTCAGGATCGGGTTCCTTTTGTGGGATCAATGTAACGCGTGAGTTTCTTCAACTCGCCACGGATGTGCCTTTCACTTTTTCGGGCGTGATTATAAAGAAGGGGCATCTGTCGCTCTGATTTATTGAAGACGAACACGACTGTGTGGGTCATACACAAATGCAAACGATGCCAGTCACGCCTTTGGGTTGTGTTTCGTGAATTTACGATCGTTCCATTTAAACGTCGTTGAGTTCCTCGAACTCGAATCAGTCATTCTTACGAGTCCGAGAACATTGAAGTGAATTGCGAAACAAACAGAGCTTGAGTCAGGGCTGACAGCTCGTCGTGTGTTTGAAGTCTGGTTCCGGGTCCGGGATCGTGCCTCTAGTCTTGGCCTAAGCATGATCTCAAGAATGAGGTTGAAGATGCTACATGACGTATCGCCTTGATGGAGGAGTAGAAGGAACTCGCCATGATAAGCAGGCTCATAGGCTAACTTGAAACCGACGAATAGCTGATAAATGTCGATCTGCAGAAGTCAATATCTCGAAAACGGTGCGTTTTTCAACGATCCAATGTAGAGAATAAAAGGACGCTTCTTTTGAATCAAAAACACGCCGCTACGACGAATGGCCTTTTCCTGGTTCATCTTCCAACTGCCACAGCGGCCCAACTAGGCGTACCTACGACCTGTGTACACCTGTGGTTATGTGTTTCGATGTGTATTATCGGAATCCAAAGACTGGAGTGCATCCGACGACATCGAATTTTTCACCTAAAAAAATGTACAGTGTATAGTAAGGATTTTGGAGCCTTTTCATGGATCATCTTCCAACTGGCACAGCGGCCCAACTAGGCGTACCTACGACCTGTGTACACCTGTGGTTATGTGTTTCGATGTGTATTATCGGAATCCAAAGACTGGAGTGCATCCGACGACATCGAATTTTTCACCTAAAAAAGTTGACAGTGTATAGTAAGGACTTCTTTGGCTTTTCATGGATCATCTTCCAACTGTCACAGCGGCCCAGGGAGAAGACCTCATTCTGATTTGCCCAGTAGACGGCCCACCTCACTAATGAGTACAAATAAAACCCAAAGCGGCAAAGAACTTGAGAAAAAATGACACATTGTGGTCGTCAACTTGTTTCATCTTCTCAACCTCCAAAGAAACTCGTATTCGTCCGACGTTAAAAGCCAATTTTACTTCATTTTTATTTGCATCATTAAAGGTGATTTCAAAAATGTGCCATTCACTGCTCCTCTCGCCTCAGTCTGCCGAAAGAAAAGCCGTTTAAACAGAAATGCACACGGCAGCAGGTAGGAACAAGGAAAACGATCACGAGCAGCGATCACTTCTCGAGCGAGCACTCCTCCAGCGCTCCATTCATGCATGCGTTCGTGGGTATCTAAATCAACTTGCACTTAATTATCTAATACAATGTTTCCTTCGGTTTAAATTTATGGCTAACATTGAATATTTTCCCTGCACTTACCGAGCGAGCGCGACTCGTTCGCTCATCAGAATGCACGGCAGGTAGTGGCAACTGGCAACGTTCTATCACATCACATGCCAGCGCGCAGTGTATGTCGGCTCGTTCACAGCACAGCGAATGACTCACGCGCAGCATGCATTCCAGATACAATATTGCTGCATATCCAAGAGCTTTTTTCGATCGTGAAAAACTCGTTTTCATTGGACCGCTCGGCGCTGTGTGTGCAATGTGGAAATCCAATTGATACACAACTCCAATTCACGAGGAAATATCCTTGTGCAATGATCTTGAATTCAGAAACAGCATCGTCGACGTCGGGCAAGCTTTAGTTTTTTTTCGTATTTTTTGCTTTTTTCTCTCGTTTTTCGCTGGCGCGCCGTTTCAGATTTAAAATATATTCCCATTCAGGGATGTCGCTAATTAATTGGTTTATAATTTTACGCGAGCAATGTCAGCGCGGAGGCATGTGTCCCCCAGAGACAGTGGAGGACACCAGCCGTGGGACCTTTTGGCGCAAAGCGATTGCACGTCCCTTTCAAATGCCGAAAACCATCTCGAGGGAATCAAATGTCAGCGTGGACCTTGTGCAATAAATGTCATCATTTGTAGTTCAAGTTGCGATCAAGCAATCAACAGGTGCTGGCTGTTGCTTTTGGGTGGTGGGGAGGGGAGATTACCCAACCGCGATCCAACTATCACCGAGTCAAGTGCCCAATAAATCCTCTGGCAGTGACACCCCCTTGTGATGGCTGAGCAGCACACCGCTCATTGCTCATATCTTTTAAGTGCCCAGTTTGTGCGCTCGTTTAATGACTTGAATTATAATAATATGCTCGCACCGACTAGTAGTTGAAGTTGGAAGGGGCATGCTTTCAAGAAACAGACCAGATAGCTATCACCGTCTGAGGTTAGTGTTCAACACAAACTGCGGCGGACAGAGTCAAGTGTATTGCATCCATCGGTCAGTCGGTATCTATGAAGAATCCGATTCATTCCAGACATTCAAGTTAAAGGTCGCCGCTCGAATTTGAGTTTGATAATGAGTGGCGTTTTTTTTCTTCTTCTTCTTTTGGACATGATGTCATCGTGTGGAGTGAGTCAGCTTTCAAGGCGGACATCGAAATCTGCGTGAAAATTGTGAAAATATTCGAGCTAGTCAAAGGAGTGGGCATCAGTCAGACGGTGGCTTCTAGTCAACTGCCTTGTCGACGGTCTTTCAAAGACGTTACGAGTCAATTCACAAGAAAGATGACCATAGCTCCTATTCATCACAAACAAACTTCAATAGGGTACAAAGAACAGCATGCATTGGCACCAAATGTGCTCAGACGTCCTGACCTTGATGCTAAATCTACTACCCCCCCATTTACACATTAAAACACTTCAGCACACAGTGCCATCAGGCTAAGAGAGGCTGGGTGCTGGAAGTCTAAACCCTTTGGTCACAGCAACATCTTGGACCGCTTTCATAGGAACCTCGTACAACACTCCACGGACTACACGGTCCCTATCCTTAAATTATCAAACGGCTTTGAAACCTAAAGAAGGGATGGACAGGGCGTCCAGGTAATCTACACTGACGGCTTCAAAATGGACAGCGGAGTCTGAGCGGGTGTATTCTCGGAATTCCTCAACATCTCCAAAGCTCCAAGACTGCCAGATAACTCCAGTGTTTTCCAAGTGGCGCCTCTCGCTATCCGGGAAGCCTGACATATCCTGCCAAGACAAAAGGCTGCCAGACTGTCATCAAAGCTATTGTCTCCTATACCACGCACTCCAAACTTGTAGAGGAATGCAGGACCGAGCTAGAATCATTGGAAGGCCAGCTCAATGTATCCCTCATCTGGGTTCCTGGTCACAGTGACATCCCAGGAAATGAGAAGGCTGATGAACTGGCTCGCTTGCTGAAGAAGCATTTGTACAAACTACAAACAGTCAAGGCAAATATCTCTAAGCACTTTCTTCAAATTGCACAGATGGTCCAGACTAACAAACTGTGCTGCAACAAGAAAAATTCTCCTACGGCGTAATGGACATGATATCGCAAGACTGGTGGCGGTCTGTACAGGGCACTGGCCGATAGGAAATCATGCCGAGAAATTAGGTTCCCCTCGCAACTCACACTGTCGCAGCTGCAACAACACTGATGAGAGGGAGACCTTACCACATTTCACTTGTAACTGCCCGGCACTTGCACGAGCCAGACAGCGAGCGCTTGGTAGGCCCTTCTTCGTGAGACTTCTACAAAGGATATTAGGGAACTTCTACCTACCTACGTACCCATTCATGCACGATCTTCACTGCTCCTTGAAGGTGTTCATCGGCAATTAGGCAGGTCCTTGTCAGTCTGGCTGGTCATTTTGGAGCGCATGAAAAGCACTGCTCCAGCGTGGATAGTCTTCGTCTGCGAACTAGTGGGACAATGCAGTAGAGGACGCCTAGGGAACTGAAGGCACGCACAAGTCTAGAATGAGCTCAGCCAACTTGGCGCGCTTAATTGACGGTAGCTAGTTAAAGATCGTGCCAGTTGGAGGGGCTTCTTGGTTGAGGGCCAGGTTCATCTCGGACTGTAGCACCATCAAAGGAAGTATCATTCAATTGAACGAATGAAATTGATGGACATATTCAGCCTCAAACTAGGCAGGACTTTGGAAGCCATTAAAATTCACAATCGATCGCGGTCTATAAGTCCTTAATTCTGTTCTGGGTCAGTGTGCACTGAAGACAGGATGCAGTGGCTGGAGAGACCTAGGTTCGTCAGTAGCGCCACAGGAAGAAAAAGGAAAGTAAGGTCATGTCCAGGCGCAGTTGGTTGAGTGCCTGCCGTTGTTTAGAGGGGTCACCGGTTCGAATCCCAGTGAAAGCAAAGTTTATACACTTTATCCGGTCCTGGTCCAAATCTGGTCCAGTTGGGATCAAATGAACGGCCCTATCACTGCTGCCGTCGATCAGTGGCAGTAGTCTGACTATGGGTAATCACAATGGACCACTTGGCTTAAGTTTGCTGGCAATTTCGCTACCTAACCCAACCTAACCCAATTCTGTTCTGCGTCAGTCCCTGACTGTCGCGCTACACAAAAAAGGAGGAGAAGTTGGACTACACACGTTTCAAGAGCTGGTTATGACCAACAAATCGTCAGTTCTTCTTTCTAGACGCGGTACCACAGCTGAAACAAGACAAGACAGTCCTCTCCCTAAGCATCTCGTGAAGGAGCTTGAAGAGCTGTCACCTTGAACACCATTTTTGGATCCATTCTTGTCCTGATTTAGCCCCTGAGTGTCTGTTGAGTGTACACAAATGGGGAACTGTGGGTTTCGGTCTACTCAATGAGCAGAAGTCTGAATGATTGTGAATGCGATTCCCTTGTCTTAAGGTAGGCTGGCGTGCCAAACGCAGTTCACTTGTCTTGCAACCATTTGCGAGGCATGGACAAATAGAAGGCTCATGTCAACCTTGGAGTTTGAGAAATTACTCGCGATTGACAGTTGGTTGATTGGTTGATTCAAGTGGCTATCAGATTTGCCTCTCGCCGTTTTGATACCACACCTAGTAGACCTGGGTTGTTTGGGTTGGCTAACTCCAGCCTGTGGAGTCTGAGGAATTTGATTATGTTCGATATACTTTCGTTAGCGATCTCGGAGAGGTCACTAAGGAAGGCTTTGCCAATCTTTGTTTGGCAAGTGCCGGACGGTCATAGAGAAAGTGAGGTAGACTTTCCTCGGAGTGGGTGTCGAGGCAATGTGGGTTGCGACAGTGCGGGTTGAACGGTATTCCGAGTCTGGCAGCGTGGTTGCCTATGTGGGCCAGTGGTCCGTGCTTACAGCCACGACTCTAGCTATTTAGGAGCGATTTCCATTGGGGGGTCTTGAGTTCTTCTTTCCGTGAAGGAGGGCCTAGACTTGGATGACCTAGTCCACCTTCTACTAGCTAAGGCTAGGAAGTGTTGATAGATGGTGTATTTGAGGTGGTTAATTGGGGGGCCTACCAACTCAATGGGGGCGTTGCCGGAAGCTCCTTGCTTGGTCAGTTCGTTGGCAATCTCATTTTGCTCTATGTTGCTGTGGCCTGGAACCCAGAGGAGAGTAATATTACACCTGCTACTGGCTTGTTCCTCCTTGCACTATTGTACAATTTAGAGGAAGTGTTTACTGATGAGATGGCCCTTATAGCTGCTTGGCTTTCGCTGCAGATCGCTGCCGCTCTACCAAAAGGGCACGTGGTGCGAAGTTTACACGCTTCTCAGATCGCTAGTACTTCAGCCTGGCAGCTACTCGAGTGATCCGGGAGGCGGCGGTAAGAATTGGAGGTATTGAAGTCCGCCGAGAAGACCGCTGAGCCTACACCATGGTCTAGCTAGAAATTGGTATTCTGAGACGAGTGATTGGGTTTTCCAGTCCTCTCTAGATGGAAATTGGCACTGTACCGGGTTGCCCAAGTCTATGGTGGATGTAAAGTCTTACTTGCTGCAAGACAACCCGATCTCAAGAGCAGTAGCCGCCTCGCAAACACCACATTCCATGTGAAGTTCAATTAAGGCCAGGAATTGCTTTGAAAAATGCTCAATCTTCTCATTCCTTCCGTTCGGTGTTCACACTGTGTCTAGTGGTTTTGCGAAACCCTCTCAACTTGCACCCACCAAACAACACGAGTGCTCTTCAGATCTCCGCCGATGTACAGTCCAAATTGAATGTGGGAGCTGCTAAATCGTTTTTTTTTCCTTCCACTCCACCACTTCATCTTTCTTTTTTGAGGCAAATCACGACCTGTTCGGCATCCGCAAACAAAACAGGTGTGCGCGTGTGTGTGGGATATGCACCGCATCCGAATCTAACACCATGCTCAAGTGTTTCCGAAGATCTGTGCAGCAGCTCTGTGCTGCCCCGGGGGGTGAATTTGTGTGTTGAGAGAGTACTAGTCTCTCCGCCAAACCTCAGCTGCTCACGGCTAAAGCAATTTGCATGACGACGGTTCCGCAATAGCTCTCCGCACAGAACCAGGAGGCATTGTACGTACGCGCAACTTGAAGCCATCTGAGTTGCAGATGCCCCGTCAACCTGTTGCTGTGACTGCGAATGCGACTGGGACTGCTGCTTGATTCGAATGAGTTATGCCGCAGTTATGTCGTAGTTATGCCACTCAACGGCCTAAACAGTGACTCTGCCTATGTTAATTAAATTCGTCCAAAGCAGCCGTGGAGTGTGGCTCATATGTGTGGAGGGGGCGGCGAGGAATGTGTGTGTGTGTACGCGCGGGGTAGGGTAATAAATTATTTAAATTGGGTTACTTAGGCGGTTGTTAGTCGCTGTTGCTTAGCCGGAGTCTTGCGATGGGAAGCGCTTTTGAATTACTGCACTAGGAAGTATTTATTTTCGTACCTCTTAGCATTGTGCGCACATTGATGGTGAATGGAGATAATTTTGGAATTTGTAAATATTTTTGTGAATGTCTCATGGGTGGTGGCAATGGTGGGGGCGATGCTGGTTATTTCGGTTATATTTGTTGCGAAAACTTGTGTACATTTTGCTTGTAACAAACAATCAAGGCCACATTCGAAAGGCGCGCGCTTTGACTGCGAATGCGTCAATCGATTTCTGGGGATCTCAGAGGCTCCTTAGGAGCCCTCCTTCTATCCGAATTGTTCTTTCAGAGACAAAGGCAATTTGCCGTCGAAGTAAACTTGAAATTCTTGTCTACGCCGCGATCGCTGAGATCGTGCTCGAATCAACGTCAGGTGGCTGTTAAAATTGATTTGAATTTTATGAAAGCTGCTATCTTGGTGATTCCTTTTATTTGACCCCGGGTTCACAGGTTTTATCTCGACGATCGTGGCGTGTGCTAGACTGGATGACTCGCTTTGTTTAATGTGATTTTAATTGTTGCTCGAAGGCGTTGATTCATTGAAGAAATTCGCTGCGGAAGTGGGTATTTTCGAAATAGAATGGAATGAGAATTTCATCAGAAGCTGGGGATGAGGTTTGTTCATCGATGAGTTTCACGGTTCGAGGTCAAAAGTTTGTCAAGCATTCAAAATTACGTTACACAAATCTCCTCAAGCCCAGAGTTCTCCATTTTCACACGAGATGACGTCAAAAGGTTGACAGCCCTAAAAGCTCCTTCACAAGACGCTTCGGGAGGACGACTAAACAACGAATGCTTTGTCTTCTGATCAGCTGGCGTCTGTAAGGTTTGTATTCAATCCAACCTCCTTCCTATACATTGAAGGGAACTCTGCCAGTTAGACGCTAGATTGTCGTCTGCTGATCTTCAGAGACTGATCGGAGATAGATCACGCCTTCATTCAATAGGCGTCGCTTCCCAGGATCTATATAACGCAGGCCAGCACTCATCGGTGTCGTAATATTCTTTCGTGCAAGCCTGCAGAGACATCTCTTAGAAAAAATGACTGTTTCAAGGACGAACACGAAGTGGAGACACTTCAAGATCGCCGCGATCATTCCCGCCATCACCTCGAACGTGATGATTCTTGCAGAAGCATGGACGATCATGAAGTGGAGACACTGTCTTCGAGATCGCCACAATCATTCTCGCCGCCATCTCAAACGTGATGATTCTTGCAGAAGCATGGACGATCATGAAGTGGAGACACTGTCTTCGAGATCGCCACGATCATCTCTCCCCGCCATCTCAAACGTTTCCCATTCCAGAGACGGAAATATATCGAAAAATGCAAAGCCCACCCTATTGATCTCTGTAAGCCTCCTCAATGCACCATCCACTCCAACGTTCACACTTTTTAGCGACACTGTTTCGCACACCAACCACCAAAATGAGTTCCACTCGCAGAGCTTTTCCACTCAAACAATATCAATTCTCAACAACACTTCACCTTTTATCACAAACGAACTCCAACAACATGCACTCCACCACACTCGCCCTCCTCCCCCCCTCCCCAGCCCACCCATAGCTAGCCCCACACAATACATGTCCATCATACAAAGCTTCTCATGCGATCGAAACGGCCCGCACACAATTACAGGCACTTTTGCTTCGCTTTGCCACCAGAGCAGCAAGATTGAAAACTTTTATTTTCAATTCGTCTCCAGTTCCAAATTTAGTTAAGAAAAAGCGACCGAAAGCATAGGACGTGCGTTGAACATCGCGATCCGCGTCTACACTCGTTCTTGAGCAGAGAAAAACAAAGTCTCTCGTAAAAAAATTCAATTTATCGCGATCCACAGGTAATCTCACGAACGATCCCGAATCGATCATTGATCGCAGACTATCTACTACTTGACTTGTGTTGATTTCATACATCCGTGATTTTTCTTTTCTGTTTCTTGCTCTCCTGAATTTTTGTATATTTTATGGCTTTTTTTTTCTCGTTGTTCGTTGTTACTGCTGAGGCGCGCGATATTTTGCAAACAAACGATAAAGATACACCAGCTCACGATCACCTGTTTGTCGATCGTGTCGCCAGATATACACAAAAAAATACTAAAAAAAAAAGAAGAGAGAAAAAATGGAAAATAAAACCTCATCAGTGTGTGCCTGTTTGCCAGTTGCTGGCAGCGCGGATATTTCCGGATGTTGTCGGTGGATTGTTGCACGATCTTTCATAATTATTTTGAAATATTTGCAACAAACAAAAAAAATGTAAAAAATTGCATCCGCGTAAAGGAACCGACGGCGAGACCTTCAGTGCACTGTTCGGGCGGTTATTGATCGTGTCGCAGAAAATTGCCGTAAATCACAACGAATTTCGTATGCAAAGTGACCTATAAGAGTTTTGAGGGACACACGGTGCAGCTGGAACAGGCGCCCTCCTCGCGATCGTTCGTGAATGACTGTGGTGCTTGTGTCTAGGCGTTTGTGTGTGTAGGGTCGTGGTGGTGATCAGTGGAATTCGGTGCATGCCATGGACTGTTGAAGAATTTCCTCAGAATCACGGTGATCTTTGAATTTGGATAAAACTGTAGAAATGGGGACAGAAGTCGGCTGCTGTCTGAAGCTCTAACGGCTTCATGTCTAGAGATGACTGAGATGGCTGAACGTGTCCGGAGTTGTCAACCGCGAAGTATTTCAGTCTTTTATGGCGAAATCTAGAGACGTTCGGTATCAAGTGATCTTTGCGAGTAATCAAGATGCAACGTGCTGACATTTTGGAATTCTGGGTCGTTTCAAGATCTTTTGAGGTCCGTGATCGTTCAAGAGCTGACCTGATCTTACGGAACCTTGCGTGCTATCTAGCTGAAGATCGCAAGTCCAGGATCAAGGGGAAATCAGTTATTGTCCTGATCTTTCAGACGTGATCTTATGGACTCTGAGAATTTCTTTGATCTCAATTAACGAACCAAAGCCCTTCTTAATGTCGGTGTCGTCTACACGAAGACGCTAGTCACAAGGCTAGATCTGTTGAAGGTGATCTTGTGGATTTTTTTCCATGATCCAAGATCAGCGATCGGTGGATTTTTTTGTAAGATTCGATCACCGATCATGTTTTGAATTTGTAACCACGTCAACAGCCCAGAAGTCCGATGGAATTTTCCATAAAATCATGTGAAGTGATCGTTTCAACTCATTAGACAGGCCCTTTAAGGTCTGTGGATCCTGTTCAGAATTCTAGAGATCTCTAATCGCCGATCGTGCTCGGAATTTTCAAATGCCAGACTAGCATGTCTCCGATTCTCTTGACTCATTAAACCCCGTGAGTATTTCGGAGATTTCCATCAGGATCTCGCGGATCGCTGACCACACGGATCGTGCCGAGAATTCGTAAGCACAACGATATCCCTTATTTTTTTTGAATCGGGCCTTTCCCATGGAATTCCCCAAATCGATTCCAGATCACCGATCGTAACCAGGACCAGTTCGGTCGGCGTGCCCGGAATCTAAAAGCACTCCGATTCACAGGTGTTGCCGTGACGAGATCCGAGATGCAGTCGTGCTTTGACTGGCAAAGTGAACTCTTTTTTTTTTTCGAGGATCACTTGTCAGGAAGACGCGATCGATCGCTTATTTGTTCGTTTCCCGCTACTTATTCCGTCAGAGGAGACCGAGTATTACGCGAGAGCAACGAGTAACGCTATTTCGTGATGGTTGCCGTCTTGTTTATCCAGTTCGCCCTGAAGCCGTCGTCGGTCGTCTTCATCTTCATCGTCGTCATCACCATCTTCCTCCTCATTATCATTGTCGTCGCACTCGCTCGCGGTAATACTCTCCACGCCATTCGCGGTGTGTTTTCACTTTCTTTTGGACTTCAAATCTGTGAGCGCTAAACGACGTGGTGCATGTGTGTCTGTGTCGCTGGTTGTTTTCCGGCAAAGAAAAGAAACAGAAAACCGAAGCAAAGGAAAACCGTACTGACCGACCACATAACGTAATCACCAGTCAGCTGAGAGCCGAGCTGGTTCCGCCGAAGAAAAAAGAAAGACTGCTGCTTCCTCTCTGCTGTTCTCCACTTGTTCGCGCTTTTACTTTGTGCTCACGCTCATCGGTAGTCACTTGTGGTTTTCGCAAAGATGGCAAGGGGCCGTAGCAGTGAGAGTGTGTGAGCTATGCCAATATGTGAGCCTGGCCGCCCCCCCCGGACACACTTTCTTGTGTGTGTTTTTTTTTCGGCCTCCATCGCTGGATGCAGCTGTGTGCTTGTTCAGTTCACACATATTTGTTTTATCACTCTCTTCGGTCGTTTTGTTGGCTTTTTCTCTTTCTCGATGGCGCGGCGCGCTCTTGGATAGCGTCGTCTTTGGTTGAGCTTGGGAGCATTTCTCATAACGGAATTCTGGCCAAGTTTTGTTTCGTGAAAGAAACCCACGAGACGCGAGACGGACGCAACAAATGAGGTGCCAGCGGAAAAAGTACTCGCCTGGCTCATTACATATTTGTAATTTCACTTTCTTTTCAACGGAGTGCACATGGAGTTTTATTTTTATCTTCTTCTGTTTTTTTTTTTTCTTCTTGTGTGTATCATTTTGTGAGGGCCGCCCGCAGTCGTGATTAAAAGTGTGGATCATGTGGAATTTTGTTGTGCTCTTTTTTCTCCCCTCGTTCATGTAGTTTCAGGAAAAAGGAAGTTAAACAAAAAAATAAATCAATCAACGAATTGAAAAAAAAAGTGCCAAAATGTTTGTTAACCCGTTGTAACGTTGCGCATTCAGAACGCGGTGGTCTTGCGAGTGTATCAAGTCAATCATAACGTTAAGTTGACGAGCAGAAATAAATAAAAAAAATAAAAAAAAAAGTAAAAAGAAAGGAAAAACCCGCTCAAAAATGAGATTAAATATTCAATGTTTTTAAGTAACGCCGCGAAACTAGAATAAATTAAACTTAAATCCCTGGTGGAGAATTTGAAATATACATAAAATAAATAAATATATATATATTTGTTTGAAGTGCAGTCATCGAGAGGATCGGACGGGGAGCAGCTTCGAGACGAGATCTCACTGACAAAAATTGGTCTTCTTTTTGGATTAAATCGCTTTCTAATTTTGACAAGTTTGGTAAGTTTACTGTATTTTATTTTTTTTTTTTTTGCTTCTCTGTTTGTTTGTTTTTGCCTTTCGTGTGTGTGTCTCGAACTTTGTTTTGGTTTATTAAACGTCCTTCGGAGCAAACGAATAATTAAGTGATGAAGTGATTGGGATTCGAATTTGAATTGTGTGTCTGTTTGAACACTCAGCTGACCTGATCAAGATGATCGGTGGCGGTGGAGATGTAGATGTAGACTTTTGCGGAACTGCACTGCAGCCGAGAACTCATTAAATCCGTTCGCTTAAAGGCTGAGAGGCATGTCTGAGTTGAGTGAATTTAACGACTTTGGATTTAATTTAGAACGTCGTCTCAACCTTATCGTGATGTGCTTCTTTGCAAAAATTGCATCAGAAAAGGTGTTGGTCGACTCGTGAAATCAGTGGATTGGGAGGATAAGTCCAAGGGCTTCTGCTAGGCATACATAGGACCGTGCCTCGTTTTTACCCACCACGTACGTTAAGTCTGCTGTTTTAGACGAGAACGACAGCCTGTTTTGTGACTTTTTCGACATCATACTTGAGAAGATCATGCGAAACTCACAGGTCAACACTAGAGGCACGATCCTCGAAAAGTCCGTTCAACTGCTAGCTTACGCGGATGACATCGAAGTGATAGGACGAGCACAGTGAACCGTCAATGAGGCGATTGCTGGCATTGAAGTTGAAGCGGATAAAATGTGTCCAGCGGTAAACGAGGGTAAAACAAAGTATTTGCTGTCATCAAGGAAAGACACACAACATCGACGTCTCGGACAGAACGTCATAATGGGCAGCAGAAACTTTGAGGAAGTCAAGGAGCTCGTCTGCCTCGGCTCTGTAGTCTTACACCAGTACCAAGATCAAGCGCAGAATTACTCTTGCCAACCATCTTTGGGCTCAAGAGACAATTGAGTAACAGAGCCATCTCTCGAAAGACCTGACTTTCAAAACTCTGTTCATGCCTGTCCTGCTCTGTGGCGCAGAGACATGGACGCTATTGAAAGCGGGTGAAGCAGCTTCATTCTCGTTTTGAGAGAAAAGTTCTGCGTACGATCTTTGGTCCTGGTTGCGTTGATGGCGTCTGAAGAAGAAGATTCAACCACGAATTGTACAGGCTGTACAGCGACATGCACCTAGTTAAGCGTCTTCGGATCCAACGTTTAAGATGGCTAAGTCATGTAGAGCGTATGGACACTACGGTCCGAAGAGTCTTCGAATCCGAGCCATTGGGACAACGCTATAGAGGACATCCTCGATCGAGATGGCGCACTCAAGTGGAGAAGGATCTCAAACAACTTGGTATGCTCAACTGGAGGCAGCTGCCGTAAGATCATGCTGGCTGGAGAGGCTTGTTGGTTGAGGCCCAGGTCCACCCCGAATTGTAAACAAAGAAGAAGATGGCCATAGCCCTACATATACCAACGGGAAACCCAAGTGTCACCACAAATTCTTTGACAAAAAAACTACCTAGAGATGACTAGCTTGCTATTCTGTATATTTTATACCGAATTACTTTACAACTTTGAGTTGCTATTTATCACATTCCTGGGAGAGTCAAAGAAGCATCTACCAAGTGTCTTCTTTCTTGGGTTAGCCAGTGCTGACCAGTTGCAAAGAAGTTGCTCCATAACTCGTTCGATGCTTCGCAGTTCCTTTATGTTTTGGAAGAGACCAGTTCTAGTCTGTTTTGGCCTTTCGGAGTCGCCATACAACTGTAGGTCCCTTCCAGAACAATACCACGCACGACACGAGTGGTTGCTGAGAAGCTAGGCCCTTGCCCTCTACGGGCTGTAGCGCCACTCACAGGATTACACTCAACTCTGGGTAGCATTATAGTTCGGTCACAAGTAAGTCCTATTTCATCTGTTGTCAGCTTTCGTATTCAGTCTTGCCTCGATTTCAGAGAAATATGGCTTAATTGGTGGTGGAATGTTGTCAGGGCTAATTGGGTTTCAAGGCTACAGGGTTAATTGAGAGTCCGTCCGCTATTTAATTCCCTTCTTCTTCTAGTGGCGCTACAGTCTGGGGTAGATTTGGGCCTCAGTCAAGAAGCTTCTCACAGCTGGCAGGTCCTTCTCCACTTGTGTGGGCCATCCGTTTGCGTTGTCCCACTGATTTGGAGTCGAAGACTCTTCGGGCTGGAGCAGTGTTGTTCGTGCACTCTACATAGCTTAGCCATCTTAGGCGTTGAATCCGTAGACGCCTGACTAGGCTCATGTGGCTGTAGTTCGTGGTTGCATTTTCTCCTTCAGACGCCATCAACGCAAATAGGGCCAAAGATCAAACACAAAACTTTTCTCTCGAAAAGACAGGACAACGGCTTCTTTACCTGCTCTTGAGATTGTCCAGGCTTCTGCGCCATAGAGCAGGAAAGGAATATTTTTTCCCTTCAATAAAATGAAATAACAGACAGACTGGCTAAGGTTGTGACTATTGTGGCGTCCTGCGACCAAGTATAAGCAAACTGTGTTGTTAGGTTAGGTTAGGTCCGTGGGTAGACGCGGAAGCCACATCTTGCTTAGACCCTGACGAACCCATTGTAATGCCCAAAGAGGGAAAAAATCCTTTACACCCTCCTCGTACCCAGTATGTCTGCACGTAGTCTGTGTTGTTACTAGTGACTTCCTGCAGGGAATTGTAGCTCGTTAGAATCGTAATTTAATTTGATGATATTACTGTTCAAAGCCTGACCATTTACATGCGAGCTGTCGGTAATACCCACGAGGCTTTAAGGAGCTAAGCTTTGAAGCTTGAAAGATGCTCCGTCCATCTAGTAGCCTAACGCACTCCATGTGATTTTCAATACTAAAGGGTGTCCCAAACTGAATGGAAAATTTGAATTAAATAAAAAACACAGATTTAAGTCCTTAGATTGTTATTTTTTATTGAATCATGAAGTACATAGAATAGGGTTATTTATGGCATAACGCATCGGACAAGGCTCTGCTGACACTTCTGTCGAAACTTTGTCGTTTGACCATTCTGTGGCTGAATTTCGTTGATTCAGCGTTTAATTTCCTCCTGGAAAGCTTGAGACGTTGTGGACTTGTTGCCTTTGGACCTTTGGACCAACCATATACAAAATGGTGTTAAATCACTCGATCTAGAGGATCAACTCTGATCACCGAAAGGAAAGAGTAAACGACCAGGAAATGACAGTAATTGAATTGTTTTATGAGCTGTATGGTTTGTGGCGCCGTCTTGTTGAAACCACTTATTGGCGTCTCCAACTGATCCAGTTTCCCTGGTTTTCCCAGTTTTTCAATTGATCTTTTCACAACTGTCGAAGTTGAAACTTCATTCCTACCATGTTTTGTATGAAATCTTCGAACTGTGGCCGCCAAACTTTCATTTTTTTGAAATCATCATTATCTTCTGAACCAGCATGATCCAGTAAAGGGGTTAAAACGCACCAGACATCTCCAGGTAAACCGCTGACATGGCCTTGACACCGGGCTCAACATTTCTCATTGCAGACCTTTCAAGCTGTTTCAAAATTGACCTAGCTTGGCCAATGCTCCATGAAAGCTCAGCACTACTTCTGCCATCGATCGTGAAAAAGCCTCTGAAATACTTGAACTTCTCCACCTGCTTCAATGAGGCGCCACTTACATTCACTCCACTTGAACAGGCGTTCGGGAAATGACCAAAACCTCTGATTTGTTCACGATATTTTTAAGCAAGGGTTTAACAAAAAACACGATGTTGTACCGTGTGACGCTTCATGTTTCCTAATCCTAAATGATCACCTGTAAATTGCCTTATTTTTCAGTGTTGCCAACAATTTTCTGCACAAATGGTGGCATTTATAAAACTTGCTTTAATTTTGGGACACCGTCTATTTTACAAATATGCCAGCACCATCGCCTTCGATTTGTTTTGAGCCATCTTTATAGATGTGTCCAGTGGTTCCTGAACAGAATAAGAATTGAGAATGTACGACTGAAGCTGGCTATTGGCTTTTGGAAGTCTGTCCAATAGTAGACACGTTAAAGTGCCCGAGCTTAAGCTTTTTGATTCCTTCAGCCTCAGAGTCTTCTTTTTGGCGAAAATTGATTTAAGATCACGTTCAATGACACAGTTGATGTAGTTCTTAGTGCCCAAGTGATAGCAATGTACATTAGACGTTGAGGTCCTTCTCACTTCTCTAACTTTCTCCAGGACATTTCACCATACTACAACTCCTTATGGATCACATTTGATTCCCTACTCCACCTTTACCCAAACTTTGTGCAAGCATTGAAGGCGATTTAAGCCTTTCATCTACGCTAGACCAGGCATACCAAGGGCTTTCTTAAATTCTAACAAAAATGCGAGAGGCGCTACAGTCTGAGGGACCAAGTTATGCTGCCTTGGGCCTATCTAGGCCCTTTAAGTGTGAGTGCTTCTGTTCCCATCGCGAGTTGAGAGGACCTACAGTTGTAAGCCGACTTTGTCTGGCAAAGTTTGAGGGCATTTTTCTAGACAGGACAGGTGAGAGAAAAGACAGTGACTCGAGAGAAGAGAAATTGTTGGTGTCGGGGACTAAATCAAGTTCGTTAACATTGACAGATCGACCCAATACGTTAAGGCGGCTGCTTCGAAGTCAGCCGTGAGGCTTTAAATTATAAGATCCATCATCATTTTGTGGAATATCTTTTGATCATGCCGCCGATTTACGTCTGTGAGTGGTTTGAGTGATTGTCGGTAAGGAAGTTCTCCACTGTGGATCATTATCGACTTCATCTCCTTCTCCAAAAGAAAGTCAGTAAAAAAAAGGTATGAAATCGACACCCACCAAGGCTCTGTCTTCTCCCAGTTCCGTACTCCGTAGCAGTTTGCCTTTGTCTTCACTTCCAACCGCTTGCCATGCTCACCAAGCATAGAAATCTTAAAATATTCCTATTCTCCGCCATCGGGTCATCTCCAGAGTTCGCATTCGAATTAGGGTCACTTTCTATTTGCATACATTAGCGCGGATCTAATCTCCGTTTAGGTGGCTACGTCTGACGTCAATTTGAAGGAACCCATTTCTTTTGTTTTTTTGGTTGGGCTTCACGTTAATTCTAAAACACAGATGGACTGGCCTTGACTTTCATAGATTCAAAGTTCTAAAATTGAACTTCAGGATATCCTGCGAGAGTTTAGAACTTTGAATCTATGTTCCAGTAAAGGCCAGTCCCCCATAAGACCCCATCACTTGCTCTCCATCCAAATCGACATGTCAAATGAATGACAAGGCCATCAGTGATTTCATATCCCACTTCGCCAGAACACAAAACCGCTCTTAAACGATCCATTATAAGTCTTCCCATCTGAGATGAGGTGCTAAAACCAGTTCCTGTTCAGATAGCGTTTAGCACTTCGCGGAAAACACTTACTCTCGACTGTGTGCCAGCTTCTGTTGAGCAGAATTCAAGTGAAATTTCATCTCGAAGCGGTTCTGACGGGTTTGCTTCGAGCTCCTGCTCCAGACCAGCTGTGTTTGGTTATGATTTCATCGTTTGCTTGCTCTTCATGCTTAAGATAACGATTTAGTAGCCGTGCACGTATGTGGCTCATAACTAGTGTTCCATTGAATGCACAGCCGACTGTCTGACTGTTTGAGTAACCTTGCATTGTGGTTGCTACTTGTTATCCGCTCGCATTTAGTGTGCGCTTATGACTCCTACGGAGGAGCGTGAAGGGAAGAGGGATGAGCTTCGATAGACGCGCTGTTGGCGGGCGACGTGTGTAGAGATTTGGGAAACGATGGCTAATCTGAAAAGTGAGTGAGAGCGATGGGTGAACAAAAATGCAAATTTTACGCGAGACCTTGGTTAAGTGCAAAAGGTCTTTTGGATTTTGACTGTTTGGAGAGGTTAATCGACTTTTTGGAACCTTCACCTTCAACAATTGGTTCTGTTTGCTTGTCAGTTTCGGACATCTTCTTACCGACTGGCTCCAAAAATGATATTACAGCATTTTCTTCAGTCTTTCTGTACTGGGTATGTAGTCCACAAGGTCCACATAAGTTCCACATAAGTTCCACATATGTTCCACAAATGTTCCGCACAGTCCAACGCCAATATTTAATGCCAATGCCAAAATTTAATTGGTTCCACACAGGTTACACATATATCGCATATAGGATCCACATAGGTTCCACATATGTTCCACATAGCCCAACACCAAAATTTAATTCAGTGAAAAGTGTACATGAATCGAGCGGACAACACGAATCATTGAATTCTTCCAATTCATCAAGAACGAAAAAGAATGCATACAAAATTCACATCGAACCTTGATCGAAAATGCTTCGAATCCGCGCCCGTTCTCCTACGCAATGCCTTAGAATTCCGTGAAATCGCGCAAAGCCTCCATCGACTGTAGATTCTCCATGCTCATCTGAGTCCGAGTAAGATTTGACTGATTGCTCAAACGACACCAGCAACCGAGTGTTTTGTCACCAACACAAGCGCCCACGTTGACGACCTTCACAATCAGCCGCCACAAGATCTAGTATTTATAGCATCCCTCCTTTCACTCGTCCACTTCCAGAATCGGCGCGCAGATGTCAATGATCCATCAGTGGCCAGCCGCAAGGGAGTCTCCAGTATTTTATTGCCCCCGCACTGCGACACACTTTTCAGATCGAAGTAATAAACCTAAAAAGCTCAATCAGAGGAGCCACTAATCAAATGGCTGACATTCGGCGAATACCGGGTCTTAGCCTCACCGCAAGCCAAGCCACTGAGTTCGGCTCTGCCAATTTATTCTGTGATGAAAGTGATTTGCATCTGAATCGTCACTAATCAAACCAGTTTCGATCTGAGATCCACCATCGCCATCGCTCCGTCGCTCCGTCGCTCTCTGTTGCATAATTAGAGTGCTAATTTATTATGTCAGCTCCGGTGGTTCCTGACATAATATTTGAGTTTTCTGTTAGCTTTCCTGACCGATCATCGTCGGCTCGGTGCAGGTCGGCTTTTCCGCTGGACGCACTCATCCACTTGCCGTCGCTGACAGCTGAGTGCACACAAGTGGAAGAACCCCCACACACTCGGCCGCAGTCAAGCAGTCAACCGGTGGGTAGATGGGGCTTCCGCAACGCGGATGAATCAGCCTCTTGTTCTTGTCAGTCGGCCGCAGACCACCGTTCTTCGATCGCGAGCGTGCTGGGCTCCTGCTGGTACGGCGCGGTGCTTCGTTCTCGAGACATTCTCTTTGGAGCGGTGCTCATTTCAGGCCGAGAATTAATGACTTTTTGATTCTGAATTAGATTTGTGTGTTTCTCGTCTGTTCGCTGCTCGCCGGAGGGGGTGATCTTGGACTTAAATAAATTATGTTTGCTGGCAAACAAATAGAACAGGTGTTTGCCGAATCGGCGGGGAACTGGTTCTGGGTTGCATTGTGTGCTCGGTGTGAGGAGAATTCCGGGAAATCTCAAATCTGGTCTTTGACACATTTGGGAAATCGGGGAATCTACAGATTTGATGAGGAATTCATCTCAACCGCAGCTGGCGGTGGGGAATTCGCTGAAAGTTCTAATCATTGTGTCTGAATCATTATCTGGCATCATCTCCCTCAGCCGTTAGACGAGCAGCGAAGATCTTAGATCATAATGCCCTCGTTGAACGATTGGGAACTCTGAATTGAAGGGTGTCCCAACGAGAAGAGGGGAAGCTTGACATTTCCTTGCCGCCGTGCCCATTTTGTCCAAGCATCGGCGGGCAGCAGGACGAATCTTTTCTTCCAGGCAGTAGTCATTCCATTCTCTCAGGCAACGCCAAACTTGTCAATCCATTCCTAGCACCTTTTCTGTGACAGCTCCGCATTTCACATTACACCACCTTACCGACTAGTGTGGAACTTCTCGTGAGCAGAAGAGTGTTCTTCCCGGAAACCCTGTTAAATAGGGCCAGCTAGGTGCTAATAGGCGAACCGAAGCTCAACGCACCTCTTAGCATACGACCCACGCAGCGACTTCGACCCAGTGTGTCCGCAAAAAATAAAGCAAAACGAAAATTTATGAAGCCTTTCATGGAAATTCACCAAAAAAAAACAACCAATCATTCTTAGAATATACACGCCGCCGATTAGGATCGAAAGCGTCCGAGATCGTAACACGATTTGCATAACCGTCGATTGAATAACCTTTTTTTCTTTCTTTCTTTTGTATATTTATTCTTTTTCCCATTGAGACTAAATTAATTTATTAATGAAACGCTGGGAACGATGAGATGATGGGTTTTTGTTTAATTATGCTTTTTTTTTTTTTGGTGGTGTTTTGTTTTGTTTTGCATGAGTTCCTGCGTGGACGTTGTTGGTGGAGAAACTAGTTTCGTTTCGTTGGCTGTTACCGACGGACACCGACTGTTTGTCTGAATCCTCTTAGAGAATCACGGATTCGTGGATTGGACTCGGATTTGGATTCAGATTTGGATTGTGAGTCATGGTGGATGGGCATTGATTTGAATGTGAGCTGTTTCTTGCAGCCGATCACACTTCAATTATGCGAATAAATTGGAATTGGGTCTGTGAGGGGATTATTTTTGGCCTGAAGTGTTTACATCCGGGTTTCTCAGAAGGATGTGGTTTGGTTTTGGTTTTGTTTGTTGTTTTCGAAGGCGGTGGGTTGGTTGAAAGGAGGCTGCAATTGTTTCTCCGTGGAACATGATGTGCATTTGAGATCTTGAGGAAGGTGCGGCTTTGATTTTTAGAAAACGCTTGGGAATCCCTATTGTAAACATGCCCCCTTCTCTTAGATAGTGGGTGCATAGAGTCTGCACCTTGATTTGCGTGTGCATCCCTTTGATGAGGACCCGATCCTGATAGGCAGTCAGTCGCTTGAGAGATGTTGGTCCGAGGGGACCAGCGGAATGTCCCTATACTGTCCCTACACTATAAAAGTTTTTCAATCGATCCAGTCACCGCCTTCCAGCCGTCGGACAGAGGCAAGTCATGCCAGGAGCAACGATCGTCTATGTTGTCTCTAAGAGGACTGATACAGAGCGACCAGATGAGAACGATAGGAAAAGAAATTCCAATAAGTCAACAACGGTGTGAGGTATAGAGTTTTTTCTAGTTTTATTTTGAAGCTACATCCATGCCATTATTCACAGAATAGCAGAGCATTCATATGGTCGTGGTCCAATTTTTCCAATTAAAAAAGGCAAATAATGACTCGGTGGATTCTGTGCGGCGTTTTTCTGGCAACAACGTCTTGAATGTTGGCCTCGATCTCGTCTGAGTGGGTGCTGTAGAAGCTAAGCGCAGGCCCATGACTTCTTCTTACGCTTTGTGCTCTCCGCAACAGTCTGGTCTTTAAACAACAAACACGATCGCCAGGTAGGAGGAGGGATCTAAAACCGGGTGACCAGATCAAAACAATAGGAAAAGAAAGTCCAATAAATCAACAACGGTGTGAGATATGAAATTGATTCTGGCTTTATTTTAAAGCATGAATGTCCATTATTTATAGAATAACACAATACTCATTTGGCCGTGGTCCAATTTTTCCAATTAAAAAAGTCAAATGATGACTCGGTGGGATCTGAGCGGCGTTATTCTGGCAACGACGTCTTGAATGTTAGCCTCGATCTCGTCCAAGTGGGTGCTGTAGAAGCTAGGCGCAGGCCCATGACTTCCTCTTCTGCTTTGTACTCTCCGGTACAGTCTCATGCGGACTTGGTCCTCGAACAACAAGCACGATCGCCAGCTAGGTGCAGCTATCTGTTACAGGGGTGACCAGATACGATCGATAGGAAAATAAATTCCAATAAAACAACAACGGTGTGAGATATAAAGTTGATTATCACTTTATTTTGAAGCTACATTCATGCCATTAATTATAGAATAGCAAATTTTATTCCAATCGCCCTTTCCGCTTAGATGGCTGTGCTTCAAGCAGACGATCCAATTTTTGATAACAGAGTCCGATGTGTACGGCAATACCGTCTCTAATGTTGGAAATGCCTTGAGCTCGGGTGCTGCAGAAGCAAGGCCAGTGCCCAAGCTTTCTTCTTCTTCTTGCAACGCCACAGTCTGAAGCGGATCGTCAAGAAGCACGATCGTTAGCAGTTCTGCAAGGGGTTGGTTCAATTTTGGATGACGCGGTGCAATATGTGCGGCAATGGCATCTTGTATGTTGACTAGCCAGGCCTTCTTCCTCTCCTTTATGCGGCGCTACAGTCTGAAGCAGATCTGGTCCTCGAACAGCAAGCACAATTGCGACTAGCTGCCTTCAGTTGGCCATCATCATCAAGTTGGTTGAGGTCCTTCTTCGCTTTTATGTGCAGCCATAAACTCTGGCGTCTTCTATTGCAGTTCAGAGCTAAAGTTCATATACTCTCCGCCCGTAGCCAAGTTGTCCACACGCTCTAAACAGCCTCGCCACCTTAAGCGTTGAATCCGCATGCGCTTAAGGCAATCAAATCGAAGCTACTTCGTGTCCAATTAAGTTCCGAAAAAACGATTCCGTGACAAACAAAATGCCCACTAATTTGTTCCACTTAAAAATTTCGCGAATTTCCCTTCAGGGCAGAAAGCTTCTCAAAAAACAAACAGACGAGCCTCTGGAGAGTCTGATTAACGAACAGAAGCATTCAACTCAACGAACTCCTCACAGCGATGTGATGAATTAATCGGTCTTGACATGTGATGTTTGAGGCAGAAAAGAAGCAGAAGAAGAAGATGACACACCCCGCCACTGTGCCGGTATCGAGGAAAACAATAGCTCCCGTCGAGCCGCCGGTTTATGGGCATTTTTTGAGCGCACGTTCCACCCATGAATGGCTTATGATGAATAACCGGCTCAGACACAGCGTCTCATCTCAAGAATCTCATAAAAGCAAACAAAAAGAAACGAAAACTCGCCAAAAATTCCAAATCAAATCGGCGAGGATTTACGACATTCACGCTCGCTTCGAAATTGAATTTCAATCAAATCTATGCCGCGTGCCTGGGAAATGACTCTAAACGAATGCGAATCCTTTTGGACACATCACGGGTAGATCTGGTGGCAAGTGGACACCAAAATAATGCCAAATTGGAGGCGGAACAACGACCGCACGGCAGCCATGTCTGATTTTCAATTGCAACTGACTTTCGTCCCCTGGTTCGGCTGATGGTTCATGATGTTGCCACATGCTCTAGAGTGTCGAGCTCGCCGATTTAGTAGGAAATTTCGACCTAGATCGTGTGGGGAAACAGGAGATTGGGGTTGATGACAACAAGTTTGAAACTGACTTCGATTG
This sequence comes from Eristalis pertinax, assembly GCA_907269125.1. Taxonomy (NCBI): domain Eukaryota; kingdom Metazoa; phylum Arthropoda; class Insecta; order Diptera; family Syrphidae; genus Eristalis; species Eristalis pertinax. The sequence goes on from OU026148.1 coordinate 8,975,172, forward strand.
GCTGCTGGAACCGTAAGAGGGACAGGCGAGCATCATTGCCCGGGAGCCTGAAAAACATTCGTAAGAAATGTCGTACACCTCGATGTGACAGGGAAACATGCAGAAACTCTGACGAAACATGCATGTTTGAGGTCTACACACGGTCAAGCACTGGGTGTCGTGGTCTTTAACAAGCACTCCACTACATCACGACGCTTGTCAGCCCATTTTTTTGGGTGATTGGGGAAAGAGAATGCGAGGGCTTCGACCTCGAGTCAGACACATTAACATTCAGAACAAACAAACCCCATGCCCTCCTCTTAGATCCTTAATGGACCACATTCGTGGCTCGGCCTCAATCGAAAATTGGTTCAAATTGGAAACTGTGTCAATGCCCCGGCAATCGATCAGTCTGTATTCTCTCCCTCTCTCTCGTAACAGAATCCCCGCCGTGTCGACTCATTGGAATTTCAATCCATCATCACACTTGGACCCAAGCCTCCATGTGCCAGCAGGTGGCTCTTTCGCAATTGACAAAATAATTAAACATACCCCCAGTGGCTGACCTTTCGCTTGCGCATCGCGCGCGCCACAAGATCGTTGCTTTTGCATAAGTCTTGTAAAACAAAAAAAAAATGAACCGAAACAAACAAAAAAGAACAGCCAACAAACTCCTCCCAAGAATCGCAGCAGTCGCGGTCGGTCCACCGTGGCCGGAGTTAATATCTCAATCCAATCAAGTAATTTACTAAATTATTGCACTTCCCCGAGCCCCCTCCTTGCGGCGGCAATTAATCACCGGGCCTCTGTGCACACCGATCAGACTGACATATGCGATGCAAAATGGCAAGAGGTCAATTGCATGCTAATTTCAGACGCCGCGTCGCGCTGTGGTCTGTCAAAAACGAACAAAAAAACAACAACACAACTCGCCTCGACTGAAAGACTCCAAAAATCGGCCCGAACGAGCGTGTATTATTATTTCGGTAGCCACCTGCCCGCTCTGTATTGGTGTCAACTAGTTTCGAGAGAGATCGTTGGTCTTCGTGCGTCTAGGCGGTTCATGTCCGGTCGTGTTCAGGGTAGCTTTTTGGCGTGTCACTGCCTTACCGATATGTTCGATGTGACTGACTGTCGAACCACCACCGTGCGCCAGCTGTTGGCTGGTTCAAGGACGGTCGGTCACAATTGAAATTCTCTGCTTTAGCTGTTGTGCTCTGATCTTCGATGGCGGTGCGACGATGTGGACGCTTCATCGCATCGGAATGCGCTGCGTCCCAGAAAGCGAGAGCGCTGCGGGACGAGCGGACAACGGTGACAAATTTAATCGTATTATGTCCAAAAACTACGGAATGGCTTGTACCTCGAAGTGGGTCTTTAAATGGACACCAGATACGTGCCATTGACATTTTCAAATTCAAAACATGACTTGGATGTGTAATCGGTTCGGTGGCGAGGCGGTCGCATTGTAAATTGCTGACAGCTAAGCTGGAGGAGGGATTGTAATCGTTTTTGGGGGTTGATGCAGGCCGAGCGTGGGTGGCTTTGCAGGGCGACTCAATTCTCACAAATCAGTCGCAGGCCTTCGTGGGAAGAGACGATTTCTGATGAGTTGTGAGGTTATGCCGTGCTCGTCGTCAACTGATTCTTATTGATAAACAAAGAATGTGTGCTCTGTCCTCCAGAAGGCGGATTCTTGACGAAGCTATTAAAAAATGGCATTCGCTCTTCTATCAGATGACAGCGAGCGACAGTTTGTCCGATTCAAGGCTGTCGTAGAGCGTTATCAAGACTCTATCAAGACCACGTTCTAGCGTCGTCTCTCTGAGGCCCCATAGTCGTCTCTTGACGACGAAATCAGTTGGATCCGGGTTCTTGTTGCCAATGGCACTCGGAACAATGAAAGCCTCAGTTCTCAGCTGAGTGCGATTGGCGATCACCTGCAGCGCGCAATGATGACACAACGTACGCCAACGAACGACTTTCGATATCTGGTTTGTCGGAGGAAATCCCCCAGAAAACTCGATAAGACGTCATTTTTTTTGTTTCGTTTTCTTACCCCAGTGCCCCCACCTCTGACGAGAAGAACCATCCAACTCGAACGAGCGCTAACTACCTGGAAGACAACATGTAACGACACACCAAGATGACACCGTTACGTAAGCGCAACGCAAAACAGTGCCCGCCGCACCAGTATCTGCATCTCAGATTGCCTGCAATCATCATTTCAGAGGCAGCGCCATCCAACATCCAACATCCACGCCTTCCTCCTCGGAAAAGGTGAAAGTGATCACGCACACCGATGTGATCACTGTTCGACTTTAAAATGCATCTCACATAACATTTATCCCACAAAGGAGGCCTACAAATGGCCCCTCCACAAGACGCGCGTCTCTCGCGCTGATGGATACTTCGAACAGAGGCGGCAAAAAAATGAAAAAAAAAAAATGAGAAAAAAAGAAGAAGAAAAAAAACGTGCAAACCTTGGTACTGGAACACGGTGTTTGACGTTGTTTTGTGTTTTGCATGAACAAAGAATAAATCCATGGGATACATTAAACTTCAACTCACGACACAGCGATTGTGTGCGCGCTTGCCCGCCAAAAGTGGCGAAGAGTTGGAGGAACAATCACTTAATGCCGCCGCGACGCCTACATTGCGCGCCTCAGACGCTGACGTCGTCTCTGTCGTCTCTGGCCATAAAACGAAACCGGACATCACCTATTTGTCAGTTTCTGAAGTGAATGAAAGATTCATTTCATCCACTAGACCCGATGCTCGCATCCTGTTCCTTGGAGTGTGCGGCGATGGCGGCGGCGATGGTCTTTGTTCTGCGAGCGGACGTTCGGGCATTTCGTCATGATATCGAGCGACGCCTGGCACAATATCTCGGTTACTAATTGACACATAAAAGATCCCGAAACGTATCTCTGGTGCGGTGCGGCACGCGGCGGCGGTGATTAAGATCTCTCGGTCGAGAATGCTGCCTACCCTCCTCTGTGTCGGCATTTAATCGGTTTTGAGTGGGATTTCCCAAAGAATTAAAATTGAGAAGACGAGGCGGTTCTTCTATTGTGGCATCTATTCACTATTCACATCCGTATCTGCGTTTGGAAGACTCAATTGGAATTCTGAGAGTTTTGCCAAGCGACGACGGTGTGATGGGCGTTGGTTGGTGCTCTGCTTACCGACGTCTGGTCATTGTGTCCATTTGCTTTTGTCTGAAAGGCGGTATGGGGAGTTTTTTCAGGGTTGGATGGAGAGGGCGAGTGGGTCATTCGTTGGGTTCAACCGGGCAGCTGGATCCTGTTGCCTTTGTTTCCCAGTCTTTTATGCGTTTGTGATCGTCGCTTCATTTCTAGATCATCCCTCAAGGCCAGTGACGAACTCACTGGAATCTCCATCAATGTCGGAGAAGACTGAATTCAAGCCATTAGCCATCCCAGTGCTACTTTCCGGCTCAGGGGCGTTCACAATTTCAGAATGAAGAAGGACTCGTGAGCGAGCTTTTCGCATGCGATTTTCTGCATGCGATCTTTGGCGTTGAGGGAATCTGGAGATGGACGGAGCCAGTGCTTAAGGTGGCTCCTGTCATTGACTTCTAGCCTCTGGGAGCGGGACCTCATTTAAGGTGGCGCGCCGAAGTGAAAAACGACCAAATTGGTGGGCTCACTGGACAGTGACCCCGCTTGTTGGTTCAGGCCCACCTCCTCCCCGGTCTGCAGCAACACACGGGGAAGAGAAAACACACTTAACCTTCGCAGAGTTAGGCTGACAATCAGCGATGGTGTCTGAAACACTCATTCACTGGCAGTGATCTTATCAGACAACAGGATCAATGTAAGACTCATTGACTTTGAAGCCGACAGACCTTCTTAAGCGATCAAAAATCCATCTCCATCTCCATTCCCACGCACCCACTCAGTCTCGTTTGTTCCTCCACTAATCTCGTGAATTGCTACACACCCAAAGTGTCCGTAATTACATTCCCATCAAAGAAACAAATAAAAAGGTTACCCTGACGCAAGCAATCCGGTTGCTGCCCAAATCCAATCTCACCTGTCTGTAGCCGCTTTTCTTCGAAGACGATCAGCGAGCGATCGGATCAACAAGAGTACTTTACGATTGTTCTACAGTTTGCCTCGTTTAACGATCGTATTTTCGTTTTGTTCTCGCAACTAATTACAAGCGATTATGTGCGGACTCCCGTTTGATTTGAGAACCGGATCTGCGATCGCGCTGCGTCATCGACCTTACAAAAAAAAAAAAACATCTGAAATGCGACGAAAAATGAATCATAATTGCCGTGCGAGGAATTCGACGGCATCATCATCATCGTGTTAACCTGCCGCGTCAGGGTGCGTGGTAAATTAATTGAATTCCGCGGCGAAAAAAAAAAAACAAACACAGACACTTCCCGCTGAATGGGGAAGAGAACGTTTTGTAATCCCAAGGTCGTCATGGACCGAATTAGAAAGGTTCTCACAAACAATGGCGGGCTGCTGGTGGATCTTTTTTTGTTTAGCTTAGAACAGACGAAAGCTCTGACTGATGCTGGTGGAGTTCCTTTCTCGGCGACGAGACGATGATGATAAATGGACTCGCATTAATGAGCGGATTAGAACGTCTAATTTATGGATTTTGCTGTGTAGTGGGATTAGCTGAGATTTGTGGGCTCACGTCGCTTGGCATGTCACTTCTACATCGATTCCATTGTGTTCCCTAGTGTTAATTTAATTGTGGTCAAGCTGGTGGCGGTATGCGGATCAGTTGTAGCGGTGTAATGTGGCGCAGGTGAAGTGATTGGCAGACAATTGACTAGGTGCGGTTCCGGGAGTGCTTTGTTTCTTTGTGAGATCTTAATCGAATGGTATGTCTTAGTTTCTTGAGCAAGTCCTTCTCCTGAGTAGCGTATTTGGAGACATAGACAAGATACTTTAAGATTGCTGCGCCTTTTTACCAACTTCCTGGGCGTACTTCATAAGATGGCCATTTTTAGGCGTTCGAAGACGTATGAGTTCTGGCATGACGCTGCTGAGTCTTAGTCACCATTTCAAGGTCACAGAAAACCTCTGCAGCTGTACCAGGACTCGTTTTTGACCAGTCAGTGAATAGGGCGAACATTCCTTCAACTGATACCATTTTCTCCTGCCATTGCATACGGTCCGGAAAAACTTAGATGAAAGAAGGTCGTTTCCTGGGGCTAGGGTTGGTGGTAGATAGTCTATCTGTCTGTTGTATTGTCATTCTGATCACTCTGCTAGAAGCCACACATGTCCAAATGGCTTATCAATCGAAAACCCTCCCACTTACGGCCGCACTGTTGCAACAGAATAAGTCAAGGGAAGTCAGAAAAAAGATAGCCGCGAGTGCTGGTGTCATTCTGTGGCAACCTATGGCAACCTGTTGCTCCTAAGCAGGCCGATATTTGCATTTTCGCTAGATATGTGAGAAGATGCAGATTTCGTCTCATATTTTGTGTCCCACTTTCCTTGTTCCCTCCTGTGAGAGTAGAGTTAACTTAAGTCATGAAACCATTATTGTACTAGAGTGACCATGCATCCACTTGGGTTGCGCGTGGTCTGCGGTGGACAGTTTAAATAGTAATGGTCCCACACTCGACCCTTATGTGACTTCTGTTTAAATGATCTGATGGACTTTATAGTATCAATCTTACTTACTCAGTCTGGCGACCCATGGAAGGTCCGAGCCTGAGCAATTGCTGCCTTCCATCGTTGACGGTCCTGGGCACGCTGCTTCCAGTCCTCAAGGCCAAGCTGTCTTGCCTTGTGTACCGGAGATTCAGTCTTCCTCTCCCTCTCGAAGCAAGGCTCGGATTCAAAGACCCTCTTTGCTGGAGCACTGTTGTCCATATGCTCGATGTGGCCGAGCCAGTGCAGTCGACGCATTTTTGCCCTCCGGACTACATCCACATCCTGGTACAGCTCGTAGAGTTCGCGGTTATGTCTTCTCCTCCATTCGCCTTCATAGTATCAACCTGGACGACAAAAAATCAATTGCTCAGGATACTGTACACCAGTCTTCCTAGGTAAATGGGGAATCTACTGTTCAGCAGCTTAGTGATGAGCCTGAGATTCAGGCGGCGTCAAGGCCTTTTCGATGTCCAATAGACGAGCAACTCTGATCTACTTTTTTGTCAATGCTCACGCGTCTTCACTGTGCAGCCTAGGTTGGTAGGTATTTGGGTGCCCTGTCGGCCTCAAGGCGTGGCTCACTTAGACCAAGTGGTAACAGAAGAAGGTGAGCTTTCGTTGTAGACTGACGGCTCAAAATTGAGTGTGGATACAGGCGCAAGCGATCTTCTGTGAGCTATTCGAGAAATCTCTGGCATTCGAAAAATCTCTGACGACTGCAGCTTCTTCCAAGCTGAACTAAAACTGAATCATTACTCGCGCAGAGAGAACTCAACAGAGCCAACAAATCTACGTCCATCTCTTCCCACAGCCAAGCGGCAATCAAAGCCATACCATCGGACTCAATCTTGACGTCGAAGCTAGTCAGGCTATGCAGACAGAGAGTCAGTGGAATATCCTTGGCATACATGGGTACCTGTGGCAGCCGTGGCGTTGTGTGTATTGTGCGTCGACTCGTATGCACTTGAACCTCGATGACTGGGTTCGATTCCCAATACAACCAAAAATAATCACCGCCCACCTCTTCCGAGTCGCTGACAATGCTCAAAGAGTATGACTGTCTAGAAAAAGCGTCTCAAACTTGGCCGTTCGGAGTTGGCATAAAACTGCAGGTCCCTTCCACTCGTGGGTACCAGGGCACACTGGCATCCAAGGAAACGAAAAAAAAGAGCAGCCTTGTGAAAAATGAATCTGAGCCGAGTGAATCTTCGTCATTCCATTACGCAGTCACACCGCTTAGCTGCATAAGCAGAAACCTGACAGACGAAGCCCTGGAGCCAGAGCCAAAGCACGTGGGCTCAATGTGGAAATTGGAGCAATGGGCGACGCTAATCAAAAAAAGATCAACATCACTGATCAGCTTTAGTCGCAGGGAAGTGCAAATGTTGGATAGATACTGTTTCTTCCTCATCTTTGCATCGTCGGCAATTGCTTGTGTACCTACATACGTGGGGCGTTCAATATATTCTCGGTATTGGGGTCAAGCTGTGGTTGTGTATATAAATTGACTTATTTATCAAGTAATACTATTATTTAAGTGCATTCGTGTAAAATTTCATATAAATGTGATTATTAATTCGCGTTTTATCTCTAGTTAAACAGAATACCCATTTATATATTTATATATACAACTACAGCTTCACTCCGATACCGAGAATATATTGAACGCCCCTCGTATGTCACAGTACCCGGTCAGGACTGCTATTTGCATGCGTGCATCCTTGCGACTAAAATGACATTGATCTCTTCTTGCAACATCTCAACGCAGCAAGAGCAATGGCTGAATTGTGCTCAGCTTAGGTCTCCATCGTGTTGATTCTTCTTACTTAACGTGTTCTGGAATTTGATTAGGCTCTCCACCGAATCAGAATCTCAGGCTTTCTACCTTTTACCCCTTGTTTCCTTAGGACCTCCCTGAGTCTGCAGTGCCTTGTTAGGAAGGCTTTAAGGATACGGAGTTTGTTCTTGCTCGTGCAACATATATGCCTCCATAAGCCTCTTTCGGCTGACTACCGACCTAAGAGTGCCTTCTGTTGGGTTCTTTTTTCCCTGTTTCGAAGTGAACAGTTCCCTGAGTTTCTTCTTCAGAATGGTTCTGGGCCTGTAAATGGTTCCAATGCTCCTTTCCTAGCTAGGGAGTCCGCCATCGCATTGCCTCCGATCCCCGTGTGGCCAAGTATCCAGCAGAATCTCACATTTTTTCCTTCTACTCTTACTCAATTGAGCTTCAGCAGGCATTCCCACACAAGCTTGGACTGATGTGGGAGTATAGTGCCATGATAGCGGCTCGACTGTCCGACATCAATGCTATGTCGCTGTTGAACGTATCGCTCTTTGGCATGAATTTCTGCTTAAAAGAAGTAAAGGGTGGTTAAATTTTAAGGGCCGATGTTGGTTTTGAATAAAACGCAAATTATTTACGAAATTATTGTCATTTCTTTTTATTATGATAATATTGGTATGGTTCAATTATATATGGAACAAAATATCGGCCAAAAGGCCCCCGCGACCTCGGCGCCCCACCTCCGTCCGATGGTCCAAATTTTCCATGACGCTGAACTTAATTGAGGTTCTATGCCGTTAATGTGCCGAATTATCTCATCCTTTAGCTCTTGAATTGTTGCTGGCTTATCGACGTACACCTTTTCTTTCAAATCCCAAAGAAAAAAAATCCAACGGTGTCAAATCACATGATCTTGGCGGCCAATTGACATCGCCACCACATGAGATAACACGGCCATTGAATTTGTCGCGCAAAAGAGCCATTGTTTCGTTAGCTGTGTGCCAAGTGGCATCGTCCTGTTGAAACCACATATCGTCCACATTCATATCTTCCAATTCGGGCCATAAAAAGTTCGTTATCATTTCACGATAGCGAACTCCATTCACAGTAACTGCCTGATCGGCCTCATTTTGGAAAAAATACGGCCCGATGTTGCCGCCAGCCCACAGTCACTCTTTGTGGGTGCATTGGTTTTTCGACAATCACTCTTGGATTATCATTCGCCCAAATGCGGCAATTCTGCTTATTGACGAATCCACTGAGGTGAAAATGTGCCTCATCACTGAAGATGATTTTCTTCGAAGTGTACGATATGCATTTTGATTTGAACGCCCATTTTCATAATAAGCCTGAATAACTTTAACGCGTTGCTCGATTGTGTATCTTTCCATGGTTCGAATTGAGTTAGTCTGAAATTGAGAAATGTCAAATGAAATGCAGAAAAAAACTTGACGTTTAGGTGTGGTTCACATTCAACATCGGCCCTTAAAATTTAACCACCCTTTATTTTATCCTGGTTCCGAAAACCCCGGGCCAGTTGCTTCATCGGTTCTTGATCCATTTGTATACCATTTTACCGAGTTGCTGCTCAGTCTGTGGACCATGGATTCATTGCTCCAGTCTTTGGTGCTGACCTGAATGGTAGATTTCTTCTGGAACTAGACTTTAGTAATCACGTCATACTTCGCAATGGCCAAGAGTGGTAGCTAGAGCATCGAATTTTCTCAACGTTATGCACTTGTCTGTGCCTATCTCTTCTTTTGGGCCCTAGGAAGGTTAGGTTAGGTTAGGTTATGTGGCTGCCATCAAAAGCGATGGATTTACTTAGACCCAAGGGTCCATTGTGTTGGCATTGAGCCGGTTACCGTCCGTTACTCCTGGAATCATTTTGTTTTTTTTTTTGGACTAATGCCCTGGATTTGATATCCTTTTCAGATGTGTCCGTAAGTTCGTTTAGATAGTATTGTCCAAAGGTTTATTTCCTAATGGTGGCCAGATGTGACGGGTTTTCCTCTTCTTTTTCATCCATGCATCTGCTACAGAAGTCATCGTATGAAAGGCCTAGTCTTGCGGCGTGTCTACATATTGCGCAGTGTCCTGTGAGGAGTCCCACTAGGTTACTAAGGTTTTTTTCAGCTTAGACTGAGGATGGCCGTGGTTCTTTGTAAGTCCATTTTTGGCCCTTTTTGTTTAGCATGTAGGCACAAGTTAGGGTTATTCCATCTTTCACGGGCTCTGTTGATCGCTAGCTCTGTGATTTTGGTCCCAGGAATTTTAAGAGAATTCCCTAGATCTTCTGCCCTTTCGAACCTCCTGGGAAAGTCGTCATAAATCCCTCCTGCCACTCTCAGAAGTTCCATCAAGACTGCCTGATGCGTCTGTTTCCATTCTCCATTACCGCACATTTCAACTCACAGCTCCACATTTTTTGCATGACAATCTCGCGCCATTTGACTTAGAATCGCAATAAGAAATACAAAAAAATCTCAAACAGCCATCGCGTGATGTGGCGTATAAAAGCACCTGCAGCTCCCATGAATGCCTGATTATCTAGCACCAGGTGCTCAATTCAAATTTGTCCATTCATCTCCTTGCCGCGCCCGCAATATCATCGGTTATCTGGTTCACTATTCAAATCGGTGAATAATTTCCCCGTGCAATCGTTCAAAAGATGACACAACTTGTCAAGAACTCCAGACAACCATCGGAACCGGAACACTTCCCCCCATTTAAGGTCAGTCGTTGCGCAACAATCGCCACTTAGCAGCGGCGCACTGCTAGTCGGGGCAATTAATTCGAATTCATCATCCGCGACTAATGATGCATTCTAAGCGATTCTTGGTCAAACAAATCGAGTGTGACCACTGGCCACTCTCTGACGGCATGACTATCGGCATCCGATCGTCAATTTGGTGCGGAATTCAAATTGCTCGACCAGCGACATCATTAGATCCTCGTACTTGTGCTCGTCGATCGTCGAATGACATTGAAGTCGTTTTTGTCGGTTTGCTTTCGGATTTTTTGATCGTTTTTGTCGCATTTGCGAGTGAAGTGAATTAGAACGCGGAACAACAACTTCGGGCGACTGGTGGTGGTGGTGGTGGTGCTGCGTCATGTCGCGAAAGTGAATGCTGGTTGGGACTGGTGGTGGGGCTGGTGTGACTCTGTTTAAAGTCACACCAGATGAGATTGGATTACGATTGGATACCGCTTCGTTTGTTATCCCCTCGAGCTGTGAGTCAAGTAAACTTGATGATTCGGTTTTTTTTTCTTAGATTTGCCGCCTTGGGGGTGGTGTCTATGGGAGATTGACTAACCCTCCGATACAATAGATCGATCCTGGTCGCGGTGTGGTTGCCTTCACGGCGTGGGTTGTACAAGATGGGAAGAAAAAAATGGGAGATTGACGACAAGATGCCAATGAGTTCCACTTGTGTGTGTACTTTCTAAGCCCCTCCCGTCATTTTTAGCGAAGTCTCGCGGATTCCCTTTTGGATTCGATCTAGTTTAAGAAGTCCTCGCGCTTCTCAAGGATGCCACAGAATGGAGTGGTCCTACGCCGATCATGTTTTCCGAACACTCTTCTTCCAAAACCACTGCCAAATCCTGGTTCACGACTTCGCCACCCCAAATAATCCAGCATTGTCGGCGACGCCGCCTCAGATCCCAGTTAATCGCTGATCGCGATGCTATCGCTTGGACTGGGCACGCCAATCTCTCCAATCTCCTAAGTGGATCGTTCCTCCTCCCACTGCCCAGTCGGTCGTCAAACAAAGACACTGGACGAGGGTCATTGCCTCGGTCAGACCCATACACAGTCCATCGAAAAGTAACTTTCCATTCCAAGAGAAAAAAAACGCCTATCGTGTCCCATAACGGTAACGAAGTACAGCACTCAAGTGCGTTAAGGCACACACATGACGTACGCGCAAACATTTATAAATAATCTCAAGGGTCATTTACATTTCCACAAGCACGGTGGTTGGCTGCGCTGCTGCTGCTGCTACTGGTGGTGGTCGCTTGCCAACGACGTAGTCGGCGTCATCATCGTCGCCGCCGCCGCCGCCGCTTCACTGCCTCACATGGCCGCTGTACAATCCCGTCGCCGATTGTTACCAAATCAGATTGATGTTCGCATAATTTATTTATGTTATTATCGGTGAAAAACAATAACAGTTGCGAGTGTAAATGAAGCCTTAACCTTGGCGAGTCGTGTCTCTGTGTGAAGTCTCAATCACAGTCTGACTTGAAATGCAGACCTCTCTGAGCCAGCTTGCCACTCACATTTTGTTTCGGTCTTTTTTTTGTTTTTTTTTTGTAATTAACCGTCGTTGAGTCTCTGTTGTAGCAGCCGTAGGCCTTGTTTGCATAAATTTTGACGCTTGGAGTGCGAGCGAGTTCACGAAAGGACACCGACTGACGTTGAGTTTGTTGACAGATGTCAGTTCCGGTGTGGAGTGCGTTCTGTGATTGCCCCGCTGCCGCGTGTCATCGGCGCAAATTGACCTGTCGAACGGAGTGAATGTCGTGAAATTGGGGCGTCGTGAAATCACCATTCACTGATGACAGCAGTTCTCTTTTGATTCGCTTGTTGACTCCTGACTGCAATTAGACGCAAAATCATGGTAATTAAGTAAATTGGCAACACACTGCCTTTGGAAGCCGGACTTGTGCTCCAATAAGCTCAGAACGACTTAAGTGCCGGTGGTGTCATTAAGTGTGTGTGTGTTGTTTGGTGTGGGGGGGGAGGGGGGGGGGGGTGAAGTCAGGAAATTAATTTGCACACAAGCGCGTTGCAGGCGATCTTGATTGAATCTTACATAAATCGCGTGAATTCGTTTGATGTGCTGCGGCAATTAGGGGGCCTCTGATCGAATGATTCACGTGCCAGGCACTGACCGGAAGACGATTGTCTGACGAGCGTCTGAATCATGGATTATTTTTGGGCGAAATGTGAAGTTGCATCAGTTGTCAAGAGGCCTTCAATGCGGCATTCCTCTGTGTGCTCGATCGTCTGCGAAAGACTTCCTTGTCACGTCAGCGTTGACTCACCTAAAAAAAGACCGCTCCGCCTCGAGCGCAACGGATTTCCTCTGATTTCCGACTACCAACCGTCAGCCGTGGATACTTTCCCGATGAGTTGTTGGCCGAGTTTCAGCTGGCAATGCATTCGCACAACCCCTTGACCATTATTCCGACTGGACTACGTGCACCCACTGGAGTGGATTATCGTCTGCCTCGTCATCGGTCTTCTTACACATTCCACCTGTCGGCCGCATCATCCTCACTTAATGCTGTTGTTGCTGCCCCTCCCCTTCCCCTGTGATAATGGTGCATGTTTTTTTCACACTACCACCCATCTCGCGGATGGACGGACGGACTAATTACGACCCGCGTTTCGACGCGTTGCCACTGCCGAGCGAAGAAGAACGAAGCAACAAACAAGAAACGAACGAAAATAGATCCAAGAGAGAGAGAGAGAAGGAGAGGGAGAGAGAGAATACAACTCGATTCCGATGTTTAGTAATGGGATGTTACGTAACGCGAGAGTGATGAGAGAGACGACCTTGAGAACACACACTCGTTATCTCTGTCTTACGCTGCGGCCATCTCGCTCTCTGTGGCGTACGTAGATACAGAACTCTTTGTCTGACGGACGGTGAGCGCTGCGTCGCCGAACCGCTTCGGGCTGAAGATTAGTTTTCAATTGAATGCAATTTGAATTAAGTGGATTGCATTCGGTTGTCGATGTTGTATGTAGCTGCGGTTGATCTTTGCGTGTGTGCGTGGTTGAGTGAGTGTGTGTGACTTTGATTTGTTCGTCTTATTTGCATTTAACACTGTTTTAGCGAGTTTTTTTAATTTATTTCGTGTTTTTTTTCCTTCTGTTTCTTTGCAGGTAAGCGAGAAAACAATTCAATTTGACATTCGGTTCGTTGGTGTAAATGCGAAAAAAAATGAAACAAATAATCGGAGGCAGATTGACGAGACGTGGCCTTTTGGAAGGTCTGGAAAGGGTAAGAAGGAGAGTCCCTCCGTGGAACTTGCTGTTGGCCTTCAGTCCACTTGGTCTACTTCTGGTTTAGCTTGCAGTTGGAAAACGTCTTGGTCATCAGTGGTGTCCAATCGAAAGGCCAGTCCACAAAAGTGGGCATCTATTCTCAAAGAGCCAGCTTGGCACTTGATTTGACGCTTAATTATCCCTCGTTGAGTCTGTTGCAAGTCTTCATTTCCATGCTATATTGCGAGATGATTGGCGACTGTCTGAAATGACGTCTGACAAGCCTTGTGGTGATTGGAGTGGATCCCAAGTCCGAGTTAAATTTTGGTAGGTAGTGTAGCCCATATCCTAATCCAGCACATAAGCAGTTTGCCAACAAAAATTCGTCATAATTTGAACAGTCGTTTAGGACCTAGAGCTCCGCAAACACCATAACTTTCTAATTCATGTATACGCGTCGGTAATGCAGTTCGCTTGATGTTCATAAATGAAAGTCATTGATTCAAATTTTAAACCCTTCTTGTTGCCCACTCACTCGGACGTCAAATTGTCTCTCAAACGTGTCACTTTTGACCAGCTCCCCTTAAACTCCTTGCTTGTACAGTGATTCATACGATTCCATGTGAACGTGGTCCTTTCTCTTCGGCGCCAAGTGAAAGGTGCCCCCAGAGAGTCCTGACGGCTGTCTTGGCACGTTGTCCGCAGCTGTTCGGGTTCCCTTTCTTTCCGGCATATGTATGCAGCGCCGGTGTTTCCTAACCAACCCATCAGCCACACCAGAAATGAGATAAATTATAATTTTGACACCTCCACCTGCTGGCATACCGTGTCTCGGCGGTGTCCCCACCGGGAGTCGCAATAAAACACGCACGCAATCAAGTGGAAATGTCATCGGAAATGTTACCAGTTTCCCTGATCTCTATGAAACCACGACGACGACGATGACGATGGCGAAGCTCGCTCTAGGAAATGTTTTGGCAACTTTATGCTTAATTGCACACAAAACAGCACAGAGGGAGTGCGGCGGGGACTCTCTAATGAGGCGGTTTATGCGTGCGTTTGCACGTATCTCGCGCGCTGATACGCCGCAAAACGCAATACGCAACGTGCAACCGCCACAGTGACCACAGAGCGAACACCGTCGACTATCGAACGGAGTCGACGCTGTTGCTGGCGCTGCCATTGCCGGCTGATGCTGTCATCGGTGGCGATATTTTTCCTCCGATATCGCAATTTTGTGAAACCCAATACCGAGGAGGCGTCCGACAACGAACGACGTCGCCGTCATGCGATTGGGAACAAAACAAAAAAAAAAAAAAAACAATTTCACTTTCAGTGTGCGCTGTCTGCCGCTCTCGGGTGCTCTCAGGTGCTCGGGTGCGGGTCTTTGTTGGGATTTTCCTCTGATGTAGCTCTAGGCTTATCTGCTTCCATGTTCCTCTTTGGTTTCGTGTCTAATATCTGTTAGTGGGTCTTATGCAACGAGGAGGAAACCATATGATGGCACATGACCTCTTTCTCACGTCGTCGTCGTCGTTTTGCGTCGTGCGTCGTCGAGGGAAAGTGTTTATTTTCACTACAAATCGCTGGCGGTCAACGGAGTTATGTGCGTAAGTGCGAGATGCGTGTGCGGCCAAAGGTGTGCTGTTCGACAAATTTTTGTTGTGAAACAAAATCGGTGTCGTGACATTTTGGTGCTGTATCTCTGATGTTTGACAAAGCTTTTCACTTGACAGTTGTTTTGGTGTGTCAAACAGATTTGCAGAGATGTTCACTTGTTCCCCGGACTTTCGCTGTTTTTGAAGAAAGAAACTTGCTTTAGATTTGATCGTCCCTAACCTCATTCTTTGATCAGAGACCTGTCAGGTGTGGCTGTCAAATGGCAACGTCTCGCGCCCCATCACTCCCTTGAATTCAATCCAATTCTCGTACCTCCAACCAGACAGTTCCACCCCCTTCATTGTCAATAACAAGTGTTTTGACATATTGACACCTGTCACTGGCTCCCTCTCCTCCCCCGTCGTGCGAAAATAAAGCAGAAAAACTATCCCAATCAACTCCTAATTTGCATAACAAGAGAGACTTGTCTCCTCAACAAGCCGCAACGCCGATGACGTGGATGTCATAAGCAACCAGTGAAACGTCACCCTCAGCTGTGAGCTGTCAACGAAAAAAACAAAAAGAAAAAAAAGGAAAATAAGGAATCAATCGGAGAAACTCCACGCCACACAAGCCACATTCCG
Organism: Eristalis pertinax; assembly: GCA_907269125.1. Taxonomy (NCBI): domain Eukaryota; kingdom Metazoa; phylum Arthropoda; class Insecta; order Diptera; family Syrphidae; genus Eristalis; species Eristalis pertinax. The sequence continues at coordinate 8,990,832 of OU026148.1, forward strand.
CGCTGGCCAGCCTGTGACGCACGCACTTACAACTCACTTCCGTGCATTAAGGCGTCGTCAACGTTGCGCTCGTCATCTGTCATCTGCCTCAGACGAGAGTTTAGGTAGCTCCATTCACATTGACAGCATCAAGAGCTCTCCAAAACTCGCGCGTACGCGTTTGTTGTGTGTGCTTTGTTCGGATTTTGTTTTGCTTCTTTCGCGTTTTTTTTTTCTTGCTTGTTTTTTGGCAACGTTTTCGTTGCGAGTTTGACAGTTGAAGAGCAATCGAAAATTTATCGATTTAACATAATTTGCTGGCTGCCACTTAGCACTTGTTGTGTTCAGGAAGCAAAAGTCGCGTTGCGTTACCCCAGAGCGCCGCACACGAGGGGAGACTTCGAGTGTAATTTGCGCGTGCTGCGTGTGCGCAAGAGAGAGAGAGGGAGAGCGAGAGAGAGTGAGTGTCTGGTCGAAGTTGTGCAATTGTTTGACGTTTCGTTGTGGTTGTCCTGTCATGCGCTGGTGCTCCAGGATGTGCTCGAGGGAAATTTGATAGACATCGCCTGCGGCGGACGTAATTAAGATCAGAAAAACGACGAAAACGAAAATGGCCCCCCCTTCCTCGGGGGCTTTTTTTGTTCGTCTCTGACAGACAGTAATCTCTTCTGGTTGTTTTCGTGTGCGGCGTCATGTCACGCAAGCGAATTGGCCAAGCCGTCGATTGCCGTGTCGATTTTATTTTTAAATTGAGAGATCGTAAACTAGTTTACTTTTTCGGTGATCGCGACAACAACGACAACGACGACGATGGCTGTGCTGGTGGTGGTGGTGGTGGTAGCGGTGGTTGTTGGGAATTCACATTAAGATCGTGATACCACCTGAAATGGCAGCAAATTTTAAATTCAAATATTTTCGCAAGACAATCAAAGAAATGTTTTGTGTGCTTATTGGCCGATTGAAGGAGTTGACAAAGAGAATGTCACTTTTGCGCAAATGACAGATGGCGGTGGTGGCTTGTCGGAGCCAAACTGTCGTCAGCAGATGACAGTTGAGAGTGGGACGATGCAACGACAGACAGACGAACTTTCACCTGCCTGCGGTTGGCTTGCGAGAGGAACCCACCCCCTTGTCCCATGCGTCATCGCGCCGAGAGCAGATCATCGTCAAGTGATAATAGGCGACATCTCGAGTCGTGCTCGGACTAATCACTTTGCTTAATCGCATGGCCTTGTCCATTGATGGTCAATTGACAGGGTTTTCGATCGCCTTGAGTGAGTTGTGATGTCTAGTCGGATTCAGTCTGATGGCACAATATGTTGTGAGAGAAGGGCACAGACCCCGTTCGTGAAGGTCAATGATTTGCAAAAGAAATGTGGTGTCAAACACGCTACACTTGACAACGTCTTAAGGTTGACAAGAAATCACGTCAAATTGACGATAACTTATCGCGAAGGTGATGGTGTTTGGTTAAGGGCATCCCGGGGACTTGATGATGCGCAGAGATGTCTGTAGTTGCTGGCCTCTGGTTTGCTGGCCTCTGGTTGCTGTCCTCAGTGTGAGAAAAATGTTCAGTCATCAGCCTCCACGTCGTTTAAGCCGAGAAGTGTCAATGTTCCAACCCCTCCGACAAAAGACAAACACACACAAACCGACCGATAGACAGTGCAGATAGTTGGATACATTTACCACCGACTGTGAAGTCAAGAGGCACTTGTACCGCCATCCACCGCCGTTGTGGTCTCATTGTGAGCTCGACACTCCCCCCCCCGGCTTGCCGTACGTAAACCGCGAGAAGCCCAAGAAGGCATCAGAAGCCGGCACCACAACCAGCCACAGCCACCATCGGCAGCAGCAACTGTAGCAGCTGCTGTTACCGCTGAGAAGCTCTCTAAGGTGCATTGTAACACGTAAACTGTATCTGCCTGCGATCGGTGTTTTTTTTTTCTCGTTGGTCTAGTGCGATATGTGCTTGTTCGTTTTGGATTGCATGCCTCCGCTGCTGGCAAGGTGCATGCATGCAGAGCACCGTGCACGGGCACACACTCAGAAGTTGCAATATTTGCGCAATTCGCCATCTCCGGGGCGAGATAGAGTGGATGGTGTGCGATGGATGCTGTTTCAGGTGAATAACTTTATCTGCTGGTGTATCTTTTTGGAGGCTTGTGTATTTTGCACCGCCTGCTTCTCGGTGGCGTATGTGGAATACAATTGATTGCCACTTGACGGCGCGGCGATGAGATTGCGGCAAGACAGCAACGCCATACACGCCGATGTCGATGGCTACCACGACCACGAGAGAGGTTTGTTTGGCTGTGCTGTTACTCTGTATCTCCCTCGGCGCATCGGGGTGAAGTGCTTTTGATCCTGACATTTGGTGTTATGAGTCTCAAATTAGCATTATCGTGTCAAGTAGCGAAGTATGACTGCTGGGTGCTTGTGTGCGCGCCACAAGTTCAAAGTGGGGCGTGGGGCTGGTGCTGGAGATTTCCAGATTTCCTCACATGCGCGAGATTGGCGCTGGGAAAGGCCCGTCTGGGTATTCCACGGAAGTTGACTCGTTGTGTTGATCGAATGAGTTGACAAGTAATTGATGGAAATGTGCAGCAATTCGCACCTTCAACTGGTTGATTAAGTACCTCGCCATTTTGCACTTTCCACCCAGTCACCTTGTCTGCAATGACACCGCTCTGTCATAATGCCTGCTGTGTGCACAACAATTCGCCTTGATTGGAGGACACGCGCTCTCTCTCTCTCTCTCTTTCTCTGTGTCTCGTCTGAATTCATCAATTAGCATACTCCCTCAAATCATTGAATCACAAGGCAGAACAATCAATCACAGCCGCCCACAAAGCCGCAACGATCGCCGATCTAGTTGGCTTTCACATTCGTGTTCACGTGTAGCATCAACGTGCCACGGCGAAATCCGCAAGCAGTCACAGCGATCGCAGCGATCTCCTTCTTCACATTCGCCAGCATTCGAATGCAAATGCCACACGGTCCCAAAATTAATTGTCCCACTCCGTGGCGCGGTGCATGTTGCATAATTGACTCACCAAATCCGGACCACCAACGAGAAAAAAGCAGTCACTTAACGCAGAATGCCGTGGATCGCGTCGTCTGTTGTGTGTGTCAACTGCCTGGAAAGGGTTCAGCGCTGAGTTATGGAACAGTCCATATCGGGTGTGCAGACTGTAGTCTGTAGTCTGTAGTCTCCTGCGAGACATAATGGAGCGATCCAATCCAATGCTGGTTGTCCACATTCGATGCTGCCCCCATGGAGTCGCCATCGATAACGCAGTCCTAAAGGTTGTGTGTGTCTGCCAGTCTGGCTGGCTAGCTGGCTAGCTGGCCCGGCTGTCCCCCCACCAGCGACTCGAGGGAGTTCCGTGTGGCGGCGCGCTTAACCCGGCCGAAAAACCAATTAAGAAAGTATCTATTTGTGCGCTCAGTGCGATTGTATTTATTAAGCTGTCAGCGATAAATTATAATAATTCCGCTGGTCCGACGCGACGGGCGCACATTCGGACGTGGTTGCACCTCGGTCAGTTCGCCTGGCATGCGTGTGTATCAGCAGAGATTATCGACTTGATTTAGAGCAATCGGCCGATTATCGTTTTATCGATTTTTGATTGCCCGGCCGTGCTACATGGCTCCATGGTGGGTTGCCAAATCGATAATTGATTTTTTCGCTCGATATGACCGACGACATGGAAAGGGTGGCGCTTGGTCAACTGGGTGAGATGCCGTGTCGGTCGATCGTCGATCGTTGTCGATTGTGGAGCGCAACGAGCTGTGGGACGGTGATTTATTGATGATGGGGAGGTTGCTGGTTAATCATAGTTTTTCTGTTGACCTCGAGTGAGTCTGAGCATTTTCTGAGATGATTCTTAACAGGCAACTGGTTTAACTGGCTAACATTGAAGAGGAAATAAACACGGCCTTGGTCAGCCTTGGCGGGTGTGGGGAAAATGTCTTCGCTTTCGATCTTATCTCAGCCTTGAGGTGATTTAACATCTGTTGAGACTTCCTTCTGTTCTTTCGGAACGCGTTTGTGTTTGGATCGAGCTTCTTGAAGTCATCAGTTTGTCAGGTGTCTTTGGAAGCCGCTGAGTTCAGAAAAAAGACCCCGTGGGTCGTTTCTGGGCTGTCTTTGGAAGCCGCTGAGTTCAGAGAAAAGACCCCGAGTGTCATTGGAAGCCGCTGAGTTAAGAGGAAAGACCCCGAGTGTCATTTCTGGGGCGTCTTTGCAAGGTGCTGAGAGCAGATGAAAGCCCTCGAGTGTCGTTTCTGGGGTGTCTTTGGAAGCCGCTGAGCTCAGAGGAAAGACACCGAGCGTCGTTTCTGGGGTGTCTCTGGAAGCCCCTGAGTTCAGAGGAAAGACATCGAGTGTCGTTTCTTGGGTGTCTTTGGAAGCCGCTGAGTTCAGAGGAAAGACCCCGTGTGTCTTTTCTGGGGTGTCTTTGGAAGCCGCTGAGTTCAGAGGAAAGACCCGAGTGTGGTTTCTGGGGTGTCTTTGGAAGCCGCTGAGTTCAGAGGAGAGACCCCGAGTGTCGTTTCTGGGGTGTCTCTGGAAGCTCAGAGGAAAGACCCCAAGTGTCTTTGGTAGCCGCTGAGTTAAGAGGAAAGCCTCCGAGTGTCGTTTCTGGGGTGTCTCTGAAAGCCGCTGAGCTCAGAGGAAAGACTCCGAGCGTCATTGGAAGCCGCTGAGTTAAGAGGAAAGACCCCGAGTGTCTTTGGACGCCGCTGAGTTCAGAGGAAAGACCCCGAGTGTGGTTTCTGGGGTGTCTTTGGAAGCCGCTGAGTTCAGAGGAAAGCCTCCGAGTGTCGTTTCTGGGGTGTCTCTGGAAGCCGCTGAGTTCAGAAGGAGGACCCCGAGTGTCGTTTCATTAAATTGCTTAAAATAATGCAAAATCCCATCACATCTCTCCCCTTTAGCAGAAAACAAGCAGCCAGAGATTGAAGGCGAAAGTTGTGATTGCGTCTTATAAGTAATGCGAGACGAGTTATTGAAATTTCCGTAGCTTGAGGCCGACATTAACGCTGCTGCTTTGTTTTGTTTTGTTTCTTGTTTTTTCAAAATAATCAGAAACCAGACAGTCATTAAGTCCACAAGCTACTTTATTCAAATGATCGATGGAACTTGAGAAGTTGCACGAATCGAACGAGTTTGGATTAGTTGCCTTTGTTTCTTTGCTTTTGTTGCTATTTGGACTGTGCTCAAACGTCAGACGTAAGTGCACTGGGAGGAGGTTGTGTCTGTTTGAGATGTTGTTTTAAATTGAAGCTTGATCTGCTAAGGCACTGACGAAGCTTCTGGTCTTGAGTCGAGCTAGAATTGGAGTGAATGTCGTTTTTAGGCGACAGTGGCATTCTGTGGACCTATCTGTCTAGGTCCGATACCTGGTACGACAAGAAATACTTTAGCCGCTTAGTCAAAAAGCGGTCTCGTCGTCTAGAAGATGGTTTCTTTGCCGGAAATTCGGATCTTCGGCTAACATTCGGCATGCTCACAGCGTTGTCGTCCGTCTTCAATTCTTCTTATACGAATGTAGGCCCAACTTCAAGCGCAAAGTAAGCCGGGTTGAGTCTCTGGCGATGCTCAATGTAGCTGATCGCCGCCAAATCGGCTTCTTCACTACTGGCCGCTATGGCGAGTGTGTTTTCTTCATTTCTCGCCAATCCCCGTCGGCTCGGCTTTGCGACGAATTCCCTGCACACTGAAGCCATAATGATGACCGACCGACTTAATTATTTAAGGATGCGCTATAGTCCTAGGTGGACATGGACCTCAACCAACAAGCGTCTCCATCCAGCTCGATCCTTAGCTAGCTACCTCCAGTTTCCCATGCATAGTTGGTTGGGGTCCCCACCTGAGTCGCGATCTTTCTCTACTAGGGCCGAAGCGTTGGTTTCCATGCGCTTTACATGAGCTAGTCATCTCAATCGTTGGACCTTCACTCTTCTGGATAAGTCGACGTACTGGTTTGTCGTTCTATCTTCTCCTCCACTCACCATCTACGCAGATGGGACTGGAAATCAACTGAAGAAGCAGCCAAGAGCAGCCTCATCCCCGCTTTTGTCAAAGCCTATGCAGGACTGGGACGATTAAGGTCTTATAGACGCTCACTATGATTATCCGAGTGAGGCCTTTGTTTCTTAATTTTTCAGTCCAAAGAAGCCACGATTGGCAAGAGTTGTTCTTCGTTCGATTTAAGCGATGGTGTCGTTGTCTGAGTTGATAGCGGTTCCTAGGTAGACCAAGTCTCGGACGATTTCTCACGTCCTCATGCCGGGTTATTGGTTAAAGTTTTCAACTAGCAATAATCGCACCTCGGTAGGACCTCATTGGTTACGATATCTGCATCTGTCCGAGACGTCGGTGCTGGGTGTCCTTTTACTTGGTCTTGCCCTCATTTACCCTTAAACCCATCTTCGCGGCCTCCGTCGCAGTACTCACAAATCGATGGTGGATTCTCCTGGCCTAAAGCCACTCTGGCATGGGTCGACCATGTTGTTGACGAACCGCTTTAGGCGTTCACAGAACACGGCAGTTTGCGATGTTCAGAAGACTGATGCGGCTATAGGGTTGGCCCAATTCAGGGGTCTCCGTTTTTGTGGATCGACCGACGTTCACGTTGCTCCTTTACAACCGGAATCACATTCGGCAAGCGGAAGACGATGCAAATTGAGACAAGAGAAGCATGAATTTGGTCCTTCGAGCCACTTGTTCACACCTCTTTTCACTCCCATTCTATTCTCTCCACCTGTCGTCGATTGCCATCATTCACTCTTTACGACTCCAGGCATCCAGCATGCCATTTCCTCATTCAAGAACCACTAGCGATTGTGAAATCCATCGCATCGCGAACAATCGCCATTCTCGCCAGCAGAAAGAACACCGATTCAAGGCCGTTCAACGTCGTGTCATTCTAACAACAGACCGAAACTACCCGAGCAACCTTGAGTGCCGTCTCGTCGCTACACCCATCGGCTGGACATGCAAGCCCACACACATGCCCGTGCCCATATAAACCGACGCGTGCCGCGTATGCTGAGCAGAGTCCGACTTTCAACACCCATTCCTGCCGGAAGCCATTAAAAGATACATTTCAAATCAGCGCAGATAGAGATCTCATAAAAATTGGATTACATTTCTAATCCGCGCCGAACAAAGGGAACCACGCCGATTCACCGATTCCCAGCCATTCACATCCACGCCGACGAGCGCAACTGCTTCGAAATGCCAAATTAACCGACCATCGGTATCCGTGCGGTTCATTATTTACCCGGGTTGCCCCCGCGTCGCCGGAACAGATGTCGGTGCGCAGCCGCGCACGTTTCCCAGATTGATCTTGTTTGCAAGTCTAATGATAAGTGCAAACCCCTGAGAAATAGAGATTCAACCAGAGTTTGGCTTTCGATTGCAACAGACCGAGTGGGAGGGTGGCGGTGGCGGTGGCGGTGGCAGCGGGTGCCAGCTCAGGGGCGGAGTACAATGGCATTAGACATGGTCTTTATCCGGCGAGCTGCACCACAGCTCGACGGCGGACATGGTTGGATGCTTTCCAGATACGAGCTGCATTCGAAAAACGAGAAAACATTCAGCACCTCTCCCAGCAGCCGCTGCGGAGGTGGTGCTGTGCGCCAGAGTTGCTGGCGCTGCATGTGGCGGACAATGCTTAGGGTTTGGACAGTCGTGTCGCTCGGTAGCATGAGTACTCACTTCTCGGTTCTGTGGGGGAGGGTGGTCAGCGGGAACCTGCAGCCGTGGTGTGGTTCTCGTCGTCGTCTGAATGGGATCTTGACCGGTATTGCCACATAGGAAATAATATCGTGATGGCGAAACGGATAATGGTAAATGGCGATGCCGGTTTCTGGTATCTCAGCCACTTTCTGGGGTTTTTAATTTGGACTTACATCTCCGCACTCCGCCCCGCCCGTGGCCAAAGACAATGACTAGAGCCCCAGCAACAGTCATGACAGGAAGGTGTTGGCGAAGAATTTCTGAATTCCGCGTGGAAAAACCCCATGTGTTGGGTTGTTGGCTAATCACCCTCAGTCGCCGTTGTCGCTGAGAACTGGGGCGGGTGAACCTGCGCCCGAAAGGCCCGCTGTTACGTGGTTCTAATGGAATTTTATGGGTGGCACTGATTGTTCAATTTCGGCTGCTCGGCTGATAGAAAAAATTGAATCGGTAATGCGGTGATTTGATTTAATGGCGAACACCTGGACGGCGGGGAGGGCGGCACGGCGATGGCAAACAGATTGAATCTCTGTGACTTGTGCCATTAGACGTTCGTTTTACGATACCTCTCGGTAATGGATTCTGTTGTGCGCCGATGTCTGATGACCTTCAAAAGGAATTCACTTAGCTAGTCGAAGGCAGGAGATACACGCTGTCTCTCTCTCTCTCTCTCTCTCTGTCAGAGGTAAAGTGAATGAAGAGCAGACGAGGTGTAACTTGGCGCCTGTTGGATGATGACAGGGCCATAAACGATTGCTTGTTGTGTCTGAAGATGTTTGGTTTATGCTGATTGACTCCAGTGGCAATCAATTATCGAGTGTGTGATGAGCAGGCACTTTCTGCGGCGGCAGGAGACAGGCGCCAATCCGAAAAAAAAATGATGAAAGATGTCGACTGCTTTGGGCAACGATCTGAATTCGTTTGAATGTAGTTTGCGATCAAAAAACATCGTGTTAGGTGGTGGATGTTCGTCCATATGATGGGGCGCGCGTATAACACCGCTTTCGTCACTTTTTTGTCTCGTGCCGCGACGATTGAACAACAGGCGAAACGAGGTGGTTTTAAGGTTGAGAAGGACGAAACGAAAGATATGCTGTCGAGCCAGATTCGCTCCGTCACACACTAAGTGGTACAAAACATCACGATCGACGAGTGATATCTGGGTTTGATTGGTCTACCTCGAGGCAAACGTGAGCTCCACAAATGACATCTTCGTCGAGATCGGACGTAGAATCGCCCTCGCCAACCGGTGCTACCTCGGTTTGTCGAAACAACTGGGCTCGAAGGACCAAAATCATGCTCAACAAACCACCATTTTGCCAGTCCTTCCATATGGAGCCGAATGCCGGATGATAAGCTGAAGAGCAGAGCTGATTCTTGGTGCCTTCAAAGGAAGGCGTCGGATATATGATCCTGTCTGCCAGGAGGGCAAATAGGGGAGAAGACAGACAAGCTGTAACAAGATGTGGATGTCATTCCGAAGACATGAATCCGTCGACTGCACTGGCACAGAATCGGATCTTAAAACCAATAAAAGCGCCAGCTTAAGTTGTCCCAAGTCAGCCTTGTATGTTGTCAAAAATTGTTTGTCCACTTGACCGCCGCGGTTCATTGAACAGGCCGATCACGAGTCACGTGCAGCCCAGAATCCCAGATCTAGATCCTTGCGACCACTTAACTCATTCATGCCGTCAGACACATTAGGCGACTATTCAAATTCTCCAAATTCCTCTCAGCGTCGCGCACTTAAATCGCGCACCTCTGACGTCTATCAACGGCGTCGATAAGAACACGCTCCCACTTAACGCCAGCCTCTTCAGATCAATCACTCAGATCTACGATCTACTTAAGCATCCGCCAAAACCATTTACCCCCCTTCATCGTTGAACTTGAGTTCAAATCTTACGCAAAATCTTTAATTGCCTCGCTAAAAGAGCAGCGCGCTGGCGGTGCCCTGACTGCTGCTGCTGCTTGTACTTCTGCGCCACTACCGCTGAGTGATTAATGTGCAAACAAACAAACTAATTTGTCTATTTCCCGCGGTAACCTTGAGATAATTCTGCTCAAATTGATTTGCCAAAAACAAAACAGAAACAAAAAAAAAAAAAAAGACCTTAAACGGGTCTGAACTCTAGTGGGTCTGCGCATAAAAATCGCAGCAAACAGCAGACCCCCGCTATAATGGCTGCGATAATCGTTTCCGCATACTCTGGCAATTAGTAGCCGCCAGCAACAACAACAACAAATATTGCGTGTGTCATTTGTTTGGTCACCTTCCCTCGAGACAAGTAGAACATGAGTTATACGAGGCTCGTTAAGAGATTTATTGCCCATCCTGATGGGTCTTGTTTGAGTCTTCGACAGCGGCTGCTGCTGCTGCTGCTGCTGGTGGTGTCAAGTGGCAGTGGCACGTCGCGCCTTCGGCGGTTGATGTACGCTTGGAGGGCTTAAAGTGGTGACTGGGAACGCGTGTACTTCGAGGGTCCGTTCGAGATGGGGCTGGCTTGTGTGTTTATCTAGAGCCTTTCTAAATGATTGGGGATTATTTTTAGAATTAGAACGTGTTTGGTGGCGATGGAGTCATTTCCTGTTCAAATTGCGTTAAAATGTGGTTTTTAAATACTTTTGTGAAATAGAAAAGGCCTGCTTTCAATCGTGCAAGCACACTCCAAGTAGTGATAGTCGAGCTCGTTAAAATGAAGTGAATGGGAGCACGTTTCGAGGGTGGGTCCGACTTGACGTCACTCGGACCAAGAACACTTGCGTGTGCTCGCGACTTTATTTACCGCTCGTTGCTGCTTCAAGGTTGTAGCCTTTCAACTTCTGACTGACGAGTCAGCTTCTAATTCAATATTGGCCGAAGTCGCCGTCCTTTGTGTTTCCCAGAAAGTGCCCGTCCTTGGCAAAGCTGCGCGGAGTCATATTCAACGACTCCCTTTTGTCCATCGATTGCCTCTCTCAATGACGAGCCATGTGATGCAAATCAATCCAACACGAAACAGAAGTTAAACTGCATAGTTTCAGCAGCAGATGATGAATGGATCGGATCTTTATTGCTTGTCCGTTCGATCGGAATACACACACAAATGATGGAGACATTCTTCGCGAATTAACATAACCGCAGACACTAATTAAAACTAAGTGACTAGATTGAGAACCAGTTTCCCGGGCAATTGACAGCAACATCGCATTTGTCGGCACACATTGTCAGCGGAACGGCAGAGGAGAATGTAATATAGCGATCAAGGACTGTCATCTGGTCTGGTGGCCAGGGGGGGCGAGCAAGTCTCTGGATGCAGTTCACATTTGATGCGAAGACTTCGCCGAAACGGGGCCTGTTTCGTAACGAGATAAGCGAGTGTATTAGCATCCAATTTATGTGGTTGCCAGGGAGACTGTGACATTCCCCGAAAATTGCGAAGCTGACGAACGCGGCGGAAGGGGCAGCAGTTCAGTGCTCTTTCCGGGTGGACATCTGCCATTCATTCTACTAAATCTACTGAAACATGAAATGGTAGATGGCATAATAGAACAGTGTGGTCTAATGAAACAGACTCTCGGCACTCTTATCGACGTCATCACTGAACATTGCGCCATTGGAACTCACGCCTTCTACCCAACAACGACCTCTGCAGAAGCTACAGACTCGAGGAAGGGGACGAACCAATTGTGCACCTTCTCTGGGATTGCAGCACATTCTCCTCTCGAAAGAGGAGTCAATTGGGAGTTTTCTGACTTACTTATCAGGTCAACGACCCTTGGAGGGTCTCAGCCTGAGCAATAGCTGCCTTCCATCGCTGATAGAAGTTGCGTACCGATGGGAATTTTCCTGGTCTTCTTTGTGCCGATCAGTGCGGTGAAAAGGCTTTAGACGTTCACACAGTACACTGGACATGATCGTCTAGGCGACGTTGATCAGGGATATACCTCTGTAGGTGTTGCACGAGGAAGGATCGCTTTTTTTTTGTGGATGGGGTTGATTTTCCAGTCGTCGGGCATGATTACGTCTTCATCCGTCCCGTCTAGGCTATATGCACCCTACCACAACGTCGCCACCGGCCTTGAATGACTCTGATGCTAAGCCATCTGAGCCTGCGGCTTTGTTGTTCTTCAGCTTTTTAATGGCTGTGCCGACTTCTTCGAATCTGTTTGGTAGGACTACTTCGTGGACTGGAATTAGGATTTCTTGATTCCCTTTCACTCTCTCCAGGTCAGGCTCGTTATGCAGCCTGTTGCAAGTGCTGCTAAAGTACATCCACCATTCCTTGCGGGTCAGCAACAATGTATTACCCTCACAGTTTCGAACAGCATGGAGGGCTTTCCTAAATCCCTATGCCAGGCTTTCGGCTTTTTTTTATAAAAGGCCGGTATTTTTTGCCTTTTGGGGGTTTACTTCTTCAAGAGGAATTGTTGTCAGCCGTCTTCCTTGCTTTGTCAATAGCACCAACTGACTTGTGGAGCGGGCTCGATTAGAGTCGCGTGTCGACTCGACGGGCCTACATTGACCCAAGTGATACTGCTGCTCGGTCACGGTCGGCCTCTTATCCCAGACAAACATATGGGTACTTGTCAAACAAGGTCTGATCGAATTCGTGATTGAATCAAATCATATAGATGCCCCCCCGATGCAGGGAGAAAGATGTTGGAGAGGTGATTGTCTCCGTTGTCGGGAAGTGTTTTTTTCTTCCTCTTTTACAACCCATGCCTTGAAGGCAACGACACCGCGACCTATTGTAGGGAGGATTTGAGCATTGGCGTTAAATCAGAAGACGTACTACTTCCCTCGTGGAAGATAGTAAGTCTTTTGTAGTGGAGTTTCTTAAGACCACTGAAGTGAGTAACTCCCTGTGGAAGGTACGTTTCCTTGACCATATTAGTGGCGGACATTCGCACAAGATGTGCTCAGAAGTTTCATCCTCTTCGAGGTAGAGTCGACACACCTTGTTTCTACACACGTTTAATATGTTAAGGTCATACCTCAGGCCACAATGGTCGCTAAGAAAGCTTGGCAGCCATCTTATGTTTTCTTTATTAAGATTAAGTATGTCCTTATGTGAATAAGGCCTGATAAAACGTTTGGATTGCCTAAGACCGAGACCCTGTGTCCCCTGGTCTAGGCCAAGTTTGTTTTCCCATTCATTAATCAGAGTTGCGGCTGCTGTCCAATTGACATTACAGCACCGTTCAGGACCGATGAATGCAGATTCCGAGCCAGTCCTAGCGAGCTTATCTGCGGATTCGGTGCTTGCAATTCCCCTGTGTCCAGGGACCCTTTGTTGCGTCTGGCAAGTAATTGTAGAGCGGTCATAGCTACATTTGACGGTTCTGGAGTCAACTAGGTTAGACGAGAGTGCCTTTAGTGCTGCTTGCCTGTCTGAAAATATGCCTTTGTGGAGGTTTCGCCTGGCGCAGATCTCGATGGCGTGGATTTCGGCTTGAAACGCTGTAGGATTCGACCCCATTGTTACGGAAGTCCTTGTATTGGCTCCAAAGACTCCTTTCCCCCCACTCCAGATTCCATTTTTGATCCGTCTGTTTACCATACCAGACTTCTTGGGTCTTGTGCTGGGACACTATTAGACCAGCTTGCGTGGTGCAATATTCCAACTTCGAAAAGCCTACCGAAACAGTGTTGCCTGACCACAATATCCGGCACTGTACAAAACTTGTCTCTGTTGGGGATTGAGTTGAGTATGCTGAGGTGACCTGTTTAGTTACCTGGTCTATAACTATGCTCTAGCTGCAGTTTGATGACAACTGTTGTATGAACAATGCAATGGATCACGCAGAGGGACGTCTGGGAAGCGTCGCCATTTCTGACTGGTGGCTGTGATGTGACATGACAATCAAGTTCAAGTCCCCGTCTGTTTGTTGGTTGATATTTTTCACTCAAGTCATGGATTAATTGGATCCATTCCGAATGGTTCGCGTTTCAAGCCCTTTGGTGCAACTTATAAAGGGTGTTTTTTTTTAGAGGAATAAAACAAAGATGATTTTTTTTTTAAATTTGATTGACATGAAATTTACTTTATTCGAAAGATAATCTTCGGGCATTATAACTTAAATATGATTTCTGGCCTATGACTGGCTCGGTCGTAGTCTAATCTGGAGGTCCATTTCCATTTTCCAACATTTGTGGTCGTATATCGGCAATAACGCGGCGAATGTTGTCCTCCAAGTGGTGAATCGTTTCGGGCTTATCGGCGTGGACTAGCGACTTCACATATCCCCACAGAAAATAGTGAAGCGGCGTTAAATCGCACGATCTTGGGGGCCAAACGTAACGTGAAACTATGCGGTTACCAAACGTTTCCTTCAATAAATCACTTGTGGAACGAGCTGTGCGACATGTTGCGCCGTCTTGTTGAACCACAGCTCCTGCACATCAGGGTTGTTCAATTGATGAACGAAAAAGTGAGTAATCATGGCTCTAGAGCGGTTACAATTGACTGCAACGTTCTGGCCAGCATCGTTTTTAAAGAAGTACGGACCAATTATTCCGCCAACCCATAAAGCACACTCCAAACAGTCAGTTTTTGTTCATGTAACCGCGTCTCAACATACACTTGAGAGGATTATCATCACTCCAAATACGGCAGTTTTGTTTATTGCCAAAAGTGAGCATGGTGGAAATGGACGTAGTGCGCGGTACGTATTTCGAACAGAACCATGCTTTTCAAAACAATGTGGGGAGTTGTTAAGGCATCAGTCTATTCATGTTGAAATGTCAAACCAAACTAGGCCGCCAGTTCAAACAGTGTTACCAACTTAAAGTTATATACCTCTAAAAAAAGAACACCCTTTAGACGTTGACTACATTTTCGATGTCCGTTTTAAGCACGATCGGTTTACCGGGGCATACTAAGTAAGCTTCTTCCTCAGTCCCTCTCTCGAACTCATCTAATTTCGCATTATTTTTCTTCTTCTTCTTTCAGAGCTCAACTATCCTAGGATAATGAAGGGTTGGTTCGACGCTTTTCGAGACGATGGTGGACCCACCTTATATTCATTTTCAAATCGGACCCCGGTCACTGGAGATGTATCAATCGTGGCTGTATCAGTACTCTTTGCGACATTTTACGTTGCCTTCCTAGTGATATTTCCAGGTGTAAGAAAACAGGTAAGCACGCTATACACTTTTATTTCCATAGATCAATCTTTGCTGCCCCCCCTCCCGGCGTACACACATGAGGCAGGCACACTCTCATGTGGCACATGCCACCGACCCGCCGCACCGCGCCGGCTCGAAGCAAATCACTTCGAATTTGCAAATCTTGTCCGACTGATAGATACGGATAAACGAGAGGACCAAAGTAATTGGCCGGGTGATTTAAGTTGGCTCAGAGTCTACAAAATGATCTTAAGCTGTTGTGTCCGAAACGGTGCGCTGTGCTCTCTTTCTCTTTGATTTGCATTTCCACATGTCCACTGTGGAGCTGTCCACTTACGTCTTCGGTGGACAGAATTAAATCCTAATCAGCTCGACGGGGCAATACGTAAATCACGTTCCTTCCACCAGAGCACCAGAGCTTGGAGCACGGAGCACGGAGCACGGAGCAGCCTCCCGAGTGGCACGTCGGTCAGTCGGCGAGCCGGGCTTTGATGTGGCAGGTTTCATTAAGTAGACATCGTAGAGTTTCGTCCCCCACGCCCCGCCCCCCCTTTTGAATGATTCCCTATGCACCGATAGTCGTCTGTCTTTCGTCTTTCGTCGCCGTGGCCATTATTATTCATTCATTCATACAGTTACAGCTGCAGAAACATTCAGTCAGTCAAGTCAGTTCGGTTCAGTTCGGTCAGCCACTCCGGCCCTCCCCCCGCCACACTCGAAGGCGGTTCGAGTCCATGTGCATTTGCTGTGCGCCACGGAGCTGAGGTTAAGTCCTTGTTCTCGTCGGAGTAGATGTTTGGCGCGCTAATCTTACGTTGAAATCATAATCAACTTGTGGTTGGAACAAATTCGGTGCATGTTATCCATTCAAAGTGGCCAACGAGCTCGTGGCGGTAGACCGGGACGCGCGGGGGTCATGTTTGCAATTGGTCAATTTATATGTAAATTGTTGGCAACGTTAATTTATGGTCTCCAGGTTGGAGGAAAAGAATGCTGCCTCTGCGACGGAGAGTGGTTTGAATTTCCGTGTTGGCTGGTGGACTGACGGAGTGACCTCCTGGAGTGGATTCTGGAGTCGGGTGGTGGAAGGCTTTGTCGTATTTAACTCCATGGTTTGGCTGGTGAAGAGATCTCGGCAACTAGGGTTTGGTGATTCCCAAGGGTTATCTCATTGAGCCCATGCCCCGCGGACTAGGCGTTACGATTAAGTGTTCGCGGGGTCGGAAGGTGTAGAGGAAGAAGGGGAAATTCTATCGAGGCGACACTTCGTAGCACTGGGGATCGATTTCAGTTGAAGCTGAGAAAAGTGTCGGAGAAGGTGACCTGAAAGGTTTGAGTTAACAAAATCGTCAATATCTCGAAAACGATCCAAATGATCTCTAACGTACGTTTTTATGGAAATACGCTCCTTTTGAGCCAAAGACCATGCTGCTACGACCGCAACGATATATCGAAAACGGTGCTTTTTTCAGCGATCCAAATGACCTGTTACGTATTTTGGGCATACAGAGATAATGAAAAGACGCTTCTTTTGAGCCAAAAACCCCGCCGCTACGACCATTAGAAGCTGATAAAAGTGTCGAAGAAGGTGGCCTGAAAGGTTAGACTTTACAAAACACCAATATCTCGAAAACGGTGCGTTTTTCAGCGGATTTTCAGCTATAAACACTACATCATCAGCGTATGCGATTGCCAAGGGTCCCGAAAAGGCTGAGCTCGTCTAGAATTTCATGGCTAACACCCACAGAAGCGGCGATGACAGTGTAGTTAATCTACTGCCAAACGTGTGGCAACATCGAAGCGGTTAAGATCGCCGACAGTAAACGCTCCATCGTCCTTCAATCTCATCCCACTCTCATCGAATCCACTTCCTTCCCTCTTCGGTTCGCCACAGTCTTCACTTCCGCGTCAACCCAACTTCCACCACTCGAACGGCCACTCAATTAACTCACATCCTGCCTCTCGAGTGCCATCACTCCGAGCACTTTGCATAAGACTCTTACGACTTCACAACCCGTCATAACATTCCAATTAACGAAAGCTTCCACTTCCGTGATCCTTTCGATAAAGCCGAGAAGCAATCAACCTCCAAATTAGAGCACCGGCAACACACACGCGCAGCAACGTAACTTCCTGTAGCGCAAAACACGCTCGCAATCAAAGAAGAAAAACAAAAAAAAAAAATGAAATACCCCCCTTGTGGTAGGTCAATGCCGTCTCGTGTCAAGAATGCACACTAAAGCTCCACTCTTAAGGTGTAACCTCTGCCCAAACAATTTAGCCTCAATAAAGATTTGTATCGCAACAACAACAGCTGCGCAAAAAAAAAGAGAAGAAAAGAAAAAAAAGAAGCAAAAATTGGTAACGACTTGTTACCTTGCTACCGTTGCCGTTGCCGTTCATCACTTAAAATCGACGCGAAAGCCACCTAGGAGACTGCGAAAAAGAAGCGCCGAAAAAGTAATCGTTATTGGCGCGCGCTAATTGTCCAAAACGACGCCGAGTGATTCGTCAGCACGTCAACCTCCTCCGCGTTCAAATTGAAAGGTCTCCCAATCAACATCGTAGCATCGGCAGCGGCAGCGGCGCGGCGCGTCGTCGCCTCCTCAATGATGTTTTAATCGAAATTAATTGTTAATTGCATCTCGAATTATGTGTATCTGTATCTGATTTGATTTGTATCTCTGTCTCTTTTCAGAAATTCACAACATTTTCGACCGTGACATTAAGTCTCTTCGTCGGACTAGTCATACTAAGTGAGTATACATAGTTGCGTCGCGCCACCGGAGCGGTACTGCACGACGTTTGGAGGGGCTATTTCGGGCGACTGATTGAATCCACAAATCCAAGTGCAGACCGATCCGATGCGGGGGACATAGTCTGTATGTTGTTGTGGTTTCGTTTTTTTTTCTAATTCACTCGGTTTTTGTGTGTATTTTTAGTCACAAGGCTCGGTTCAGCATGGCATGTGGCGAACACAACAATCATTGCACCGTATAAGGCGTTCTCGCGGGAAAAGCTGCCAGCACGAATCGGAACGCATATCGGATTAATGCACGTTAATGTCACGTTGACAGGTATGACGTATTATTTTGATTTCTCTTTTGTTTTTGTTTTGTTTTGTTTTTTTTTTTTGCACCGACTGTTGCTTTGAGATGTGTGGTGACTTCTTTGCATGCAGTGAGGGGCAGGAATTAATTTCTTTCTTTTTTGTTTTAATGAGGGTGTCCGGTGGAGTGTAGCCCTTAATGTGGGCTTAGCAAAATGCAATCAACCTCTAAATAGAGGAGCAGCTCTTCAACGCCGCTCCTTAACCTCTGTCACCGCCGTCAATACCGTCACCTCTGTCACCGCCGTCACCACAGTCAATCGTCAAATTGGCGTTTGCTGGCATTGAGACGGAAGCGGCTAAAATGGGCAACGACATCTTGGACAGAGCGGACAGATGTAACGAGGTCGTCTACTTTTTCAGCGCCGGGCCATGTAGAGAGCATCAACAACCCAACTCCAGCCGAGTGGAACAACGCACCAGAGGACGTCTGTGTCTAGGATTCCGCCAACAAGTGGAGAAGGACACCTCAACCAACTTCGTGTACGACACTTGAGGCAGCTAGGAGAGGCTTGTTGGTTGACGCCCAGGTTCACGACGGACAGAAGCGCCACGCAAAGAAGCTGTGTTCGCACTGATATCCTTGATTTATGAGGGTTTCACGTCAGAATCGAGTACATTGGCTTGCTTTTATTCAGTTTTGCGTTACACATCACTCGGCGTCACCCGTCATTAGTAAACAACGCCACCAGACTCATCTATCCGTCACACCATTGACTAAGAGCAAAAACAAAACCCACTGAAGCCGTACCACCAAGTCCCGGCGGCTAATATTGTCCCCACAAATATCCAGTAGACAACTCCACGACTCCCCTAATCGACCAAATGGCCAAGCCGCAGACGCGTCCATCGACTGAAACGATTTTCAACAGAAATTAGCTGCAGCTCCAGCAGCAGCTCTGACACAATCGCGCGCACCTCGGCCGCGGTCGGTCTCATAACTTTGATTAATCGACTCCGAATTGAATACGAATTTTCCGCATACCGCACGACGCATTTTATGGGCACCATCATGGCGCGCAGCTCATCATTCCTGACCTCGTCAACTTACTCCTCACAAGCGCATTCCCAATTATCGGAGGCGCAAGTCATGCGTCTAGACTGCGGCTGCGGCTGCGGCTGAAGTGAGCCGCCACCTGCCAGTGTCAGCGCTTGACGGGAGCGACTCTGTAGATGGGTTAGGCATCGCATATGAAGGCAGACGAGCAGGTCTTCGGTGATGAAACGGCGGACGCACCGTTTTGACATTTCACAATCGGTGGAGTCATTCGTCATGAGTTTGAGGTGAGTCGTCAGCTCCGCCGAGTGTGCGATACTTGTGAAGTGTCAGTTGCCAGTTTGTCAGGAATTTCTAATGGCAGCCAATCGCTTGCCTGCTACAGGGTGACGTGGTTTGCTCGTTGAGTTTTCTCCCGCCACTGGCCATCAAATCAGTCGGCCAAGAGATTAGCGCGAATCAGTGGCACTGAGACGAAAATTGTGATGATGACAGATGTTGGTGCAACGACGAGAGACTACTTTAAGTGGACCGTTGCGTGGCGCTGGTTATGATTTAGTTCACAAGCATGAAGCTCGTAAAAACATGATTTGTAATGTTTCTCTGTCTGAGGCGGCGAATTACTACGAAGCGTCGCGTCGTCCGAGCTGGGGGGACGTTTCGACATGGATTTTGATGTGTGATCAAGCAGACAAAGGCTTGACCTAGTCTTTTTATGAGTGGCAAGCCAGTTTCGCAGACGTGGCCCTCCCTGAACACGAGCACCACCCGTTCTCTAACAGAATCGGAGTTGAATCCGTGGATAAATGTCGCCGAACAGTTCGTGATTGATTCGACATTCTGATGATGCCCCCGGGGCTTGTCTGTCAAGATGGCTCCCTCTGAAGCCTCTAAATTTGGTCACATTCGACCGGCCTAAGGCAGCTGCACCTGTGTCCATAACTTTCGCCAAACGCAAAGAAAAAAACCACCTACACCCTGTGTGCAAACGATGTACTCCTTCAATCACAGTCTTGTCAGATTTCTTCTCTAATTCTCCGTGACAGTTGATGGACCTTAGAGACCTCATCGCGTCAGTGAATCCCATCGATTGACGGCAGACACATGCGGTCGTTCGACATATTAGGCGAAGATTAATGTCCCCTCGGGTGTACACAGTCGACGTGCGCACACATTCCTCCGAGCAGTCGGTTTGTTTGCACTTCCGTCCTTCGCTTGCCCCGCTTGCAACGGACAAGCAATTTCACTTCGTACGGCCGGCGCCAAATGAGTGCTTGGCAAACCACCAAAAACCCGCCACCGCTGGATGCCTGGCGCCGGGATCGAGGAACACATTCACTTTCGACCGCATCCGGGTGAGAGTCTGACGTCCCATAATAGAAACATCATAACACACTCGGCCGGCCGGCCGTCCACCGATTACGGATCACAAGCGACATTTTATTTCCTAGAAGCAAATTACTGCGCCTATCCATGAGACGAGCTAGGCGCCAAGCGCCAAGTCGCAGGCGCACCGGTTGGACGCAATAGATTACGATTATGACTGCGCCGCTGCGAGTGAGCATGCGTGCGCATGTACTGAGCTTTAATTTATTCAACCAAGCCGGCCAGATGGAGATCCCTGTCGCAGATACTGTGTACCTCGAATGCGTCGCGTTCGCAAGCGCCGGACGCTGATTATTCTCCATGCTTCTGGGGATGCACGATGGAATGTCGCGACTGTGGATTGGCGAGACGACGGGGCGCAGCATGCGAGATGAATTTCGTTGAGGAACTCCAAATCTGTGTGTTATATGCGTCCGCGAGACGTTGGTGCTCGTACGCGACGTGCCTACGGGCGCAGAGACTCGGCAGAGACGGCTCGGTATGCGCTGGCCAAGTGGATGGATGGTGAATGGAGTGCTCAAGGCAGCCGGCAGTCAAGAGTAGTTGTCGCTGTTTTAAGTTGAAAATTAATTGAAGTGATTTCGATATGAAGCCAACTTAATTAAGGCTACACGAGCGGAGAGCTATTTAATGGCAAATGAAGCCTCAAATTGAGGAAATGTTTGCGCTCGACGAGTGGGGGGTAGAGAGAGTTTTAATGACAAAGCCAAACAGAGGCTTAGTGTTGATGAAATGAATGAAAGGCTTCAGGAAAAGACGCATTTTGAGTGAGTCGAGATGGGGTTTGGTTGGGTTTTGATGCAAGTTGGATAGATTTTGTCGCTTGGACGATGAACAGAGTGCTGTTGCGCAACACGCCGCTTGTGGCAGCAGTCTATTTCGTTGTCTTTGGGTGGAGTCGGGTCTTTGAAAGAAAGTTAGCCTCTCGTGGATGCAATCCAATTGAAGAAGGATGCGATGGGGCTTCGTTTGAGGCCAGGAACTTGCCGCTAAACCCGAACGAAAGGCGGAAACGCTGGCGGAGAAGTTCTAAAATTTGTTCTAAAAAGTTCTAAAATTTGGTCTAAAAAGTTATAAAAAGTTCTAAAAAGTTGTGAAAAGTTCTGAAAAGTTCTAAAAAAATTCTAAAAATCAGTGCGCTTAGCGTCGGATCGTCTATCTGTCTTTTAGTGGCGGAGTCCTCCAGTTGCGATGATCGCGAAGTCTTGGAGACGATCAAGATACTGACCTGCAAATTCCACCGACACCTCTCCCTTATCCACTGCAGATCTAACCACAAACAACGATCTCCGAACAAGCCTCTTCAACGGTCGAAGTCAAACAAACACCTTTCTAAACGCTTAACAAGACGGACAAGGCCATCGCAACGGACAAGGAACAGATCTTGCGCTGGAGCCAGTGAAGGAGACCTCCTCAATCATGTCGCTCCCTGTGTGTGCACACCAAGGTCCCGCGTAATCAAAAATCAAAAAACAATCATCAAGTCCTTCAAGCAAACAATCGCACATCACAACAAAGCGCCGATGACAAACAACACGACGCGACGCGGCTACTTCAGAAGGATGCCCCCAAAATGTCAGTAATTATACACACACCGTCGATAGCAACGAACATAATGCCTGCCCTCGTGCCCTCCCACAAGCGCAAACTTTCGACAGAGGCCCGGGCAAACAAAACAAACCCGTAAGAGCATTGTCTTCCTGCTGGCACTTAAGTCACTCCAGCAAGAGCCACCAAAGCCACCGACCGCCACTGCTTCATTAACTCTTCTCTCGACATCTCGCCGTTAAGTCGGCTCGCCGACCTCATTCGATGCTGCCGCAGAGATAACCAATCCCACACCGAAAAGCAACCACAACACCGAGTCGGGCTTGAAGAGATACGAAAGCAAGAAAACCGTCAATCAAACCGCAGCGCAGCACCGCAGAGGAGGAGAACACTGCACCACCGCTGCCATTTGCCGAGAGCGTCACCTTGCCTTGCTACAGATGACACGACCAAGATGCCATCTCTTGCGACAGTGCGGTGCACCGAATACAACGGATAGAATATTATTTCACCCGATCCGCGCCTCGTCCCCCGAAGGTCGCCAGCGGTCGGCACGCTTTTGAGTGAGCGAACATCAACCGCGGCGAGCACCACTCCAGCTGTCCGACCGGAAGGAAGGGCAAGTGTCAAAACCCCGCCGATCGAGAGCGCACAGCGAACACGCGTGGAATCTAAATCAAATCCAGCCAGCGCCTGAGAGGCAAATGGCGTGCCACCAGAGAGAAGCGAACCTCAGTGTCGTCAACGTCATCGCCACGATCGCTGATCGGATCGACGGTCGATGGTCGACGGTCAGTCAATTTATTTAAATCAGAGCGACTTGGTTTTGTTTGGACATTAAGTCCAATGGCGGCGTGACACCATCGCAAGCGGATTCAAAGACAAGTCAACCACTAGCAAAAGCTGACGGTGGCGGGGGGAGTGGGAGAGCGGGAGGGTACCGAACTGGTGTTCAGTTTCTGGGTCAACAGTTGTCATAGTGTGTGCTAGTCGGCCGAGAGTGTGCCTCGAGATGGAATGAATAATTTTTTGTTTAGATACACAACAACTTAGATAAAAGTATCTCGAATTGTTGGGCCGTTTAAGCGTTTAATTATTTATTAGCATCTTGTGCTTGTGTGGCGGAAAGAATTGAAATTGAATTGGTGGAGCGGGCGATGGAGGGGACCGCATTCAATCGATTCAATAGTAAATATTTGTCATTGACGCTATTCAAGTAGCACTTGTGCGCCCAAGAGGAGGGGGTCTTGTTTTAAGTAGAAAACATGTCGAATTAGCTTTTTTTGGAGGAATGAACGGCCTCCGGCCGATGGCTGCGTGGGTGGGGGCACTCAGTGCTCGTCAGCACTTGTCTGGTGGGCTTTGAAAACGACGTGAATTCCTTTGGGTTTGTTGACATCTGCCTGTTGGCCGATCATTATCTTGACTGAGACACACTTGTGGGCGATGAGGAAGACGCCGTGTGACTTGTGCCTCTGTTTTTTTCCGCATGCAGTCTTTGGCAGAAGTTGTTGCAACGAGTGGACGCTTTGCAATGTGGCCTCGGTTGGGCCTCGATCGAGCTTACAAAAGAAGAGAGTGGCTTTGGGGCACTCCGCGGACGGTGATGTGATCCCTGAAGGAGGGCAATTTTTGACTGATTTTTGATCAACTTTGAAACTGTGTCCTTGGAGGGGCGCCACGACGACGAAGGTGTAGGTTTGGTTAGGCGGGTGCGCTGACAGCGACAACTGGATCAACAAATTGTGACTGGACCAGATTTGCGTATTAACTTTGTTTTCACTGGATTTCGAACCAGGAACTCCTCTAACCAAGGGCAGGCACTCAACCAACTGCGCCATCCACCTGTTCACGACAAAGCTTTAACTCTGTGAACGCCCAGATGGCTATCGTTTCAATGTACACTCTAGCTGGTCTCCATCCATCGCCAAGGCTTCAATTAAGGACGAGGTTCGAGGCTCACCTGATTTCTCTCTGGTCACTCCAATTAAGGACCAACCACGTTGCCAATCATTCGAAAAGACATGAAACACTTCACTCACTTGTCGACTGCCTGCCTCGAACTACACATCATCTTCTGGCAGCCACTCAACTCCTCCTCCACGCGGTTCACTCATTTCCCACGGCCACACGAGTTCAGCAGCCAGCCGCAGCCAATCGCACACAGAAGGGGCCCCACAGTCACAGTCTCTTTAAGCAGAATTTATTACTCCCACTTTGGTGTCCCGCCAGCAAGCAGCGGCAGCTTTAGCCAACATGCTTTACATGCCCACTAATTATGCGTCTCATTTAGTCACACCCACCCGTGAGGCGATTGCTCAACGTCGTGTCCAGCACACACGACGACTGACCACCAAGCGCCACGCACCCACTGTCCACTGTCCACCGTCCCCCTCCTCGAGCCAATCTAGAATCGATTAAATGTAATTTAATTTAATTAACAGTTGCGCTGACAAATTTGTTAACAAAAGTCAACATTGCAACAGCGCTGCGCACAGCACACAACGCAAGGATTGGCAGTAATTGTTAATTATCACCCAGTGGCGGGGTATTTTCAGGCACTCCCTCGTTTTAATAGAATCATTAACATCGGTTCTAGCCGGAGACCTGGGCGCACACACACGCCGTCGCGTCGGACAGTAATTTCCTGAACACCACATGCAGCGCTGAGTTACGCACCGCGAAGTTGGCGCCCCACAACTAGGCACCGTCGCGTCGCTTGCGTGTCGCCTGCACACGGCTCTAGAGCGCGCACATGTTGCTGTTTCCATGTTCCCATGTGCGTCTGCGTACAAGTGCAAGTGATTTGATTCGAATTTGGAGTCTCGTTTGCTTGCGATGGAGGCACGACAATTTTTTCTTGATTTTGTTGTTTTTCTGATTTTTTTTCTTGCGTTGCGTTGCGTTTCGTGAAGCCGTTTCGTTTCGTTTCGTTTTAGCTTAATTTATTTGCTGGCCTTCAGCGATTGGCAAGGTTAGAGTCGACACTAGTTTGTTAATGTATGGTGCTACGCAAAGTCGTTACTCCTTGCCAATTATTTACCGAGCACGCAGTTGGAGTATCGCGGCATTCGTGCGTGAGGTGTGTTCCAGGGGAACGACTACACACACCGCCACCGACAACGGCAACGCCAACGACGACGACAACATTGAAGTCGATGGGGATTGTGCTGAAAAAGGCTGGCAGTGTGTACAAATGCGGAATTGAATTTAAAATCTTGTCCGTCGAATGCAGGTGCTTGCAGTTTTGTTTCTTTTTTTTTTTTTATTTTGCGGCTGTGTTGGTCCTTGACTTTTTTGAGAAGCCTTTCACCTTGCGGCAAGGCGTACGTTTTTTTTTGTTTAGTTTGTTAAGAATATACGAGTTTGAGGAGGATATTCGGTTCCGGCTTTGGTTTCTGCTTCACACTTCTGAGCGCAAGAACGTGTGACAGAGCGGGCACTGAGCACAGGCTTATTGTTTGGCACTCCTTTATGGTGGGGGTACGTGGCTGGTTAGCACCTTTGGGCAAACTATTATGCAGTCAATTAACGTCTACAGGAAGTGGTCGAGAGGCCGATGTGGAACCGGTTGTGAATATCGCTCATCAGTGGCAAAAGTTCGTCGACTCGTTTCGAGGTCTTTGGTCTCAGGTTTGGAAGTGACTTCGTCTGGGGAAGGACGTTCAGTTGCGTCCTTCCATCACGGGCTGAGCTTTGGCAATCCATAGTTTTGCCAAATGCGCTGTGGAGCGGCTGGCAGATGCGTGGAAGGAAAAAAAAATCAGGAAGATGAAAAAAAAAAAAAGTAATGCCCCGGGTGAGGCTCGAACTCACGACCTTAAGATTATGAGACTTACGCGCTGCCTACTGCGCCACCGAGGCTACGAGGGGTTGGTAATCAAACAAGAACCTGCACCTGAGTGGTCATCGCCTGAATGGCTGCAATGGTTTTTTTTTTTTTTTTAGAAGAACAACTGATTCGCCTCCCTTTTGCCGCATGGCTTTTCTTTCTTTAATCTGTTCCACCCATCAATTCTGGTATTCTTTTCTGAATCTCCACCATCCCCCCTCAAGTATTCTTTTCTTAATTCATTCCACCCTCGGCTGTACCACTGAAATAGTGGATGGGTCGTTTAGATTTTTTTTCTTACAGATCACGCTTATCTGACATAAGATGTCCTGTTATTCTTATTCAGTATTATTTGACAAATCATCGTGGAGAGACTCACTGTTTTCCACATTCAGCTGGATTACGAAAATCAGGGTTCTTTGAAAAGCCTTTCTTCGTTCACTGCGGGTGGTGGACAGTTGATTTTTTATGTTCGAAACTGTCAACTGGCCACCTATGTAAGTCGTGCGTTATCACACCTTTCTTTGGGATTATGGGAGGTCAAATGTCTTCTCGGATAAGCCAACTTCTATCCAGGATCTGCAATCAATCGCGTAAATGCTGGTCGCAACGCTGAAAGCAATGATCCAAAATTGCCCCTCGTACGGCACAGTCGCGGCCAACATTTACGCTCACTTATACCCAAAAAGTAAATGGCAAAACCTCCTCTTTCAGCCCATAAAAAGCTTCCCACCATCCGCATCCATTTTAAGAGTTTTATTTAAAATTAAAAAAACGTGTCCTAATGAATCGAGTTCCTCCTCTAACTCTCTCTCTCTCTCTCTCTCTCTCTCGTTTCCCACTCTCTTACAGCAATTCCAGTTGGAAATTGGACGCCACCCGACATCGATTACAACGAGCGCTTCTCCTGGGAGGGCGCCACTGACATGAGCCACAATTACCGCGACGCCCTACAGCGCGGCTTGCCATATCCCATCCTCACCGTGGCCGAGTACTTTAGCCTGGGCCGCGAGGGCTTCTCGTGGGGCGGACAATACCGCGCGGCTGGATATTTTGCCAGCATCCTGCTGTGGACATCGCTAGCCTCGTGGTTGCTGATGAACCTGCTGCTGATTGCGGTGCCCCGCTACGGAGCCTACATGAAGGCACTGACTGGCTTCCTGTTGGTCTGCACCAACATCGGCTACTACTGCCTGCTGCCCAGTCGACCACTGACCATCTACCTGGAGGGCGGTAAGCTGGAATTCCGCTTGGGATGGTGTTATTGGCTGCTTTTAGTCGCAGGTATGTGTCCACACAAAGTCACTCTCGGGCGATTGCGATAACTGTTCTCTTTTCGGATATTTTTGCAGGAACTCTGTGCTTCTTTGCCGGGGTGCTCATCTCAATCATCGATCTGGTGTGGCCACACACATTCTCCACAGTCTTGGAGGTGTACTATGGGACGCCGTACGACCGCCACGTGATTCTCGAGGAGTCCAGCGATGTTCGCTTCCGGAAACGCATCAGCAGAGGACTGGAAGATCCGCCCGGTCTTGGATCTCGAATACTTCGCAGATTGTCGTCGAAAACACGAGATTCCACAACTGGCTTCTCGCATGCTGCTGCCGGTGTATCGAACGCAAGCGGCGCTGGCAGTGGCGGCGGCGCCAGTGGCGCTGGCGGCGTTGAGAATAAAGGTTTCCAGAACGACGTGCCCAAGAGCCCGTGGCGATATCCATTCCGACGGGCACAACAACTCCCGCCGCATCCGATGAGCATACAGCGGACCATGTCACAAGACTCTGGATCGAGTATAGCATCGGGCACGGTACAGATCTCACCAATGCACAAACAGGCTCTGTCGCGGATGTTGCCGTAAGCATAAATTTCACAATCAAATATGCGTTCCATCTCAGTTTCGGCGCCTTCTTCCAGGAAACCTCCACATGACCGGATCAGAGACATTGACCACTGGTGATCAGGCGTTTATCAAGAAGCAATTTCAATTTTGACAACACACGGAAAAGCCGTTTGGATCTGTCCCCCGAATGCAGCGAGATTTATTGCAGCCGCCTTGGGGACACTTTCAAACGGTTTTTCGTTTTTTGGAATCACACATCACCTGACGATCAAGAACCAGACAAAATCAATTAACTTAAGTAAATTATTGTATTATTTGTAAACGAAGATTTGGACCATAAATCATAAGAAGAAGGACGAAGGACGAAGGACGAAGGAATGAAAACGGGGAATGCTCGCTCTTTCTCCCACTCCCACTAGAAGGAGAAGAACCCCGTCCCCCCCCCACACCCATTTGTGGGGCAGCAATTATTCCGTATGCATGTGTGGATGTGTGCTTGTGTGCGTGCATGTGTAAACTAAGTGATGATGTATATTGTGATAATGCTTACAATTTAAAATAATCCTTAAATTAACCTTATCAACCGCTAGACCATAAGATTATGCATCAAATGAAGGAGCAAACAGAAAATGAAAACCAACACGAGTTAGGTTTCGATGATGATGAAACAATTTCTCAAAAGAACGCAAAGAATTCAAAACGACGCGCCCGCATTCCGAATGCCTTTAGCTGTAGTCGTCGACGACGATGAGGACACAGGCGCAAGCATTCAAGACAAATTCATTTAGACTAATCGACCGAACAAAAAGAAGAATGTATTATTTATTTCATTTGTAGACCACTCTGTTACTTTGCAGATCGTTGTGTATTAATTTTGTACTGTAGCCCGGGAGTAGGCGGCTTCTCGCAGGTCTCCTGTGACCAGCTGTCGGCCGACTAGACCTTTATTTTTCAAAAAAATTGTGTTAATAATGAAGATTGTAAACAAAAAAATAAAAAAAACATTGTAAGACAGGAGTGTGTTGTATTAGAAGTTTAAGACGAAAATTTAAAAGAAATAAAAACAAATTGATAAAATTAAAGTGTGACTTTTTTTGGTGAAAAATTCGCTGTCGTCGGATGCACTCCAGTCTTTGGATTCCGATAATACACATCGAAACACATAACCACAGGTGTACACAGGTCGTAGGTACGCCTAGTTGGGCCGCTGTGCCAGTTGGAAGATGATCCATGAAAAGTCTCAGAAATCCTTACTATACACTGTCAACTTTTTTAGGTGAAAAATTCGATGTCGTCGGATGCACTCCAGTCTTTGGATTCCGATAATACACATCGAAACACATAACCACAGGTGTACACAGGTCGTAGGTACGCCTAGTTGGGCCGCTGTGCCAGTTGGAAGATGATCCATGAAAATTCTCAGAAATCCTTACTATACACTGTCAACTTTTTTAGGTGAAAAATTCGATGTCGTCGGATGCACTCCAGTCTTTGGATTCCGATAATACACATCGAAACACATAACCACAGGTGTACACAGGTCGTAGGTACGCCTAGTTGGGCCGCTGTGCCAGTTGGAAGATGATCCATGAAAAGGCTCAGAAATCCTTACTATGCACTGTCAACTTTTTTAGGTGAAAAATTCGATGTCGTCGGATGCACTCCAGTCTTTGGATTCCGATAATACACATCGAAACACATAACCACAGGTGTACACAGGTCGTAGGTACGCCTAGTTGGGCCGCTGTGCCAGTTGGAAGATGATCCATGAAAAGGCTCAGAAATCCTTACTATGCACTGTCAACTTTTTTAGGTGAAAAATTCGATGTCGTCGGATGCACTCCAGTCTTTGGATTCCGATAATACACATCGAAACACATAACCACAGGTGTACACAGGTCGTAGGTACGCCTAGTTGGGCCGCTGTGCCAGTTGGAAGATGATCCATGAAAAGGCTCAGAAATCCTTACTATACACTGTCAACTTTTTTAGGTGAAAAATTCGATGTCGTCGGATGCACTCCAGTCTTTGGATTCCGATAATACACATCGAAACACATAACCACAGGTGTACACAGGTCGTAGGTACGCCTAGTTGGGCCGCTGTGCCAGTTGGAAGATGATCCATGAAAAGGCTCAGAAATCCTTACTATACACTGTCAACTTTTTTAGGTGAAAAATTCGATGTCGTCGGATGCACTCCAGTCTTTGGATTCCGATAATACACATCGAAACACATAACCACAGGTGTACACAGGTCGTAGGTACGCCTAGTTGGGCCGCTGTGCCAGTTGGAAGATGATCCATGAAAAGGCTCAGAAATCCTTACTATACACTGTCAACTTTTTTAGGTGAAAAATTCGATGTCGTCGGATGCACTCCAGTCTTTGGATTCCGATAATACACATCGAAACACATAACCACAGGTGTACACAGGTCGTAGGTACGCCTAGTTGGGCCGCTGTGCCAGTTGGAAGATGATCCATGAAAAGGCTCAGAAATCCTTACTATACACTGTCAACTTTTTTAGGTGAAAAATTCGATGTCGTCGGATGCACTCCAGTCTTTGGATTCCGATAATACACATCGAAACACATAACCACAGGTGTACACAGGTCGTAGGTACGCCTAGTTGGGCCGCTGTGCCAGTTGGAAGATGATCCATGAAAAGGCTCAGAAATCCTTACTATACACTGTCAACTTTTTTAGGTGAAAAATTCGATGTCGTCGGATGCACTCCAGTCTTTGGATTCCGATAATACACATCGAAACACATAACCACAGGTGTACACAGGTCGTAGGTACGCCTAGTTGGGCCGCTGTGCCAGTTGGAAGATGATCCATGAAAAGGCTCAGAAATCCTTACTATACACTGTCAACTTTTTTAGGTGAAAAATTCGATGTCGTCGGATGCACTCCAGTCTTTGGATTCCGATAATACACATCGAAACACATAACCACAGGTGTACACAGGTCGTAGGTACGCCTAGTTGGGCCGCTGTGCCAGTTGGAAGATGATCCATGAAAAGGCTCAGAAATCCTTACTATGCACTGTCAACTTTTTTAGGTGAAAAATTCGATGTCGTCGGATGCACTCCAGTCTTTGGATTCCGATAATACACATCGAAACACATAACCACAGGTGTACACAGGTCGTAGGTACGCCTAGTTGGGCCGCTGTGCCAGTTGGAAGATGATCCATGAAAAGGCTCAGAAATCCTTACTATACACTGTCAACTTTTTTAGGTGAAAAATTCGATGTCGTCGGATGCACTCCAGTGTTTTTGGATTCCGATAATACACATCGAAACACATAACCACAGGTGTACACAGGTCGTAGGTACGCCTAGTTGGGCCGCTGTGCCAGTTGGAAGATGATCCATGAAAAGGCTCAGAAATCCTTACTATACACTGTCAACTTTTTTAGGTGAAAAATTCGATGTCGTCGGATGCACTCCAGTCTTTGGATTCCGATAATACACATCGAAACACATAACCACAGGTGTACACAGGTCGTAGGTACGCCTAGTTGGGCCGCTGTGCCAGTTGGAAGATGATCCATGAAAAGGCTCAGAAATCCTTACTATACACTGTCAACTTTTTTAGGTGAAAAATTCGATGTCGTCGGATGCACTCCAGTCTTTGGATTCCGATAATACACATCGAAACACATAACCACAGGTGTACACAGGTCGTAGGTACGCCTAGTTGGGCCGCTGTGCCAGTTGGAAGATGATCCATGAAAAGGCTCAGAAATCCTTACTATACACTGTCAACTTTTTTAGGTGAAAAATTCGATGTCGTCGGATGCACTCCAGTCTTTGGATTCCGATAATACACATCGAAACACATAACCACAGGTGTACACAGGTCGTAGGTACGCCTAGTTGGGCCGCTGTGCCAGTTGGAAGATGATCCATGAAAAGGCTCAGAAATCCTTACTATACACTGTCAACTTTTTTAGGTGAAAAATTCGATGTCGTCGGATGCACTCCAGTCTTCGGATTCCGATAATACACATCGAAACACATAACCACAGGTGTACACAGGTCGTAGGTACGCCTAGTTGGGCCGCTGTGCCAGTTGGAAGATGATCCATGAAAAGGCTCAGAAATCCTTACTATACACTGTCAACTTTTTTAGGTGAAAAATTCGATGTCGTCGGATGCACTCCAGTCTTTGGATTCCGATAATACACATCGAAACACATAATCACAGGTGTACACAGGTCGTAGGTACGCCTAGTTGGGCCGCTGTGCCAGTTGGAAGATGATCCATGAAAAGGCTCAGAAATCCTTACTATACACTGTCAACTTTTTTAGGTGAAAAATTCGATGTCGTCGGATGCACTCCAGTCTTCGGATTCCGATAATACACATCGAAACACATAACCACAGGTGTACACAGGTCGTAGGTACGCCTAGTTGGGCCGCTGTGCCAGTTGGAAGATGATCCATGAAAAGGCTCAGAAATCCTTACTATACACTGTCAACTTTTTTAGGTGAAAAATTCGATGTCGTCGGATGCACTCCAGTCTTCGGATTCCGATAATACACATCGAAACACATAACCACAGGTGTACACAGGTCGTAGGTACGCCTAGTTGGGCCGCTGTGCCAGTTGGAAGATGATCCATGAAAAGGCTCAGAAATCCTTACTATACACTGTCAACTTTTTTAGGTGAAAAATTCGATGTCGTCGGATGCACTCCAGTCTTTGGATTCCGATAATACACATCGAAACACATAACCACAGGTGTACACAGGTCGTAGGTACGCCTAGTTGGGCCGCTGTGCCAGTTGGAAGATGATCCATGAAAAGGCTCAGAAATCCTTACTATACACTGTCAACTTTTTTAGGTGAAAAATTCGATGTCGTCGGATGCACTCCAGTCTTTGGATTCCGATAATACACATCGAAACACATAACCACAGGTGTACACAGGTCGTAGGTACGCCTAGTTGGGCCGCTGTGCCAGTTGGAAGATGATCCATGAAAAGGCTCAGAAATCCTTACTATACACTGTCAACTTTTTTAGGTGAAAAATTCGATGTCGTCGGATGCACTCCAGTCTTTGGATTCCGATAATACACATCGAAACACATAACCACAGGTGTACACAGGTCGTAGGTACGCCTAGTTGGGCCGCTGTGCCAGTTGGAAGATGATCCATGAAAAGGCTCAGAAATCCTTACTATACACTGTCAACTTTTTTAGGTGAAAAATTCGATGTCGTCGGATGCACTCCAGTCTTTGGATTCCGATAATACACATCGAAACACATAACCACAGGTGTACACAGGTCGTAGGTACGCCTAGTTGGGCCGCTGTGCCAGTTGGAAGATGATCCATGAAAAGGCTCAGAAATCCTTACTATACACTGTCAACTTTTTTAGGTGAAAAATTCGATGTCGTCGGATGCACTCCAGTCTTTGGATTCCGATAATTCCGAAATCGAAACACATAACCACAGGTGTACACAGGTCGTAGGTACGCCTAGTTGGGCCGCTGTGCCAGTTGGAAGATGATCCATGAAAAGGCTCAGAAATCCTTACTATACACTGTCAACTTTTTTAGGTGAAAAATTCGATGTCGTCGGATGCACTCCAGTCTTTGGATTCCGATAATACACATCGAAACACATAACCACAGGTGTACACAGGTCGTAGGTACGCCTAGTTGGGCCGCTGTGCCAGTTGGAAGATGATCCATGAAAAGGCTCAGAAATCCTTACTATACACTGTCAACTTTTTTAGGTGAAAAATTCGATGTCGTCGGATGCACTCCAGTCTTTGGATTCCGATAATACACATCGAAACACATAACCACAGGTGTACACAGGTCGTAGGTACGCCTAGTTGGGCCGCTGTGCCAGTTGGAAGATGATCCATGAAAAGGCTCAGAAATCCTTACTATACACTGTCAACTTTTTTAGGTGAAAAATTCGATGTCGTCGGATGCACTCCAGTCTTTGGATTCCGATAATACACATCGAAACACATAACCACAGGTGTACACAGGTCGTAGGTACGCCTAGTTGGGCCGCTGTGCCAGTTGGAAGATGATCCATGAAAAGGCTCAGAAATCCTTACTATACACTGTCAACTTTTTTAGGTGAAAAATTCGATGTCGTCGGATGCACTCCAGTCTTTGGATTCCGATAATACACATCGAAACACATAACCACAGGTGTACACAGGTCGTAGGTACGCCTAGTTGGGCCGCTGTGCCAGTTGGAAGATGATCCATGAAAAGGCTCAGAAATCCTTACTATACACTGTCAACTTTTTTAGGTGAAAAATTCGATGTCGTCGGATGCACTCCAGTCTTTGGATTCCGATAATACACATCGAAACACATAACCACAGGTGTACACAGGTCGTAGGTACGCCTAGTTGGGCCGCTGTGCCAGTTGGAAGATGATCCATGAAAAGGCTCAGAAATCCTTACTATACACTGTCAACTTTTTTAGGTGAAAAATTCGATGTCGTCGGATGCACTCCAGTCTTTGGATTCCGATAATACACATCGAAACACATAACCACAGGTGTACACAGGTCGTAGGTACGCCTAGTTGGGCCGCTGTGCCAGTTGGAAGATGATCCATGAAAAGGCTCAGAAATCCTTACTATACACTGTCAACTTTTTTAGGTGAAAAATTCGATGTCGTCGGATGCACTCCAGTCTTTGGATTCCGATAATACACATCGAAACACATAACCACAGGTGTACACAGGTCGTAGGTACGCCTAGTTGGGCCGCTGTGCCAGTTGGAAGATGATCCATGAAAAGGCTCAGAAATCCTTACTATACACTGTCAACTTTTTTAGGTGAAAAATTCGATGTCGTCGGATGCACTCCAGTCTTTGGATTCCGATAATACACATCGAAACACATAACCACAGGTGTACACAGGTCGTAGGTACGCCTAGTTGGGCCGCTGTGCCAGTTGGAAGATGATCCATGAAAAGGCTCAGAAATCCTTACTATACACTGTCAACTTTTTTAGGTGAAAAATTCGATGTCGTCGGATGCACTCCAGTCTTTGGATTCCGATAATACACATCGAAACACATAACCACAGGTGTACACAGGTCGTAGGTACGCCTAGTTGGGCCGCTGTGCCAGTTGGAAGATGATCCATGAAAAGGCTCAGAAATCCTTACTATACACTGTCAACTTTTTTAGGTGAAAAATTCGATGTCGTCGGATGCACTCCAGTCTTTGGATTCCGATAATACACATCGAAACACATAACCACAGGTGTACACAGGTCGTAGGTACGCCTAGTTGGGCCGCTGTGCCAGTTGGAAGATGATCCATGAAAAGGCTCAGAAATCCTTACTATACACTGTCAACTTTTTTAGGTGAAAAATTCGATGTCGTCGGATGCACTCCAGTCTTTGGATTCCGATAATACACTTCGAAACACATAACCACAGGTGTACACAGGTCGTAGGTACGCCTAGTTGGGCCGCTGTGCCAGTTGGAAGATGATCCATGAAAAGGCTCAGAAATCCTTACTATACACTGTCAACTTTTTTAGGTGAAAAATTCGATGTCGTCGGATGCACTCCAGTCTTTGGATTCCGATAATACACATCGAAACACATAACCACAGGTGTACACAGGTCGTAGGTACGCCTAGTTGGGCCGCTGTGCCAGTTGGAAGATGATCCATGAAAAGGCTCAGAAATCCTTACTATACACTGTCAACTTTTTTAGGTGAAAAATTCGATGTCGTCGGATGCACTCCAGTCTTTGGATTCCGATAATACACATCGAAACACATAACCACAGGTGTACACAGGTCGTAGGTACGCCTAGTTGGGCCGCTGTGCCAGTTGGAAGATGATCCATGAAAAGGCTCAGAAATCCTTACTATACACTGTCAACTTTTTTAGGTGAAAAATTCGATGTCGTCGGATGCACTCCAGTCTTTGGATTCCGATAATACACATCGAAACACATAACCACAGGTGTACACAGGTCGTAGGTACGCCTAGTTGGGCCGCTGTGCCAGTTGGAAGATGATCCATGAAAAGGCTCAGAAATCCTTACTATACACTGTCAACTTTTTTAGGTGAAAAATTCGATGTAGTCGGATGCACTCCAGTCTTTGGATTCCGATAATACACATCGAAACACATAACCACAGGTGTACACAGGTCGTAGGTACGCCTAGTTGGGCCGCTGTGCCAGTTGGAAGATGATCCATGAAAAGGCTCAGAAATCCTTACTATACACTGTCAACTTTTTTAGGTGAAAAATTCGATGTCGTCGGATGCACTCCAGTCTTTGGATTCCGATAATACACATCGAAACACATAACCACAGGTGTACACAGGTCGTAGGTACGCCTAGTTGGGCCGCTGTGCCAGTTGGAAGATGATCCATGAAAAGGCTCAGAAATCCTTACTATACACTGTCAACTTTTTTAGGTGAAAAATTCGATGTCGTCGGATGCACTCCAGTCTTTGGATTCCGATAATACACATCGAAACACATAACCACAGGTGTACACAGGTCGTAGGTACGCCTAGTTGGGCCGCTGTGCCAGTTGGAAGATGATCCATGAAAAGGCTCAGAAATCCTTACTATACACTGTCAACTTTTTTAGGTGAAAAATTCGATGTCGTCGGATGCACTCCAGTCTTTGGATTCCGATAATACACATCGAAACACATAACCACAGGTGTATACAGGTCGTAGGTACGCCTAGTTGGGCCGCTGTGCCAGTTGGAAGATGATCCATGAAAAGGCTCAGAAATCCTTACTATACACTGTCAACTTTTTTAGGTGAAAAATTCGATGTCGTCGGATGCACTCCAGTCTTTGGATTCCGATAATACACATCGAAACACATAACCACAGGTGTACACAGGTCGTAGGTACGCCTAGTTGGGCCGCTGTGCCAGTTGGAAGATGATCCATGAAAAGGCTCAGAAATCCTTACTATACACTGTCAACTTTTTTAGGTGAAAAATTCGATGTCGTCGGATGCACTCCAGTCTTTGGATTCCGATAATACACATCGAAACACATAACCACAGGTGTACACAGGTCGTAGGTACGCCTAGTTGGGCCGCTGTGCCAGTTGGAAGATGATCCATGAAAAGGCTCAGAAATCCTTACTATACACTGTCAACTTTTTTAGGTGAAAAATTCGATGTCGTCGGATGCACTCCAGTCTTTGGATTCCGATAATACACATCGAAACACATAACCACAGGTGTACACAGGTCGTAGGTACGCCTAGTTGGGCCGCTGTGCCAGTTGGAAGATGATCCATGAAAAGGCTCAGAAATCCTTACTATACACTGTCAACTTTTTTAGGTGAAAAATTCGATGTCGTCGGATGCACTCCAGTCTTTGGATTCCGATAATACACATCGAAACACATAACCACAGGTGTACACAGGTCGTAGGTACGCCTAGTTGGGCCGCTGTGCCAGTTGGAAGATGATCCATGAAAAGGCTCAGAAATCCTTACTATACACTGTCAACTTTTTTAGGTGAAAAATTCGATGTCGTCGGATGCACTCCAGTCTTTGGATTCCGATAATACACTTCGAAACACATAACCACAGGTGTACACAGGTCGTAGGTACGCCTAGTTGGGCCGCTGTGCCAGTTGGAAGATGATCCATGAAAAGGCTCAGAAATCCTTACTATACACTGTCAACTTTTTTAGGTGAAAAATTCGATGTCGTCGGATGCACTCCAGTTTTTGGATTCCGATAATACACATCGAAACACATAACCACAGGTGTACACAGGTCGTAGGTACGCCTAGTTGGGCCGCTGTGCCAGTTGGAAGATGATCCATGAAAAGGCTCAGAAATCCTTACTATACACTGTCAACTTTTTTAGGTGAAAAATTCGATGTCGTCGGATGCACTCCAGTCTTTGGATTCCGATAATACACTTCGAAACACATAACCACAGGTGTACACAGGTCGTAGGTACGCCTAGTTGGGCCGCTGTGCCAGTTGGAAGATGATCCATGAAAAGGCTCAGAAATCCTTACTATACACTGTCAACTTTTTAGGTGAAAAATTCGATGTCGTCGGATGCACTCCAGTCTTTGGATTCCGATAATTCCGAAATCGAAACACATAACCACAGGTGTACACAGGTCGTAGGTACGCCTAGTTGGGCCGCTGTGCCAGTTGGAAGATGATCCATGAAAAGGCTCAGAAATCCTTACTATACACTGTCAACTTTTTTAGGTGAAAAATTCGATGTCGTCGGATGCACTCCAGTCTTTGGATTCCGATAATACACATCGAAACACATAACCACAGGTGTACACAGGTCGTAGGTACGCCTAGTTGGGCCGCTGTGCCAGTTGGAAGATGATCCATGAAAAGGCTCAGAAATCCTTACTATACACTGTCAACTTTTTTAGGTGAAAAATTCGATGTCGTCGGATGCACTCCAGTCTTTGGATTCCGATAATACACATCGAAACACATAACCACAGGTGTACACAGGTCGTAGGTACGCCTAGTTGGGCCGCTGTGCCAGTTGGAAGATGATCCATGAAAAGGCTCAGAAATCCTTACTATACACTGTCAACTTTTTTAGGTGAAAAATTCGATGTCGTCGGATGCACTCCAGTCTTTGGATTCCGATAATACACATCGAAACACATAACCACAGGTGTACACAGGTCGTAGGTACGCCTAGTTGGGCCGCTGTGCCAGTTGGAAGATGATCCATGAAAAGGCTCAGAAATCCTTACTATACACTGTCAACTTTTTTAGGTGAAAAATTCGATGTCGTCGGATGCACTCCAGTCTTTGGATTCCGATAATACACATCGAAACACATAACCACAGGTGTACACAGGTCGTAGGTACGCCTAGTTGGGCCGCTGTGCCAGTTGGAAGATGATCCATGAAAAGGCTCAGAAATCCTTACTATACACTGTCAACTTTTTTAGGTGAAAAATTCGATGTCGTCGGATGCACTCCAGTCTTTGGATTCCGATAATACACATCGAAACACATAACCACAGGTGTACACAGGTCGTAGGTACGCCTAGTTGGGCCGCTGTGCCAGTTGGAAGATGATCCATGAAAAGGCTCAGAAATCCTTACTATACACTGTCAACTTTTTTAGGTGAAAAATTCGATGTCGTCGGATGCACTCCAGTCTTTGGATTCCGATAATACACATCGAAACACATAACCACAGGTGTACACAGGTCGTAGGTACGCCTAGTTGGGCCGCTGTGCCAGTTGGAAGATGATCCATGAAAAGGCTCAGAAATCCTTACTATACACTGTCAACTTTTTTAGGTGAAAAATTCGATGTCGTCGGATGCACTCCAGTCTTTGGATTCCGATAATACACATCGAAACACATAACCACAGGTGTACACAGGTCGTAGGTACGCCTAGTTGGGCCGCTGTGCCAGTTGGAAGATGATCCATGAAAAGGCTCAGAAATCCTTACTATACACTGTCAACTTTTTTAGGTGAAAAATTCGATGTCGTCGGATGCACTCCAGTCTTTGGATTCCGATAATACACATCGAAACACATAACCACAGGTGTACACAGGTCGTAGGTACGCCTAGTTGGGCCGCTGTGCCAGTTGGAAGATGATCCATGAAAAGGCTCAGAAATCCTTACTATACACTGTCAACTTTTTTAGGTGAAAAATTCGATGTCGTCGGATGCACTCCAGTCTTTGGATTCCGATAATACACATCGAAACACATAACCACAGGTGTACACAGGTCGTAGGTACGCCTAGTTGGGCCGCTGTGCCAGTTGGAAGATGATCCATGAAAAGGCTCAGAAATCCTTACTATACACTGTCAACTTTTTTAGGTGAAAAATTCGATGTCGTCGGATGCACTCCAGTCTTTGGATTCCGATAATACACATCGAAACACATAACCACAGGTGTACACAGGTCGTA
Source organism: Eristalis pertinax (assembly GCA_907269125.1). Classification (NCBI taxonomy): domain Eukaryota; kingdom Metazoa; phylum Arthropoda; class Insecta; order Diptera; family Syrphidae; genus Eristalis; species Eristalis pertinax. The sequence goes on from OU026148.1 coordinate 9,030,317, forward strand.
GGTACGCCTAGTTGGGCCGCTGTGCCAGTTGGAAGATGATCCATGAAAAGGCTCAGAAATCCTTACTATACACTGTCAACTTTTTTAGGTGAAAAATTCGATGTCGTCGGATGCACTCCAGTCTTTGGATTCCGATAATACACATCGAAACACATAACCACAGGTGTACACAGGTCGTAGGTACGCCTAGTTGGGCCGCTGTGCCAGTTGGAAGATGATCCATGAAAAGGCTCAGAAATCCTTACTATACACTGTCAACTTTTTTAGGTGAAAAATTCGATGTCGTCGGATGCACTCCAGTCTTTGGATTCCGATAATACACATCGAAACACATAACCACAGGTGTACACAGGTCGTAGGTACGCCTAGTTGGGCCGCTGTGCCAGTTGGAAGATGATCCATGAAAAGGCTCAGAAATCCTTACTATACACTGTCAACTTTTTTAGGTGAAAAATTCGATGTCGTCGGATGCACTCCAGTCTTTGGATTCCGATAATACACATCGAAACACATAACCACAGGTGTACACAGGTCGTAGGTACGCCTAGTTGGGCCGCTGTGCCAGTTGGAAGATGATCCATGAAAAGGCTCAGAAATCCTTACTATACACTGTCAACTTTTTTAGGTGAAAAATTCGATGTCGTCGGATGCACTCCAGTCTTTGGATTCCGATAATACACATCGAAACACATAACCACAGGTGTACACAGGTCGTAGGTACGCCTAGTTGGGCCGCTGTGCCAGTTGGAAGATGATCCATGAAAAGGCTCAGAAATCCTTACTATACACTGTCAACTTTTTTAGGTGAAAAATTCGATGTCGTCGGATGCACTCCAGTCTTTGGATTCCGATAATACACATCGAAACACATAACCACAGGTGTACACAGGTCGTAGGTACGCCTAGTTGGGCCGCTGTGCCAGTTGGAAGATGATCCATGAAAAGGCTCAGAAATCCTTACTATACACTGTCAACTTTTTTAGGTGAAAAATTCGATGTCGTCGGATGCACTCCAGTCTTTGGATTCCGATAATACACATCGAAACACATAACCACAGGTGTACACAGGTCGTAGGTACGCCTAGTTGGGCCGCTGTGCCAGTTGGAAGATGATCCATGAAAAGGCTCAGAAATCCTTACTATACACTGTCAACTTTTTTAGGTGAAAAATTCGATGTCGTCGGATGCACTCCAGTCTTTGGATTCCGATAATACACATCGAAACACATAACCACAGGTGTACACAGGTCGTAGGTACGCCTAGTTGGGCCGCTGTGCCAGTTGGAAGATGATCCATGAAAAGGCTCAGAAATCCTTACTATACACTGTCAACTTTTTTAGGTGAAAAATTCGATGTCGTCGGATGCACTCCAGTCTTTGGATTCCGATAATTCCGAAATCGAAACACATAACCACAGGTGTACACAGGTCGTAGGTACGCCTAGTTGGGCCGCTGTGCCAGTTGGAAGATGATCCATGAAAAGGCTCAGAAATCCTTACTATACACTGTCAACTTTTTTAGGTGAAAAATTCGATGTCGTCGGATGCACTCCAGTCTTTGGATTCCGATAATACACATCGAAACACATAACCACAGGTGTACACAGGTCGTAGGTACGCCTAGTTGGGCCGCTGTGCCAGTTGGAAGATGATCCATGAAAAGGCTCAGAAATCCTTACTATACACTGTCAACTTTTTTAGGTGAAAAATTCGATGTCGTCGGATGCACTCCAGTCTTTGGATTCCGATAATACACATCGAAACACATAACCACAGGTGTACACAGGTCGTAGGTACGCCTAGTTGGGCCGCTGTGCCAGTTGGAAGATGATCCATGAAAAGGCTCAGAAATCCTTACTATACACTGTCAACTTTTTTAGGTGAAAAATTCGATGTCGTCGGATGCACTCCAGTCTTTGGATTCCGATAATACACTTCGAAACACATAACCACAGGTGTACACAGGTCGTAGGTACGCCTAGTTGGGCCGCTGTGCCAGTTGGAAGATGATCCATGAAAAGGCTCAGAAATCCTTACTATACACTGTCAACTTTTTTAGGTGAAAAATTCGATGTCGTCGGATGCACTCCAGTCTTTGGATTCCGATAATACACTTCGAAACACATAACCACAGGTGTACACAGGTCGTAGGTACGCCTAGTTGGGCCGCTGTGCCAGTTGGAAGATGATCCATGAAAAGGCTCAGAAATCCTTACTATACACTGTCAACTTTTTTAGGTGAAAAATTCGATGTCGTCGGATGCACTCCAGTTTTTGGATTCCGATAATACACATCGAAACACATAACCACAGGTGTACACAGGTCGTAGGTACGCCTAGTTGGGCCGCTGTGCCAGTTGGAAGATGATCCATGAAAAGGCTCAGAAATCCTTACTATACACTGTCAACTTTTTTAGGTGAAAAATTCGATGTCGTCGGATGCACTCCAGTCTTTGGATTCCGATAATACACATCGAAACACATAACCACAGGTGTACACAGGTCGTAGGTACGCCTAGTTGGGCCGCTGTGCCAGTTGGAAGATGATCCATGAAAAGGCTCAGAAATCCTTACTATACACTGTCAACTTTTTTAGGTGAAAAATTCGATGTCGTCGGATGCACTCCAGTCTTTGGATTCCGATAATACACATCGAAACACATAACCACAGGTGTACACAGGTCGTAGGTACGCCTAGTTGGGCCGCTGTGCCAGTTGGAAGATGATCCATGAAAAGGCTCAGAAATCCTTACTATACACTGTCAACTTTTTTAGGTGAAAAATTCGATGTCGTCGGATGCACTCCAGTCTTTGGATTCCGATAATACACATCGAAACACATAACCACAGGTGTACACAGGTCGTAGGTACGCCTAGTTGGGCCGCTGTGCCAGTTGGAAGATGATCCATGAAAAGGCTCAGAAATCCTTACTATACACTGTCAACTTTTTTAGGTGAAAAATTCGATGTCGTCGGATGCACTCCAGTCTTTGGATTCCGATAATACACATCGAAACACATAACCACAGGTGTACACAGGTCGTAGGTACGCCTAGTTGGGCCGCTGTGCCAGTTGGAAGATGATCCATGAAAAGGCTCAGAAATCCTTACTATACACTGTCAACTTTTTTAGGTGAAAAATTCGATGTCGTCGGATGCACTCCAGTCTTTGGATTCCGATAATACACATCGAAACACATAACCACAGGTGTACACAGGTCGTAGGTACGCCTAGTTGGGCCGCTGTGCCAGTTGGAAGATGATCCATGAAAAGGCTCAGAAATCCTTACTATACACTGTCAACTTTTTTAGGTGAAAAATTCGATGTCGTCGGATGCACTCCAGTCTTTGGATTCCGATAATACACATCGAAACACATAACCACAGGTGTACACAGGTCGTAGGTACGCCTAGTTGGGCCGCTGTGCCAGTTGGAAGATGATCCATGAAAAGGCTCAGAAATCCTTACTATACACTGTCAACTTTTTTAGGTGAAAAATTCGATGTCGTCGGATGCACTCCAGTCTTTGGATTCCGATAATACACTTCGAAACACATAACCACAGGTGTACACAGGTCGTAGGTACGCCTAGTTGGGCCGCTGTGCCAGTTGGAAGATGATCCATGAAAAGGCTCAGAAATCCTTACTATACACTGTCAACTTTTTTAGGTGAAAAATTCGATGTCGTCGGATGCACTCCAGTTTTTGGATTCCGATAATACACATCGAAACACATAACCACAGGTGTACACAGGTCGTAGGTACGCCTAGTTGGGCCGCTGTGCCAGTTGGAAGATGATCCATGAAAAGGCTCAGAAATCCTTACTATACACTGTCAACTTTTTTAGGTGAAAAATTCGATGTCGTCGGATGCACTCCAGTTTTTGGATTCCGATAATACACATCGAAACACATAACCACAGGTGTACACAGGTCGTAGGTACGCCTAGTTGGGCCGCTGTGCCAGTTGGAAGATGATCCATGAAAAGGCTCAGAAATCCTTACTATACACTGTCAACTTTTTTAGGTGAAAAATTCGATGTCGTCGGATGCACTCCAGTCTTTGGATTCCGATAATACACTTCGAAACACATAACCACAGGTGTACACAGGTCGTAGGTACGCCTAGTTGGGCCGCTGTGCCAGTTGGAAGATGATCCATGAAAAGGCTCAGAAATCCTTACTATACACTGTCAACTTTTTTAGGTGAAAAATTCGATGTCGTCGGATGCACTCCAGTCTTTGGATTCCGATAATACACATCGAAACACATAACCACAGGTGTACACAGGTCGTAGGTACGCCTAGTTGGGCCGCTGTGCCAGTTGGAAGATGATCCATGAAAAGGCTCAGAAATCCTTACTATACACTGTCAACTTTTTTAGGTGAAAAATTCGATGTCGTCGGATGCACTCCAGTTTTTGGATTCCGATAATACACATCGAAACACATAACCACAGGTGTACACAGGTCGTAGGTACGCCTAGTTGGGCCGCTGTGCCAGTTGGAAGATGATCCATGAAAAGGCTCAGAAATCCTTACTATACACTGTCAACTTTTTTAGGTGAAAAATTCGATGTCGTCGGATGCACTCCAGTCTTTGGATTCCGATAATACACATCGAAACACATAACCACAGGTGTACACAGGTCGTAGGTACGCCTAGTTGGGCCGCTGTGCCAGTTGGAAGATGATCCATGAAAAGGCTCAGAAATCCTTACTATACACTGTCAACTTTTTTAGGTGAAAAATTCGATGTCGTCGGATGCACTCCAGTCTTTGGATTCCGATAATACACTTCGAAACACATAACCACAGGTGTACACAGGTCGTAGGTACGCCTAGTTGGGCCGCTGTGCCAGTTGGAAGATGATCCATGAAAAGGCTCAGAAATCCTTACTATACACTGTCAACTTTTTTAGGTGAAAAATTCGATGTCGTCGGATGCACTCCAGTCTTTGGATTCCGATAATACACATCGAAACACATAACCACAGGTGTACACAGGTCGTAGGTACGCCTAGTTGGGCCGCTGTGCCAGTTGGAAGATGATCCATGAAAAGGCTCAGAAATCCTTACTATACACTGTCAACTTTTTTAGGTGAAAAATTCGATGTCGTCGGATGCACTCCAGTCTTTGGATTCCGATAATACACATCGAAACACATAACCACAGGTGTACACAGGTCGTAGGTACGCCTAGTTGGGCCGCTGTGCCAGTTGGAAGATGATCCATGAAAAGGCTCAGAAATCCTTACTATACACTGTCAACTTTTTTAGGTGAAAAATTCGATGTCGTCGGATGCACTCCAGTCTTTGGATTCCGATAATACACATCGAAACACATAACCACAGGTGTACACAGGTCGTAGGTACGCCTAGTTGGGCCGCTGTGCCAGTTGGAAGATGATCCATGAAAAGGCTCAGAAATCCTTACTATACACTGTCAACTTTTTTAGGTGAAAAATTCGATGTCGTCGGATGCACTCCAGTCTTTGGATTCCGATAATACACATCGAAACACATAACCACAGGTGTACACAGGTCGTAGGTACGCCTAGTTGGGCCGCTGTGCCAGTTGGAAGATGATCCATGAAAAGGCTCAGAAATCCTTACTATACACTGTCAACTTTTTTAGGTGAAAAATTCGATGTCGTCGGATGCACTCCAGTCTTTGGATTCCGATAATACACATCGAAACACATAACCACAGGTGTACACAGGTCGTAGGTACGCCTAGTTGGGCCGCTGTGCCAGTTGGAAGATGATCCATGAAAAGGCTCAGAAATCCTTACTATACACTGTCAACTTTTTTAGGTGAAAAATTCGATGTCGTCGGATGCACTCCAGTCTTTGGATTCCGATAATACACATCGAAACACATAACCACAGGTGTACACAGGTCGTAGGTACGCCTAGTTGGGCCGCTGTGCCAGTTGGAAGATGATCCATGAAAAGGCTCAGAAATCCTTACTATACACTGTCAACTTTTTTAGGTGAAAAATTCGATGTCGTCGGATGCACTCCAGTCTTTGGATTCCGATAATACACATCGAAACACATAACCACAGGTGTACACAGGTCGTAGGTACGCCTAGTTGGGCCGCTGTGCCAGTTGGAAGATGATCCATGAAAAGGCTCAGAAATCCTTACTATACACTGTCAACTTTTTTAGGTGAAAAATTCGATGTCGTCGGATGCACTCCAGTCTTTGGATTCCGATAATACACTTCGAAACACATAACCACAGGTGTACACAGGTCGTAGGTACGCCTAGTTGGGCCGCTGTGCCAGTTGGAAGATGATCCATGAAAAGGCTCAGAAATCCTTACTATACACTGTCAACTTTTTTAGGTGAAAAATTCGATGTCGTCGGATGCACTCCAGTCTTTGGATTCCGATAATTCCGAAATCGAAACACATAACCACAGGTGTACACAGGTCGTAGGTACGCCTAGTTGGGCCGCTGTGCCAGTTGGAAAATGATCCATGAAAAGGCTCAGAAATCCTTACTATACACTGTCAACTTTTTTAGGTGAAAAATTCGATGTCGTCGGATGCACTCCAGTCTTTGGATTCCGATAATACACATCGAAACACATAACCACAGGTGTACACAGGTCGTAGGTACGCCTAGTTGGGCCGCTGTGCCAGTTGGAAGATGATCCATGAAAAGGCTCAGAAATCCTTACTATACACTGTCAACTTTTTTAGGTGAAAAATTCGATGTCGTCGGATGCACTCCAGTCTTTGGATTCCGATAATACACATCGAAACACATAACCACAGGTGTACACAGGTCGTAGGTACGCCTAGTTGGGCCGCTGTGCCAGTTGGAAGATGATTCATGAAAAGGCTGAGAAATCCTTACTATACACTGTCAACTTTTTTAGGTGAAAAATTCGATGTCGTCGGATGCACTCCAGTCTTTGGATTCCGATAATACACATCGAAACACATAACCACAGGTGTACACAGGTCGTAGGTACGCCTAGTTGGGCCGCTGTGCCAGTTGGAAGATGATCCATGAAAAGGCTCAGAAATCCTTACTATACACTGTCAACTTTTTTAGGTGAAAAATTCGATGTCGTCGGATGCACTCCAGTCTTTGGATTCCGATAATACACATCGAAACACATAACCACAGGTGTACACAGGTCGTAGGTACGCCTAGTTGGGCCGCTGTGCCAGTTGGAAGATGATCCATGAAAAGGCTCAGAAATCCTTACTATACACTGTCAACTTTTTTAGGTGAAAAATTCGATGTCGTCGGATGCACTCCAGTCTTTGGATTCCGATAATACACATCGAAACACATAACCACAGGTGTACACAGGTCGTAGGTACGCCTAGTTGGGCCGCTGTGCCAGTTGGAAGATGATCCATGAAAAGGCTCAGAAATCCTTACTATACACTGTCAACTTTTTTAGGTGAAAAATTCGATGTCGTCGGATGCACTCCAGTCTTTGGATTCCGATAATACACATCGAAACACATAACCACAGGTGTACACAGGTCGTAGGTACGCCTAGTTGGGCCGCTGTGCCAGTTGGAAGATGATCCATGAAAAGGCTCAGAAATCCTTACTATACACTGTCAACTTTTTTAGGTGAAAAATTCGATGTCGTCGGATGCACTCCAGTCTTTGGATTCCGATAATACACATCGAAACACATAACCACAGGTGTACACAGGTCGTAGGTACGCCTAGTTGGGCCGCTGTGCCAGTTGGAAGATGATCCATGAAAAGGCTCAGAAATCCTTACTATACACTGTCAACTTTTTTAGGTGAAAAATTCGATGTCGTCGGATGCACTCCAGTCTTTGGATTCCGATAATACACATCGAAACACATAACCACAGGTGTACACAGGTCGTAGGTACGCCTAGTTGGGCCGCTGTGCCAGTTGGAAGATGATCCATGAAAAGGCTCAGAAATCCTTACTATACACTGTCAACTTTTTTAGGTGAAAAATTCGATGTCGTCGGATGCACTCCAGTCTTTGGATTCCGATAATACACATCGAAACACATAACCACAGGTGTACACAGGTCGTAGGTACGCCTAGTTGGGCCGCTGTGCCAGTTGGAAGATGATCCATGAAAAGGCTCAGAAATCCTTACTATACACTGTCAACTTTTTTAGGTGAAAAATTCGATGTCGTCGGATGCACTCCAGTCTTTGGATTCCGATAATACACATCGAAACACATAACCACAGGTGTACACAGGTCGTAGGTACGCCTAGTTGGGCCGCTGTGCCAGTTGGAAGATGATCCATGAAAAGGCTCAGAAATCCTTACTATACACTGTCAACTTTTTTAGGTGAAAAATTCGATGTCGTCGGATGCACTCCAGTCTTTGGATTCCGATAATACACATCGAAACACATAACCACAGGTGTACACAGGTCGTAGGTACGCCTAGTTGGGCCGCTGTGCCAGTTGGAAGATGATCCATGAAAAGGCTCAGAAATCCTTACTATACACTGTCAACTTTTTTAGGTGAAAAATTCGATGTCGTCGGATGCACTCCAGTCTTTGGATTCCGATAATACACATCGAAACACATAACCACAGGTGTACACAGGTCGTAGGTACGCCTAGTTGGGCCGCTGTGCCAGTTGGAAGATGATCCATGAAAAGGCTCAGAAATCCTTACTATACACTGTCAACTTTTTTAGGTGAAAAATTCGATGTCGTCGGATGCACTCCAGTCTTTGGATTCCGATAATACACATCGAAACACATAACCACAGGTGTACACAGGTCGTAGGTACGCCTAGTTGGGCCGCTGTGCCAGTTGGAAGATGATCCATGAAAAGGCTCAGAAATCCTTACTATACACTGTCAACTTTTTTAGGTGAAAAATTCGATGTCGTCGGATGCACTCCAGTCTTTGGATTCCGATAATACACATCGAAACACATAACCACAGGTGTACACAGGTCGTAGGTACGCCTAGTTGGGCCGCTGTGCCAGTTGGAAGATGATCCATGAAAAGGCTCAGAAATCCTTACTATACACTGTCAACTTTTTTAGGTGAAAAATTCGATGTCGTCGGATGCACTCCAGTCTTTGGATTCCGATAATTCCGAAATCGAAACACATAACCACAGGTGTACACAGGTCGTAGGTACGCCTAGTTGGGCCGCTGTGCCAGTTGGAAGATGATCCATGAAAAGGCTCAGAAATCCTTACTATACACTGTCAACTTTTTTAGGTGAAAAATTCGATGTCGTCGGATGCACTCCAGTCTTTGGATTCCGATAATACACATCGAAACACATAACCACAGGTGTACACAGGTCGTAGGTACGCCTAGTTGGGCCGCTGTGCCAGTTGGAAGATGATCCATGAAAAGGCTCAGAAATCCTTACTATACACTGTCAACTTTTTTAGGTGAAAAATTCGATGTCGTCGGATGCACTCCAGTCTTTGGATTCCGATAATACACATCGAAACACATAACCACAGGTGTACACAGGTCGTAGGTACGCCTAGTTGGGCCGCTGTGCCAGTTGGAAGATGATCCATGAAAAGGCTCAGAAATCCTTACTATACACTGTCAACTTTTTTAGGTGAAAAATTCGATGTCGTCGGATGCACTCCAGTCTTTGGATTCCGATAATACACTTCGAAACACATAACCACAGGTGTACACAGGTCGTAGGTACGCCTAGTTGGGCCGCTGTGCCAGTTGGAAGATGATCCATGAAAAGGCTCAGAAATCCTTACTATACACTGTCAACTTTTTTAGGTGAAAAATTCGATGTCGTCGGATGCACTCCAGTCTTTGGATTCCGATAATACACTTCGAAACACATAACCACAGGTGTACACAGGTCGTAGGTACGCCTAGTTGGGCCGCTGTGCCAGTTGGAAGATGATCCATGAAAAGGCTCAGAAATCCTTACTATACACTGTCAACTTTTTTAGGTGAAAAATTCGATGTCGTCGGATGCACTCCAGTCTTTGGATTCCGATAATACACATCGAAACACATAACCACAGGTGTACACAGGTCGTAGGTACGCCTAGTTGGGCCGCTGTGCCAGTTGGAAGATGATCCATGAAAAGGCTCAGAAATCCTTACTATACACTGTCAACTTTTTTAGGTGAAAAATTCGATGTCGTCGGATGCACTCCAGTCTTTGGATTCCGATAATACACATCGAAACACATAACCACAGGTGTACACAGGTCGTAGGTACGCCTAGTTGGGCCGCTGTGCCAGTTGGAAGATGATCCATGAAAAGGCTCAGAAATCCTTACTATACACTGTCAACTTTTTTAGGTGAAAAATTCGATGTCGTCGGATGCACTCCAGTCTTTGGATTCCGATAATACACATCGAAACACATAACCACAGGTGTACACAGGTCGTAGGTACGCCTAGTTGGGCCGCTGTGCCAGTTGGAAGATGATCCATGAAAAGGCTCAGAAATCCTTACTATACACTGTCAACTTTTTTAGGTGAAAAATTCGATGTCGTCGGATGCACTCCAGTCTTTGGATTCCGATAATACACATCGAAACACATAACCACAGGTGTACACAGGTCGTAGGTACGCCTAGTTGGGCCGCTGTGCCAGTTGGAAGATGATCCATGAAAAGGCTCAGAAATCCTTACTATACACTGTCAACTTTTTTAGGTGAAAAATTCGATGTCGTCGGATGCACTCCAGTCTTTGGATTCCGATAATACACATCGAAACACATAACCACAGGTGTACACAGGTCGTAGGTACGCCTAGTTGGGCCGCTGTGCCAGTTGGAAGATGATCCATGAAAAGGCTCAGAAATCCTTACTATACACTGTCAACTTTTTTAGGTGAAAAATTCGATGTCGTCGGATGCACTCCAGTCTTTGGATTCCGATAATACACATCGAAACACATAACCACAGGTGTACACAGGTCGTAGGTACGCCTAGTTGGGCCGCTGTGCCAGTTGGAAGATGATCCATGAAAAGGCTCAGAAATCCTTACTATACACTGTCAACTTTTTTAGGTGAAAAATTCGATGTCGTCGGATGCACTCCAGTCTTTGGATTCCGATAATACACATCGAAACACATAACCACAGGTGTACACAGGTCGTAGGTACGCCTAGTTGGGCCGCTGTGCCAGTTGGAAGATGATCCATGAAAAGGCTCAGAAATCCTTACTATACACTGTCAACTTTTTTAGGTGAAAAATTCGATGTCGTCGGATGCACTCCAGTCTTTGGATTCCGATAATACACATCGAAACACATAACCACAGGTGTACACAGGTCGTAGGTACGCCTAGTTGGGCCGCTGTGCCAGTTGGAAGATGATCCATGAAAAGGCTCAGAAATCCTTACTATACACTGTCAACTTTTTTAGGTGAAAAATTCGATGTCGTCGGATGCACTCCAGTCTTTGGATTCCGATAATACACATCGAAACACATAACCACAGGTGTACACAGGTCGTAGGTACGCCTAGTTGGGCCGCTGTGCCAGTTGGAAGATGATCCATGAAAAGGCTCAGAAATCCTTACTATACACTGTCAACTTTTTTAGGTGAAAAATTCGATGTCGTCGGATGCACTCCAGTCTTTGGATTCCGATAATACACATCGAAACACATAACCACAGGTGTACACAGGTCGTAGGTACGCCTAGTTGGGCCGCTGTGCCAGTTGGAAGATGATCCATGAAAAGGCTCAGAAATCCTTACTATACACTGTCAACTTTTTTAGGTGAAAAATTCGATGTCGTCGGATGCACTCCAGTCTTTGGATTCCGATAATACACTTCGAAACACATAACCACAGGTGTACACAGGTCGTAGGTACGCCTAGTTGGGCCGCTGTGCCAGTTGGAAGATGATCCATGAAAAGGCTCAGAAATCCTTACTATACACTGTCAACTTTTTTAGGTGAAAAATTCGATGTCGTCGGATGCACTCCAGTCTTTGGATTCCGATAATACACTTCGAAACACATAACCACAGGTGTACACAGGTCGTAGGTACGCCTAGTTGGGCCGCTGTGCCAGTTGGAAGATGATCCATGAAAAGGCTCAGAAATCCTTACTATACACTGTCAACTTTTTTAGGTGAAAAATTCGATGTCGTCGGATGCACTCCAGTTTTTGGATTCCGATAATACACATCGAAACACATAACCACAGGTGTACACAGGTCGTAGGTACGCCTAGTTGGGCCGCTGTGCCAGTTGGAAGATGATCCATGAAAAGGCTCAGAAATCCTTACTATACACTGTCAACTTTTTTAGGTGAAAAATTCGATGTCGTCGGATGCACTCCAGTTTTTGGATTCCGATAATACACATCGAAACACATAACCACAGGTGTACACAGGTCGTAGGTACGCCTAGTTGGGCCGCTGTGCCAGTTGGAAGATGATCCATGAAAAGGCTCAGAAATCCTTACTATACACTGTCAACTTTTTTAGGTGAAAAATTCGATGTCGTCGGATGCACTCCAGTCTTTGGATTCCGATAATACACTTCGAAACACATAACCACAGGTGTACACAGGTCGTAGGTACGCCTAGTTGGGCCGCTGTGCCAGTTGGAAGATGATCCATGAAAAGGCTCAGAAATCCTTACTATACACTGTCAACTTTTTTAGGTGAAAAATTCGATGTCGTCGGATGCACTCCAGTCTTTGGATTCCGATAATACACATCGAAACACATAACCACAGGTGTACACAGGTCGTAGGTACGCCTAGTTGGGCCGCTGTGCCAGTTGGAAGATGATCCATGAAAAGGCTCAGAAATCCTTACTATACACTGTCAACTTTTTTAGGTGAAAAATTCGATGTCGTCGGATGCACTCCAGTCTTTGGATTCCGATAATACACATCGAAACACATAACCACAGGTGTACACAGGTCGTAGGTACGCCTAGTTGGGCCGCTGTGCCAGTTGGAAGATGATCCATGAAAAGGCTCAGAAATCCTTACTATACACTGTCAACTTTTTTAGGTGAAAAATTCGATGTCGTCGGATGCACTCCAGTCTTTGGATTCCGATAATACACATCGAAACACATAACCACAGGTGTACACAGGTCGTAGGTACGCCTAGTTGGGCCGCTGTGCCAGTTGGAAGATGATCCATGAAAAGGCTCAGAAATCCTTACTATACACTGTCAACTTTTTTAGGTGAAAAATTCGATGTCGTCGGATGCACTCCAGTCTTTGGATTCCGATAATACACATCGAAACACATAACCACAGGTGTACACAGGTCGTAGGTACGCCTAGTTGGGCCGCTGTGCCAGTTGGAAGATGATCCATGAAAAGGCTCAGAAATCCTTACTATACACTGTCAACTTTTTTAGGTGAAAAATTCGATGTCGTCGGATGCACTCCAGTCTTTGGATTCCGATAATACACATCGAAACACATAACCACAGGTGTACACAGGTCGTAGGTACGCCTAGTTGGGCCGCTGTGCCAGTTGGAAGATGATCCATGAAAAGGCTCAGAAATCCTTACTATACACTGTCAACTTTTTTAGGTGAAAAATTCGATGTCGTCGGATGCACTCCAGTCTTTGGATTCCGATAATACACATCGAAACACATAACCACAGGTGTACACAGGTCGTAGGTACGCCTAGTTGGGCCGCTGTGCCAGTTGGAAGATGATCCATGAAAAGGCTCAGAAATCCTTACTATACACTGTCAACTTTTTTAGGTGAAAAATTCGATGTCGTCGGATGCACTCCAGTCTTTGGATTCCGATAATACACATCGAAACACATAACCACAGGTGTACACAGGTCGTAGGTACGCCTAGTTGGGCCGCTGTGCCAGTTGGAAGATGATCCATGAAAAGGCTCAGAAATCCTTACTATACACTGTCAACTTTTTTAGGTGAAAAATTCGATGTCGTCGGATGCACTCCAGTCTTTGGATTCCGATAATACACATCGAAACACATAACCACAGGTGTACACAGGTCGTAGGTACGCCTAGTTGGGCCGCTGTGCCAGTTGGAAGATGATCCATGAAAAGGCTCAGAAATCCTTACTATACACTGTCAACTTTTTTAGGTGAAAAATTCGATGTCGTCGGATGCACTCCAGTCTTTGGATTCCGATAATACACATCGAAACACATAACCACAGGTGTACACAGGTCGTAGGTACGCCTAGTTGGGCCGCTGTGCCAGTTGGAAGATGATCCATGAAAAGGCTCAGAAATCCTTACTATACACTGTCAACTTTTTTAGGTGAAAAATTCGATGTCGTCGGATGCACTCCAGTCTTTGGATTCCGATAATACACATCGAAACACATAACCACAGGTGTACACAGGTCGTAGGTACGCCTAGTTGGGCCGCTGTGCCAGTTGGAAGATGATCCATGAAAAGGCTCAGAAATCCTTACTATACACTGTCAACTTTTTTAGGTGAAAAATTCGATGTCGTCGGATGCACTCCAGTCTTTGGATTCCGATAATACACATCGAAACACATAACCACAGGTGTACACAGGTCGTAGGTACGCCTAGTTGGGCCGCTGTGCCAGTTGGAAGATGATCCATGAAAAGGCTCAGAAATCCTTACTATACACTGTCAACTTTTTTAGGTGAAAAATTCGATGTCGTCGGATGCACTCCAGTCTTTGGATTCCGATAATACACATCGAAACACATAACCACAGGTGTACACAGGTCGTAGGTACGCCTAGTTGGGCCGCTGTGCCAGTTGGAAGATGATCCATGAAAAGGCTCAGAAATCCTTACTATACACTGTCAACTTTTTTAGGTGAAAAATTCGATGTCGTCGGATGCACTCCAGTCTTTGGATTCCGATAATACACATCGAAACACATAACCACAGGTGTACACAGGTCGTAGGTACGCCTAGTTGGGCCGCTGTGCCAGTTGGAAGATGATCCATGAAAAGGCTCAGAAATCCTTACTATACACTGTCAACTTTTTTAGGTGAAAAATTCGATGTCGTCGGATGCACTCCAGTCTTTGGATTCCGATAATACACATCGAAACACATAACCACAGGTGTACACAGGTCGTAGGTACGCCTAGTTGGGCCGCTGTGCCAGTTGGAAGATGATCCATGAAAAGGCTCAGAAATATATACACTGTCAACTTTTTTAGGTGAAAAATTCGATGCCGTCGGATGCACTCCAGTCTTTAGATTCCGATAATACACATCGAAACACATAACCACAGGTGTACACAGGTCGTAGGTACGCCTAGTTGGGCCGCTGTGCCAGTTGGAAGATGATCCATGAAAAGGCTCAGAAATCCTTACTATACACTGTCAACTTTTTTAGGTGAAAAATTCGATGTCGTCGGATGCACTCCAGTCTTTGGATTCCGATAATACACATCGAAACACATAACCACAGGTGTACACAGGTCGTAGGTACGCCTAGTTGGGCCGCTGTGCCAGTTGGAAGATGATCCATGAAAAGGCTCAGAAATCCTTACTATACACTGTCAACTTTTTTAGGTGAAAAATTCGATGTCGTCGGATGCACTCCAGTCTTCGGATTCCGATAATACACATCGAAACACATAACCACAGGTGTACACAGGTCGTAGGTACGCCTAGTTGGGCCGCTGTGCCAGTTGGAAGATGATCCATGAAAAGGCTCAGAAATCCTTACTATACACTGTCAACTTTTTTAGGTGAAAAATTCGATGTCGTCGGATGCACTCCAGTCTTTGGATTCCGATAATACACATCGAAACACATAACCACAGGTGTACACAGGTGTACACAGGTCGTAGGTACGCCTAGTTGGGCCGCTGTGCCAGTTGGAAGATGATCCATGAAAAGGCTCAGAAATCCTTACTATACACTGTCAACTTTTTTAGGTGAAAAATTCGATGTCGTCGGATGCACTCCAGTCTTTGGATTCCGATAATACACATCGAAACACATAACCACAGGTGTACACAGGTCGTAGGTACGCCTAGTTGGGCCGCTGTGCCAGTTGGAAGATGATCCATGAAAAGGCTCAGAAATCCTTACTATACACTGTCAACTTTTTTAGGTGAAAAATTCGATGTCGTCGGATGCACTCCAGTCTTTGGATTCCGATAATACACATCGAAACACATAACCACAGGTGTACACAGGTCGTAGGTACGCCTAGTTGGGCCGCTGTGCCAGTTGGAAGATGATCCATGAAAAGGCTCAGAAATCCTTACTATACACTGTCAACTTTTTTAAGTGAAAAATTCGATGTCGTCGGATGCACTCCAGTCTTTGGATTCCGATAATACACATCGAAACACATAACCACAGGTGTACACAGGTCGTAGGTACGCCTAGTTGGGCCGCTGTGCCAGTTGGAAGATGATCCATGAAAAGGCTCAGAAATCCTTACTATACACTGTCAACTTTTTTAGGTGAAAAATTCGATGTCGTCGGATGCACTCCAGTCTTTGGATTCCGATAATACACATCGAAACACATAACCACAGGTGTACACAGGTCGTAGGTACGCCTAGTTGGGCCGCTGTGCCAGTTGGAAGATGATCCATGAACATTCTCAGAAATCCTTACTATACACTGTCAACTTTTTTAGGTGAAAAATTCGATGTCGTCGGATGCACTCCAGTCTTTGGATTCCGATAATACACATCGAAACACATAACCACAGGTGTACACAGGTCGTAGGTACGCCTAGTTGGGCCGCTGTGCCAGTTGGAAGATGATCCATGAAAAGGCTCAGAAATCCTTACTATACACTGTCAACTTTTTTAGGTGAAAAATTCGATGTCGTCGGATGCACTCCAGTCTTTGGATTCCGATAATACACATCGAAACACATAACCACAGGTGTACACAGGTCGTAGGTACGCCTAGTTGGGCCGCTGTGCCAGTTGGAAGATGATCCATGAAAAGGCTCAGAAATCCTTACTATACACTGTCAACTTTTTTAGGTGAAAAATTCGATGTCGTCGGATGCACTCCAGTCTTTGGATTCCGATAATACACATCGAAACACATAACCACAGGTGTACACAGGTCGTAGGTACGCCTAGTTGGGCCGCTGTGCCAGTTGGAAGATGATCCATGAAAAGGCTCAGAAATCCTTACTATACACTGTCAACTTTTTTAGGTGAAAAATTCGATGTCGTCGGATGCACTCCAGTCTTTGGATTCCGATAATACACATCGAAACACATAACCACAGGTGTACACAGGTCGTAGGTACGCCTAGTTGGGCCGCTGTGCCAGTTGGAAGATGATCCATGAAAAGGCTCAGAAATCCTTACTATACACTGTCAACTTTTTTAGGTGAAAAATTCGATGTCGTCGGATGCACTCCAGTCTTTGGATTCCGATAATACACATCGAAACACATAACCACAGGTGTACACAGGTCGTAGGTACGCCTAGTTGGGCCGCTGTGCCAGTTGGAAGATGATCCATGAAAAGGCTCAGAAATCCTTACTATACACTGTCAACTTTTTTAGGTGAAAAATTCGATGTCGTCGGATGCACTCCAGTCTTTGGATTCCGATAATACACATCGAAACACATAACCACAGGTGTACACAGGTCGTAGGTACGCCTAGTTGGGCCGCTGTGCCAGTTGGAAGATGATCCATGAAAAGGCTCAGAAATCCTTACTATACACTGTCAACTTTTTTAGGTGAAAAATTCGATGTCGTCGGATGCACTCCAGTCTTTGGATTCCGATAATACACATCGAAACACATAACCACAGGTGTACACAGGTCGTAGGTACGCCTAGTTGGGCCGCTGTGCCAGTTGGAAGATGATCCATGAAAAGGCTCAGAAATCCTTACTATACACTGTCAACTTTTTTAGGTGAAAAATTCGATGTCGTCGGATGCACTCCAGTCTTTGGATTCCGATAATACACATCGAAACACATAACCACAGGTGTACACAGGTCGTAGGTACGCCTAGTTGGGCCGCTGTGCCAGTTGGAAGATGATCCATGAAAAGGCTCAGAAATCCTTACTATGCACTGTCAACTTTTTTAGGTGAAAAATTCGATGTCGTCGGATGCACTCCAGTCTTTGGATTCCGATAATACACATCGAAACACATAACCACAGGTGTACACAGGTCGTAGGTACGCCTAGTTGGGCCGCTGTGCCAGTTGGAAGATGATCCATGAAAAGGCTCAGAAATCCTTACTATACACTGTCAACTTTTTTAGGTGAAAAATTCGATGTCGTCGGATGCACTCCAGTCTTTGGATTCCGATAATACACATCGAAACACATAACCACAGGTGTACACAGGTCGTAGGTACGCCTAGTTGGGCCGCTGTGCCAGTTGGAAGATGATCCATGAAAAGGCTCAGAAATCCTTACTATACACTGTCAACTTTTTTAGGTGAAAAATTCGATGTCGTCGGATGCACTCCAGTCTTTGGATTCCGATAATACACATCGAAACACATAACCACAGGTGTACACAGGTCGTAGGTACGCCTAGTTGGGCCGCTGTGCCAGTTGGAAGATGATCCATGAAAAGGCTCAGAAATCCTTACTATACACTGTCAACTTTTTTAGGTGAAAAATTCGATGTCGTCGGATGCACTCCAGTCTTTGGATTCCGATAATACACATCGAAACACATAACCACAGGTGTACACAGGTCGTAGGTACGCCTAGTTGGGCCGCTGTGCCAGTTGGAAGATGATCCATGAAAAGGCTCAGAAATCCTTACTATACACTGTCAACTTTTTTAGGTGAAAAATTCGATGTCGTCGGATGCACTCCAGTCTTTGGATTCCGATAATACACATCGAAACACATAACCACAGGTGTACACAGGTCGTAGGTACGCCTAGTTGGGCCGCTGTGCCAGTTGGAAGATGATCCATGAAAAGGCTCAGAAATCCTTACTATACACTGTCAACTTTTTTAGGTGAAAAATTCGATGTCGTCGGATGCACTCCAGTCTTTGGATTCCGATAATACACATCGAAACACATAACCACAGGTGTACACAGGTCGTAGGTACGCCTAGTTGGGCCGCTGTGCCAGTTGGAAGATGATCCATGAAAAGGCTCAGAAATCCTTACTATGCACTGTCAACTTTTTTAGGTGAAAAATTCGATGTCGTCGGATGCACTCCAGTCTTTGGATTCCGATAATACACATCGAAACACATAACCACAGGTGTACACAGGTCGTAGGTACGCCTAGTTGGGCCGCTGTGCCAGTTGGAAGATGATCCATGAAAAGGCTCAGAAATCCTTACTATACACTGTCAACTTTTTTAGGTGAAAAATTCGATGTCGTCGGATGCACTCCAGTCTTTGGATTCCGATAATACACATCGAAACACATAACCACAGGTGTACACAGGTCGTAGGTACGCCTAGTTGGGCCGCTGTGCCAGTTGGAAGATGATCCATGAAAAGTCTCAGAAATCCTTACTATACACTGTCAACTTTTTTAGGTGAAAAATTCGATGTCGTCGGATGCACTCCAGTCTTTGGATTCCGATAATACACATCGAAACACATAACCACAGGTGTACACAGGTCGTAGGTACGCCTAGTTGGGCCGCTGTGCCAGTTGGAAGATGATCCATGAAAATTCTCAGAAATCCTTACTATACACTGTCAACTTTTTTAGGTGAAAAATTCGATGTCGTCGGATGCACTCCAGTCTTTGGATTCCGATAATACACATCGAAACACATAACCACAGGTGTACACAGGTCGTAGGTACGCCTAGTTGGGCCGCTGTGCCAGTTGGAAGATGATCCATGAAAAGGCTCAGAAATCCTTACTATACACTGTCAACTTTTTTAGGTGAAAAATTCGATGTCGTCGGATGCACTCCAGTCTTTGGATTCCGATAATACACATCGAAACACATAACCACAGGTGTACACAGGTCGTAGGTACGCCTAGTTGGGCCGCTGTGCCAGTTGGAAGATGATCCATGAAAAGGCTCAGAAATCCTTACTATACACTGTCAACTTTTTTAGGTGAAAAATTCGATGTCGTCGGATGCACTCCAGTCTTTGGATTCCGATAATACACATCGAAACACATAACCACTGGTGTACACAGGTCGTAGGTACGCCTAGTTGGGCCGCTGTGCCAGTTGGAAGATGATCCATGAAAAGGCTCAGAAATCCTTACTATACACTGTCAACTTTTTTAGGTGAAAAATTCGATGTCGTCGGATGCACTCCAGTCTTTGGATTCCGATAATACACATCGAAACACATAACCACAGGTGTACACAGGTCGTAGGTACGCCTAGTTGGGCCGCTGTGCCAGTTGGAAGATGATCCATGAAAAGGCTCAGAAATCCTTACTATACACTGTCAACTTTTTTAGGTGAAAAATTCGATGTCGTCGGATGCACTCCAGTCTTTGGATTCCGATAATACACATCGAAACACATAACCACAGGTGTACACAGGTCGTAGGTACGCCTAGTTGGGCCGCTGTGCCAGTTGGAAGATGATCCATGAAAAGGCTCAGAAATCCTTACTATACACTGTCAACTTTTTTAGGTGAAAAATTCGATGTCGTCGGATGCACTCCAGTCTTTGGATTCCGATAATACACATCGAAACACATAACCACAGGTGTACACAGGTCGTAGGTACGCCTAGTTGGGCCGCTGTGCCAGTTGGAAGATGATCCATGAAAAGGCTCAGAAATCCTTACTATACACTGTCAACTTTTTTAGGTGAAAAATTCGATGTCGTCGGATGCACTCCAGTCTTTGGATTCCGATAATACACATCGAAACACATAACCACAGGTGTACACAGGTCGTAGGTACGCCTAGTTGGGCCGCTGTGCCAGTTGGAAGATGATCCATGAAAAGGCTCAGAAATCCTTACTATACACTGTCAACTTTTTTAGGTGAAAAATTCGATGTCGTCGGATGCACTCCAGTCTTTGGATTCCGATAATACACATCGAAACACATAACCACAGGTGTACACAGGTCGTAGGTACGCCTAGTTGGGCCGCTGTGCCAGTTGGAAGATGATCCATGAAAAGGCTCAGAAATCCTTACTATACACTGTCAACTTTTTTAGGTGAAAAATTCGATGTCGTCGGATGCACTCCAGTCTTTGGATTCCGATAATACACATCGAAACACATAACCACAGGTGTACACAGGTCGTAGGTACGCCTAGTTGGGCCGCTGTGCCAGTTGGAAGATGATCCATGAAAAGGCTCAGAAATCCTTACTATACACTGTCAACTTTTTTAGGTGAAAAATTCGATGTCGTCGGATGCACTCCAGTCTTTGGATTCCGATAATACACATCGAAACACATAACCACAGGTGTACACAGGTCGTAGGTACGCCTAGTTGGGCCGCTGTGCCAGTTGGAAGATGATCCATGAAAAGGCTCAGAAATCCTTACTATACACTGTCAACTTTTTTAGGTGAAAAATTCGATGTCGTCGGATGCACTCCAGTCTTTGGATTCCGATAATACACATCGAAACACATAACCACAGGTGTACACAGGTCGTAGGTACGCCTAGTTGGGCCGCTGTGCCAGTTGGAAGATGATCCATGAAAAGGCTCAGAAATCCTTACTATACACTGTCAACTTTTTTAGGTGAAAAATTCGATGTCGTCGGATGCACTCCAGTCTTCGGATTCCGATAATACACATCGAAACACATAACCACAGGTGTACACAGGTCGTAGGTACGCCTAGTTGGGCCGCTGTGCCAGTTGGAAGATGATCCATGAAAAGGCTCAGAAATCCTTACTATACACTGTCAACTTTTTTAGGTGAAAAATTCGATGTCGTCGGATGCACTCCAGTCTTCGGATTCCGATAATACACATCGAAACACATAACCACAGGTGTACACAGGTCGTAGGTACGCCTAGTTGGGCCGCTGTGCCAGTTGGAAGATGATCCATGAAAAGGCTCAGAAATCCTTACTATACACTGTCAACTTTTTTAGGTGAAAAATTCGATGTCGTCGGATGCACTCCAGTCTTTGGATTCCGATAATACACATCGAAACACATAACCACAGGTGTACACAGGTCGTAGGTACGCCTAGTTGGGCCGCTGTGCCAGTTGGAAGATGATCCATGAAAAGGCTCAGAAATCCTTACTATACACTGTCAACTTTTTTAAGTGAAAAATTCGATGTCGTCGGATGCACTCCAGTCTTTGGATTCCGATAATACACATCGAAACACATAACCACAGGTGTACACAGGTCGTAGGTACGCCTAGTTGGGCCGCTGTGCCAGTTGGAAGATGATCCATGAAAAGGCTCAGAAATCCTTACTATACACTGTCAACTTTTTTAGGTGAAAAATTCGATGTCGTCGGATGCACTCCAGTCTTCGGATTCCGATAATACACATCGAAACACATAACCACAGGTGTACACAGGTCGTAGGTACGCCTAGTTGGGCCGCTGTGCCAGTTGGAAGATGATCCATGAAAAGGCTCAGAAATCCTTACTATACACTGTCAACTTTTTTAGGTGAAAAATTCGATGTCGTCGGATGCACTCCAGTCTTTGGATTCCGATAATACACATCGAAACACATAACCACAGGTGTACACAGGTCGTAGGTACGCCTAGTTGGGCCGCTGTGCCAGTTGGAAGATGATCCATGAAAAGGCTCAGAAATCCTTACTATACACTGTCAACTTTTTTAAGTGAAAAATTCGATGTCGTCGGATGCACTCCAGTCTTTGGATTCCGATAATACACATCGAAACACATAACCACAGGTGTACACAGGTCGTAGGTACGCCTAGTTGGGCCGCTGTGCCAGTTGGAAGATGATCCATGAAAAGGCTCAGAAATCCTTACTATACACTGTCAACTTTTTTAGGTGAAAAATTCGATGTCGTCGGATGCACTCCAGTCTTTGGATTCCGATAATACACATCGAAACACATAACCACAGGTGTACACAGGTCGTAGGTACGCCTAGTTGGGCCGCTGTGCCAGTTGGAAGATGATCCATGAAAAGGCTCAGAAATCCTTACTATACACTGTCAACTTTTTTAGGTGAAAAATTCGATGTCGTCGGATGCACTCCAGTCTTTGGATTCCGATAATACACATCGAAACACATAACCACAGGTGTACACAGGTCGTAGGTACGCCTAGTTGGGCCGCTGTGCCAGTTGGAAGATGATCCATGAAAAGGCTCAGAAATCCTTACTATACACTGTCAACTTTTTTAGGTGAAAAATTCGATGTCGTCGGATGCACTCCAGTCTTTGGATTCCGATAATACACATCGAAACACATAACCACAGGTGTACACAGGTCGTAGGTACGCCTAGTTGGGCCGCTGTGCCAGTTGGAAGATGATCCATGAAAAGGCTCAGAAATCCTTACTATACACTGTCAACTTTTTTAGGTGAAAAATTCGATGTCGTCGGATGCACTCCAGTCTTTGGATTCCGATAATACACATCGAAACACATAACCACAGGTGTACACAGGTCGTAGGTATGCCTAGTTGGGCCGCTGTGCCAGTTGGAAGATGATCCATGAAAAGGCTCAGAAATCCTTACTATACACTGTCAACTTTTTTAAGTGAAAAATTCGATGTCGTCGGATGCACTCCAGTCTTTGGATTCCGATAATACACATCGAAACACATAACCACAGGTGTACACAGGTCGTAGGTACGCCTAGTTGGGCCGCTGTGCCAGTTGGAAGATGATCCATGAAAAGGCTCAGAAATCCTTACTATACACTGTCAACTTTTTTAGGTGAAAAATTCGATGTCGTCGGATGCACTCCAGTCTTTGGATTCCGATAATACACATCGAAACACATAACCACAGGTGTACACAGGTCGTAGGTACGCCTAGTTGGGCCGCTGTGCCAGTTGGAAGATGATCCATGAAAAGGCTCAGAAATCCTTACTATACACTGTCAACTTTTTTAGGTGAAAAATTCGATGTCGTCGGATGCACTCCAGTTTTTGGATTCCGATAATACACATCGAAACACATAACCACAGGTGTACACAGGTCGTAGGTACGCCTAGTTGGGCCGCTGTGCCAGTTGGAAGATGATCCATGAAAAGGCTCAGAAATCCTTACTATACACTGTCAACTTTTTTAGGTGAAAAATTCGATGTCGTCGGATGCACTCCAGTCTTTGGATTCCGATAATACACATCGAAACACATAACCACAGGTGTACACAGGTCGTAGGTACGCCTAGTTGGGCCGCTGTGCCAGTTGGAAGATGATCCATGAAAAGGCTCAGAAATCCTTACTATACACTGTCAACTTTTTTAGGTGAAAAATTCGATGTCGTCGGATGCACTCCAGTCTTTGGATTCCGATAATACACATCGAAACACATAACCACAGGTGTACACAGGTCGTAGGTACGCCTAGTTGGGCCGCTGTGCCAGTTGGAAGATGATCCATGAAAAGGCTCAGAAATCCTTACTATACACTGTCAACTTTTTTAGGTGAAAAATTCGATGTCGTCGGATGCACTCCAGTCTTTGGATTCCGATAATACACATCGAAACACATAACCACAGGTGTACACAGGTCGTAGGTACGCCTAGTTGGGCCGCTGTGCCAGTTGGAAGATGATCCATGAAAAGGCTCAGAAATCCTTACTATACACTGTCAACTTTTTTAGGTGAAAAATTCGATGTCGTCGGATGCACTCCAGTCTTTGGATTCCGATAATACACATCGAAACACATAACCACAGGTGTACACAGGTCGTAGGTACGCCTAGTTGGGCCGCTGTGCCAGTTGGAAGATGATCCATGAAAAGGCTCAGAAATCCTTACTATACACTGTCAACTTTTTTAGGTGAAAAATTCGATGTCGTCGGATTCATTCCAGTCTTTGGATTCCGATAATACACATCGAAACACATAACCACAGGTGTACACAGGTCGTAGGTACGCCTAGTTGGGCCGCTGTGCCAGTTGGAAGATGATCCATGAAAAGGCTCAGAAATCCTTACTATACACTGTCAACTTTTTTAGGTGAAAAATTCGATGTCGTCGGATGCACTCCAGTCTTTGGATTCCGATAATACACATCGAAACACATAACCACAGGTGTACACAGGTCGTAGGTACGCCTAGTTGGGCCGCTGTGCCAGTTGGAAGATGATCCATGAAAAGGCTCAGAAATCCTTACTATACACTGTCAACTTTTTTAGGTGAAAAATTCGATGTCGTCGGATGCACTCCAGTCTTTGGATTCCGATAATACACATCGAAACACATAACCACAGGTGTACACAGGTCGTAGGTACGCCTAGTTGGGCCGCTGTGCCAGTTGGAAGATGATCCATGAAAAGGCTCAGAAATCCTTACTATACACTGTCAACTTTTTTAGGTGAAAAATTCGATGTCGTCGGATGCACTCCAGTCTTTGGATTCCGATAATACACATCGAAACACATAACCACAGGTGTACACAGGTCGTAGGTACGCCTAGTTGGGCCGCTGTGCCAGTTGGAAGATGATCCATGAAAAGGCTCAGAAATCCTTACTATACACTGTCAACTTTTTTAGGTGAAAAATTCGATGTCGTCGGATGCACTCCAGTCTTTGGATTCCGATAATACACATCGAAACACATAACCACAGGTGTACACAGGTCGTAGGTACGCCTAGTTGGGCCGCTGTGCCAGTTGGAAGATGATCCATGAAAAGGCTCAGAAATCCTTACTATACACTGTCAACTTTTTTAGGTGAAAAATTCGATGTCGTCGGATGCACTCCAGTCTTTGGATTCCGATAATACACATCGAAACACATAACCACAGGTGTACACAGGTCGTAGGTACGCCTAGTTGGGCCGCTGTGCCAGTTGGAAGATGATCCATGAAAAGTCTCAGAAATCCTTACTATACACTGTCAACTTTTTTAGGTGAAAAATTCGATGTCGTCGGATGCACTCCAGTCTTTGGATTCCGATAATACACATCGAAACACATAACCACAGGTGTACACAGGTCGTAGGTACGCCTAGTTGGGCCGCTGTGCCAGTTGGAAGATGATCCATGAAAAGGCTCAGAAATCCTTACTATACACTGTCAACTTTTTTAGGTGAAAAATTCGATGTCGTCGGATGCACTCCAGTCTTTGGATTCCGATAATACACATCGAAACACATAACCACAGGTGTACACAGGTCGTAGGTACGCCTAGTTGGGCCGCTGTGCCAGTTGGAAGATGATCCATGAAAAGGCTCAGAAATCCTTACTATACACTGTCAACTTTTTTAGGTGAAAAATTCGATGTGTATTATCGGAATCCAAAGACTGGAGTGCATCCGACGACATCGAATTTTTCACCTAAAAAAGTTGACAGTGTATAGTAAGGATTTCTGAGCCTTTTCATGGATCATCTTCCAACTGGCACAGCGGCCCAACTAGGCGTACCTACGACCTGTGTACACCTGTGGTTATGTGTTTCGATGTGTATTATCGGAATCCAAAGACTGGAGTGCATCCGACGACATCGAATTTTTCACCTAAAAAAGTTGACAGTGTATAGTAAGGATTTCTGAGCCTTTTCATGGATCATCTCCAACTGGCACAGCGGCCCAACTAGGCGTACCTAC